>CM070033.1:26512464-26524056 GCA_036250615.1 Ptychadena robeensis
AATTTATTGTTTTAAGTTGATTGATTGAAAATCTGACCTGTGTATGGGCTGCTTAAGTTGATTGGATGAAAAATCTAGACGTGTATGGGGGCCTTAAGCCTTGAGCTGACACAAGTGCACCAGACAGGAATGCTCACCGAAAAGACGCGCCACACAATAACTATATTTGTTGCTGGCAGTGGTGATTTATGAAATTCATTCTTCCAGTGTTTTCTTAATCAACTGTTGTGTGATTTCCTGACAACTATTATTGGATCTCCGTTCCCCAGAAAGCCCTTTTCAGACGTGAGAAACCAAAGGTTTTTTTCTCGTTAGTTCCAACATTGTCCCCCAGGCGGAATCTGAACGCAGGAAGGAACAATTCATCATCAAGTGAATATGTGTGGATGGTAGTCATCTCCAGCAGGTAAGGGTAATCCTACGTGCCATCCTACGCGCCATCTCTGCAGGACTGACGGAAGAGGACAGGTGGAAGCAGTGAAGCCACTCAGTGATTAGTCTCGAGGGAGTCGCTGCCTTTCACCGCTCAGCTCGCTATACTGACCAGCTGCACCGCTCTGATTTAATGTCTGTGCAGCAAAGATTTCCTCAAATAAAAAAAACGCACATAAAACTTTGTCTTGTCAGGGCATCTTTCATTCACGCGAAGGTGGCAGGTTCTCCGAGCTTCATTTTCTATTAATCATGCCCTGTGGCAGGTATGCAGCATGGGACTTTGTCTGGCGCTAGCTGGGAGGGAGAGATGGACAGTGTGTAAATTGAGATGTGACTCTGGTACATGTTCCGCCAGATTGATCCTGATAAGCGAGCAGAGATGGTTGAAGCCATTTGAAGCTGCATGTACTAATAAAATAAAACCCTTTTCAACACCCGCTTTGGTCAGGCATTGACAGGGAAATGCCAGCTGAAGTAACCTGAATCCCCTTTTCTTTTTACAGAACATATTCCTCTGCTTATGATAATATCTTTAGTGGTTCATACAGACGGTTCGAATTTCTACAGTCAGAATTTTGGACGGTTTATTTAAACAAAAGCTTGGTTTAAGAAAAGAATATGCATGAAGTATCCATGATTCAGACCTTTTAAAATGTAAAAATATATTTTTGTCTTGGCTTCTGAAAATATGAGGGCTACTAATTTGCATATTAGGTGATTTTCAGAACAAGATTGCATGTATTACCCTTTGTTTTATCTTCAGCAAGAATTTCATATAGAAGCATGCAATACCTGTCACCCTACCATTGAAATTCCGACTTCAATAAATTCCATATATTTTAAAATCGGGGTAACTTAGGAAAGAGGGGACATTACTCTCCCTTCTAAGTTCCCACCCCACGTGTGCAAATGATGTGCAGAGGGGGAAGTTAGGAGGGAGAGTTAGCAAGTTAGCAAATAGGAGGGGGCGGTAAACTCTTCAATTCAGGAAGTAATGTCACGGACACCTGTATTTTGAAGAAAGTGGCACACCACCTCGCGTTTCAAATACCAGAAGTGGTGTCCATGGCGTCACTTGCTGTGAATTTTTCTCTTATTAGATAGGTGTGCAGCACGCACCTTACAAATTGCTCTGTTGTGTCAACGTGGGAGGTAAGGGGGTGTTAGGCCGCTGAGTTAGAGTACTTTTACATTAGACACATTGCGTTGCTGTTATGGCAATGTGAGTGATAGTATTACTGCACTGTACACAGGTTCCCATGCAAAACCTGTATTACCTTTTACATTAACACATAATGTAGTGGGTTAACATATAATGTAAGAGTCATACCTATACATTAGTACTAGGTAGCACAGCGTAATGCCATTAAAAATACACAGATAGTGTGAAAGGGCCCTCACACCCATAGACCAATGGTTGCAGCAGGCAGAGTTTACCAATAGCACTATCAATCAAGCCTCCACTTTTCTTCTCTGCCGTACAGGTCTGTGTATGTGTGCTGATGGGTTTGGCTGGTTATTCATATATCCCTATAGAATTTTGTGAACCGTATTGAAAAATAAAGCCTACCTTTATGTACATTTGACACAATACCTTGACGGATGGTATAATACATGTGGCCTTATTGATGCTCCTTGAGTGCTTGAAATGAAGGGTTTTTATAAATACTTTTTTTCTTTGCCTTTTAAAAACTCTCCAACCCTCCCGTGTTATAACCTGTACCTGTGTTATCTTCTATTGTGTCTCAACTCTATATAAATAAACAACGATGATGATAATAATAATAATCCATAGGGTGAATTGTAGTTAATATAGGTGCAACCAATTCCTGAGTTTAGTAGTTATCCAGCTCTGTCAGCAGGAGGAAACAAAAAAACATGGATAGGATGCAGATTTTTTACTGAGAGAAAAGGAACGGGTATTTCTGTAATTTCTTAAATAAATGAGCTACATGTACTTTGAAACATGCACTCCATGTAGCTGAATGCACTGCACTTCCTGTCCTCTGTAGCTGAATGCACTATACTCCATGTCTTCTGTAGCTGAATGCACTGTACTTCCTGTCCTCTGTAGCTGAATGCACTGTACTTCCTGTCCTCTGTAGCTGAATGCACTGTACTTCCTGTCCTCTGTAGCTGAATGCACTGTACTCCATGTCTTCTGTAGCTGAATGCACTGCACTTCCTGTCCTCTGTAGCTGAATGCACTGTACTCCATGTCCTCTGTAGCTGAATGCACTGTACTCCATGTCTTCTGTAGCGGAATGCACTGTACTTCCTGTCCTCTGTAGCTGAATGCACTGCACTTCCTGTCCTCTGTAGCTGAATGCACTGTACTCCATGTCCTCTGTAGCTGCATGAACTATGAAATCATTATTTCTAAAACTTTAAAAAAGCAATGCAATTATAACCCCTCAACCAGCCTTCTTATATGAACATGAACTTCCCACATATGAAATTCTATATTGGGAAGTTAGATGAGCTGTTCCACAATGTAGGCTACTACAGAGGCCAAAACTTGCTCCTTGTTAGGAATACTTAAATTAACATAGCATTGCCACATATTCACAATCAAAACGAGGCACAAAATCGAGGGGGGTCTGGTTTTTATGGTGCAAAGGCATAAACACCCATGGCACTGTATGTGAGTTGGGCTCAAGTTGCCCACTCACATAAAGCTCTCCCGGTTGGGGCAAGAGGCAGCTTCCCCACCCCCCTTACCATGTTTTTTGGACTATTAGATGGTCCGTTGTGAGACACAACCTACACAGCAGAACATCTGATGCCTGAAAAATACTTTGGATTTTCCCACTCCGCTGGCCAGAGCTCCGTGCTCCAACCAGCGGAGTGTGAAATTCCAAAGTATTGTTTTGGGCATCAGACGTTGTGCTGTGTAGGTTGGGTCCTAATCTAATGGTCCAAAAAACATGGTACTTCTTAGGAAAGTCTTGGTAACTGTATTCTAGAAACTCATAGCTTAAAATAGCAATAATATCAGCTGAGTGAATTTTGATAAGACAGTTGAAAAGGAGTCTGCATTTTCAGAAAATACTTTTCTTGCAGAACCGAGGTTTATCAGTCCGCCCTTAAAATCAACGGTACATAACATTGTACACTGCTGTATCCCAAACTTCCCACCAGTCTGCTGAGATACTGAAGAAGTTTAGTATTCTTGTCATACTCGGCCATCGTGCCCAGCTCTGGGAACTCGCCAGCCCTGTCATGTGATGCTCTCAAGAGAAAGATTAAACTCTTCTTCCAAATGGGTAATTGAATATGTGCTGGAGCCCCATCAGCTTGTTTTTGTGTCATGAATATGCTAGTCCTAGGCAGCTCTCTGTGATACTGGAATTCATCTTCTCTGGAGGTATTTCTGGAGGAATCATGAGCCCCCACCAGTGGTGTAACGTCCATCCTTACGTCTGATGTGAAAACAATTAATGCAGATGTTCTTCATGCTAAGACCTTATTTGTTGCCTGCCTTCTACTTTCTGTCATGTGTATAAATCAATATAATCCTTTTAGTGCTGCAGTGGCCAGTAAACCATGCAATCTACATTTTCTGTCTTGTGTTGAAGGTTAAAGTTGCGTCCTTATTCTGATCACTGCTCCAGAAATAGTACTGGCCCCATGCAATCAGTTTATTGTTATTTGTCATACATCAGCTACGCCATTGATAAGGCTTTGAAGATTTAAAGGAAAACTCAACTTCTTAATTTTTTCTTCCATTATGTTACACTTAAAGCGGAAGTAAACTCAAAAAAAAAATCCCCCACATACATTACACAGACACACAACCCTGTCCAGTATACATCTGTGAGAACGCTACACAGAGAAAAAATAGGTACTTACAATCTTTCACTACTCCTCAATTCCTAATGCACCATCTGAAGTACTGGCGCCTGAATCTACTTCCGCCCAGTCTAAGGTGCCCCTCCCTGCAGACATATTTAACGCATCCCCAAGGGTTTGGTAGTGGGAGAACAGTTCTGTTCTGGTCCTTTCCAGGATGGTGTGAAGGGTTCATGTGCAGGTGCTATGGGTGTGGACCATGGCTTTGGGGGGCACACAGGTATGCTGAGGTTATAAATATCTTATTATCTGCTTCCCATACCATCCTCTCTGCTGCCAGTCCCCCAGCATGTTCCACTACCTGTCCTCCACATCTCCTCACAATGAAACTTCCATGTCTGGGCAAGTCTCATTCATCCAGTCCCAGCGTGTCTCCCTACACTTCCCCCCAAACCCTCAAGAGACACTTTCATGTCCGGAGGTTCTCATTCATCCAGACATGGTTATGGAGGATGAGGACCCGACTGACTGGTTACTGGGTGAAAAAAAATATCTTATGCTCCTCTGCTGCCGTCCCAGCACTGTCTCCTCTACACTTCCCTCCACAATCAGCTTTCAGATGACACTTGAAGAGAGGGGAGGGGGGGGGGGAGGCACACGCACACGCTGTTATAGGCGACTGCACAGAGACAGATGCATGCATTCTGGGCGGCCCACTAACAGCGTGATTTTCCGAAGTCTTAGAGCTCGCGCTCTCACGGGACCTCAGGCGCCGTGGCTCACCGTCACAGCATGGGAGGGGCTCGTCGAACTTTCTTTCCTGTTGTTACGATTTTTTTTTTTTTGACCGGATTTGCCCTGTCCATTTGCACCCTGATGCTGATAGTGCAAAGTGACCTACAATGTGGTAGGTCCGCTTTAAGTTGTAAATTATTTGATGAGCCTGGGCTTTAAGGAGTCACTTAAATCACGTGCACAATTGATCCACTTCAATACTTTGAATGGGGGCAATCGTTGCCAATCGAACAGGGATTTACCAACATGTTGAGTTTTCTTCAAGCGGGATAAAAGAATCCTGCTCAAAGAAAGGCACGATGCAAAAGATTCTAGCACAATCGATCACCGTGAACACCCACATGGCTAGATTGTGCTTGTATCTATTTAAAAATCGTGCCGTGTATGCCTAGCCTAAGGCTATGTTTCCACTAAACGTCGGGGCGCCTCCGCTAAAAGTATTGCTTGGCGGATGGTTCCAACAGAGCACATAGACTTACCTGCTCGGCGGATGCTGTGTCTTCACTGTGCCGAGCCGTTCTGACGATGCAAGGCTGTGAACGTAGTCGAGTACGTTGAGCATCTGCATCGGTGGATGTCTAAACACAGCATCCGCCGAGCAGGTAAGGTCTATGTGCTGCGTCAGGATCCACGCCAAGCAATACGCTTTGCGGAGGGGGTCCCGACATATAGTGGAAACAAGCCCTAACTCATATTTTTCCTTCTGCAGGTTAAGATTGTGTTGTCTTAGAATATTGTCATGGCTCTATTGCCTGCAAAGCCAAATGTTGTACTTGGGGCTTAGCATAGGCCTTGGCCAAGTAAATCAAGGGCAATAAAAACAGCACCCAGGGCTAAAAGACTGTATATTGTAAGTAGGGATTGCAAGTTCCCAGGAAAAGTTCTCTCTGAGGAGAACTCATGGAGAAGCACATGATCAGTTTGATCAGCTGGTCATTTAGTACTGCTCTGATTTGCTGCTTCCGTTTTTAACCTTCACAGAAAGCAGAATAACACATGATCAAGTAGTGTTCACCAGCTAATTTGGTAAGACAAACATGATCAGCAAATTAAATTGATCATGCGCCTCTCTATGAGTTTTCTTGCAGGAATAAAAGGGGGCATTCACATGGGCGTCTTGAAACGCCGCATTTTAAGCGCCCGTACAGACAAAATGGTGCCGCAGCCGGAAAGACGCATCTGCCTAACATGGGTTACATGGTGGCATTTGCAGGCGCCTGAATGCCAGGGCGCTTGCATCATCTATAATGAACATCTGGTTATCTTGAATAAGCATGTTCCAGCAGGTGCAGGGCTGCTCGCATCTGTCAAAACATTGAACTGCGTGTGCCCTTCTTCAAGCGGGATCAATCATTCCTGCTCAGGAACAGGTTTCTAACATGTTGCAAAACCTGACAGACTGGCAGCCGCAGAAGTGCTACGGCTCGATATTGGGCCACAGTCGGGCTTACTCTCTCGCTTTACTCACCCTGGAACATGTTATCTACATATTCACTCGGGAGCAGGGATGAGACTGCAGCTGTCAGCTGAATTGCTGAAATGTCCTGCATGGTCCAGCCCTTTACACTTTGCTGCAACATGCTGCATGTTCTTTCTATATGTAAATGAGTCTTTCTCAGGTTTCTTGTACCTAATTTTCTCTACAAAACCATAGGTGCGTCTTTTCTTTTGCGAAATACAATATATACACATGTTGAGTAGTCTGTTCTGAATGTAAATGCCCATTTTTTTAAAATGCCGGTTGGAAAATTGGCAAGTATTCAGTCAATTTAGTACGTAAAAAAATTGTTCTTTGGCAGCAAGTGCTTCACCTCGTGTAAGCTCTCTAATTGATTTCTTTGAGAGATTATCATGTTATAATACACATTTATTCATTTCTCTTGATGTGATAATATAATCTCGTCTTTTCAGTTTCGGATTTTTTTTTAAGCCTTGTCCTTTATACACAATAACTGTAATGATAGGGTCATCGCACAGACAGCAAGGCAGCTGCATTCAAATATAACAAATCACCATAATCACACTGAAAATACAGTAGAATCTGCAGTTTAACATGTTATTTAATTTCTTTTTCTAAAAAATTGCTCATGGATTGGTTTTCTCACATAAACGCAAACTACTAACGTGGCAAATTTAAGGCTCTATGGGTCAGATTTTTTTATTTTGTAAAATGTATTGTTAATGTAGATTGTTTATTTATAAACATAAAAAGAATACAAACCATTATAGAAAAAAAGATATAAGATAATTGTTTTAAATGATAAATTCCACATATAATTTTACATGAGCTGATTTTTGCCATAATAAAGGCTTGCGGTTTTAATTGTTTTGGCTTATATTTGGTTTATTAACCTCCCTGGCAATGTTTTCATTAACGCGGTACAGGCAATCAAAGCAGAGTACATAGTAATCATCAATGATGTCGGGGATGTGGGGTAGGAAACTTAGCGGTTGCCCAGGGTGGCGTTATGCCAGGGGGCGGCATCCTTGGCGCGACCGCCTCGGGACAGAGTCTGGATGAGTGACAGTCAATAGTCTCACCAGCACTTCCTCACCCTGGAGTGCTCTCTGCCGGCAGTTACTAGAGATGCTTTGCTTTGGGTGGGGTGTTGTGTTACAAAGTCTGTAAGTCTTACCAGCACCCCCCGAACACTTCTCTCTGCCAGCAATGATCAAGATTTCTTCCAAGGGTGGGGGCGCTGGCCCAGGGCATGGGTCTTCCTAGGACCGCCACCTCCTTAACATGGAGGTCAATGTCGCCTCAATCCTTTTTCCAGAATGGCCACTAGTGGAGCCATTGCCTTAGAAAACTTGTTAATTTAAAGCCATGGTTCTCAACCTGTGGATTGGGACCCCCTTGGTGGTCGAACGGCCATTTCATGTGTTTTCATATGGTATGTTTTTATGATCTTTTGTATTACAGTTTATAGAACTACCTTTATGTGATTGTATAATGACTATAGTTTGCTTGAAACACGTACAACCGTGTCAGCTTTTGAAGAAAAGCTTTGGGTGTTTTGCTGCCGTGCTCCGTTCTCTGGTGCCATGAGGGTTCAGTAAATATTTATGAGCCGCTTTCTTTGAATTCACACCTTCTGCTATTCTCCAAGCTATATGTTAAACAACAAGATGGGGATACTGCAGAGAATTATGTAACACAGCTTTTAACAGCTATTAAATAAATGTATTGAAATAATCAGAGACAAGGCAGCGCAGATTCTGATCCCAGCAGAGACGGCAACGAACAGGAGAAATTTGGATACATTATGGTGCGCTCACCTTTTCGTTAACATATTCATTTTTCCGTTTAGGAATCATTCTGGAAGTGCTGTCACACATTTTCTTTTCTCACTTCTTATATTGTTAGCACTTTGTAACTGAAAAGGCTTAATCTTTTTATTGTATGTGGTTAGACTAGAAAATATAGAGCAGCAGACCTCATGAGGATAGTGCGTCTGGAGGAAGATTGCTTTTTGTTGACTATACTAAATACCAGGGCTGTGGAGTCGGAGTCGAGGAGTCGGAGTCGGAGACATTTTTGGGTCCCTGGAGTCGGAGTCTGCAAAAAATGGACCGACTCCGACTCCTACTAAATTTAAATGGGAATAAATTTTTTATTTTTTTAAATTAAAAAAATAATGACTTCAAATGTCGCAATTAACAAACAGTCATAACGAACATAATGACTTCTCTGCTATAAGAATAAATGCATGCAGTGCGTAACATTACAGCGCCCACTGTGACCCTAGCCTAAAGACCCCCACACACGTACCGAGTGGGGGCCGAAAGACCAGCTCAGATGAGCTCTAGAGTGCAGAGTGGTGAGGTCATCCCACTGCTCTCCAGAGCTGACAGCAAGACCCGGTCTCCACTGACACTAACAGCATCGGACAGAGATTATCGGACATGTCCGTTCTCTGGCGAGCTTGGGGCGTCAAGCGATCTGTCCACCCATGTGGGCTCCCCCGACGGCATACACCAACCGCCCATCGTTCCGGCAGCAAAAATCGTCCGCCGCGCGGTGTTGGTGATGTGCAGCTTACCTCCTCCGCGATAATGAAGTAAATGTTTTGTTGTCAGACTAGAGAAACCCTTGTGAATGGAAGGAAATGGATGCGCCAATAGTTCAGACTGAACTGTAAAACATTTGGGGAACCATGTCAGTCAGCGAGGCGACAAATACTTAGAATTGTTAGCTTCAACTTTCTCACACATGGACTATGGGATTTCCAGGAATCATGAATCCATGTTTGAAGTGCCATTCCCCTGGCCTCTTCTTGGAGCCTTCCCTGCCCTATCGAGAGATTCAGCAGAAGATCAGAACCTAAAGCTTGGCACACACGGTTAATCTGTAACAAGATGTGAGATACAATCAATTAAATGCGTGCTCACGTGATTGATTTTACTCTAATCTGTTTACAAACCTACCAGCCTTGTGCCTTCCTTCGGGGCGGATCAATAGAGCCGGCTCCCGGAGGAACTTTGATTGACAAGGGTTTCAACATGTTGAAAAAGACCCCATTCAATCGCCACTACTTTGCATGTATACATGAGTCCTTCATGGAAAGTATAAAACAGCTGCGCTCTTGCCCTCCTCCACAGCTGTCGGCTGTCAGGGTGAGGGGAACCAATGAGCCAGCCACTCCTCACAATTTAAGCTGTGGTGAGACACGCTTCTTCCTCCCTCTCCCCAGTTGTGGCGTGTTGTAAATCACACCTTCAAGCTGGGGGTATCATGGGTCCGCCATTGAACAGGAATCGATGTGCCATGTGGTTACAGTGATTTCTGTTCAATTGATCCCCGTCCATCGACAGCGTGGTGCCGCCTAGCTTAGGAAAATCTGCAGCAATCTTCTGCCTAACTCCCTTCTCGGCTTTAATTTGCCATTACACAGTGTTTGGTCTCCTGGCCAGTAGTTCTGTGGTTCGTGTAGTCCCTTCGCCTTTCCTTTCCTTCAAATGATGTATACAATACATTAGCTATTACATACAGAGGAGTCGGAGCGGAAGAATCTGAAACATGAGGAGTCGGAGTCGGGGAAGTTTAATAAATCGCCGACTCCACAGCCCTGCTCCATACTGGTATTACACTCGGTATAAGCCCGACCTACAACAGTAAAAAAGGGACCTATTTACAAAAATTCTAAAACGCGAATGACTCGATTATTTGATTCACAGTCGCAAGATAAATGGTTACCCTAGCAGGGGTTAATAGACATCCAAATACAAACAAAGTTCCTCCAAAATGCCAAGCCTTCCTTCCTTAGGAACCCTTAATGGCCTGGCCTCCTAGCTTCATCAGCATGGGGCATTCACTCCTTGTGTGCCCTGGTGTTTGCTGCACCCAGCGCACTGCCTTCAACCCTCTCTCAGGAGCCCTGACTACTGGCCCCAGCCCTTTGGTGGAGACACACCCCGCAATCTCATTAGGGTCCAGCAGGTTTATCATGGTGATACACACCAGCAGCCCCCTTCCCTGCCCGCATATGCAACACCTGTTCCCCACATGCAGAGACCACGTTCACAAAGCTAGGGGTTGGGCAAATACACGCGCGCCCGTGGGGGGTGCCCATAAGTTTTGGTCTCTGGATTGCAAAGTGTCCCAAAACTAGCTATGTGCATTATTGGTTACAACGCTCCATAGCGTACTAAAAACTATCTGCATATGACTTTGTAACAATAATGCAGGTACGCAGAGCTAGGTTTTGGCCCCTTTTGAGTACCAGAGTAACACTTATGTGCACTCCTGCAAATACAGTCGTTAAGGCCCTGAACCACACAGCAAATGTCCTTTTTTTGGGATGTCATTATTTCAACTAGCCAATTTGTAATAAATTGCAAAGCCCCTGAACCTGATATAATCACAAAAAGTGCTATAGGTGTAGAGAAGGTTAGTGGGAACATTGTGAAAAAAAAGTTTTTCTCCAACTTATGTAGTTTTTACATAAATTAAGTACAAGTTGACCATTTCACAGGGGTCACTGAGTTCTGTGGAAGCATCATAGCTGCTCCTTACAAGCAGCAGCACTGATGCCCACAGGCGGGGTGGTAAGTTAGGAGGAAGAATAATGCCCCTTCTCTTCTAACTTAGTGTTCCGGCCGTTATGCCGGTCCCCATTCAAACTAATGACAGGGGCCAGAAATGTATGGATATGTCCGTTCTCTGGCTGACCAAGCTTTTGGGCAACAGGGATCTTTCGCCCCATGTGGGCAAACGTGATGAGCGATTTTACCGATGGCCGTGAGTGTGCACGCACATCGATAGGTGGCAAAATCGGCTGTGGCTCGCTACGTGTATGAGGATCTTTATGAAGGTTAAACATACTTACATGTAAAGCACGCTTAGCAGCATTGTCTTTTAGTATTAGACAAGTCCATTGTGACAGATCTGTCACTTACACTTTCTAAAGCTGCTCTTTGCCTTTGATTTACAGTATATCTGAGACATAGAGAATGTTCATCATTCACCTTGAATTATTAAAAGAAATTCACTTTGGAAAGAATACCTTATCTTCTAAAGCAGGGGTGTCGAACTCAATCAGAGAAGGGGCCAAAATCTAAAATCCAGCC
>CM070033.1:26528816-26544217 GCA_036250615.1 Ptychadena robeensis
TAGTGTTGCAAATACAGAATATCGCACGACAGGTATAAATTAATCATTACAACATTCCAAAAATAGTCCATCGATTGCACTATGTGGCAGTACATCGATTAATGTTCAATCGATCTTTTTTTCCATCGAAAATCGTTGATTGAACGCTAAAATTGTACCATGTATGGCTAGCTTTACTAATACTACTCTACATATGGGGAAAGTACCAAACACCATCTCCTGGTACTCATCTGAGGAGCTCACTAAAAAAGTTATGTGCACCCCTGTACACAGGCATCTGTCTATTGTGCAGCCACAAATGTCCTTGAGCTGTTGTGCCAATATTTCTCCTTCGTAAACAAGCACAATCTAAACATTTATAATGAAGAGTGGGTAGGTACACAAAGCAACAAGACAACTATGAGCCAAAGTTAATTATCCGCCTATTTGTATAATATCAGTTGAAGAGAAAGCAATGATGGACCAGCCTCCTTTGTCATTGCCATTCAGGGTTCGGAATGATTTGCATCGTCTTTCAGGTTGTGACATGTATTTTTCATGGACAAAACCTTGAAGAGATCATTTCACGCAATGACTTTATCTTGTTAGACACTCCCAGAATCCTTTGCAAATAGCTACGTCTCACCCAGTGATATTGAGGTGTCTGGGACACACTGACAACAGGGTGCCTGCGGAATATAAATAAGGGCCTAGCCCATGCTGTGCATGCTGCATGCTGTGGATAATTGTGACTTTCAAATCGGTGACCTTGGTAATGAGGAGAAAAAAATCATTATTCATGTACTCTGTGACTCTTATCAGGATGTGGAATTCAACAAGTGACCTTGAAGTGCAGATGTAAACTGTTATTAATGTGTGGTCCTCACAGTCACCATAGGAACACACTTCACCAAAATACACGATGTGAGCGAAATTGCCGTTTTTCTCATTGCAAGGTGGTATTTGCTCCCCTTCAATAGTCTTTGCGCATTTTTCTTTTGCATTTTGATGCTCTTGGAAAATAGGTTTCTGATTGCATTCCAACGCACAATTTCCATGAGATTTTTATATACTTATACAATAGGTTGCCAAAAGTCAGACTGTTAAGTATTTCTTTTTACAACTGTACATGTTGGTGCTCATAAAATGTAACGGACATCATCACGCCCCTTCACTGAGTATACAAGGTGGTGAACAGAACTAAAAAAGTGTCACTGTAAGACCAACAGCAATCTTTTATTGCCGGTTACCTATCGATTAGTGACGACCTTTGCATTAGTTTTAAGCCTTTTTCCATCCGTTTTCACCTGGTGATACAGCTCATGGCTACAGTTACTCCACTGGTCTATAGAGGTAGCATGCAGCCACCCCTGGGCAGTAGCACTGTCATCTAGTGGAGATGGAAAACTGGTAGATTTAATACAATTAAATGGAGTCTACATAAGTGACTAAAGTCTTAAATGACTTTAAATTGTTAAGTCAAATATGAGGAAATTTTGGAAGAAACAAAAAGTGTTTGCAAGAGCTGTGAACACTTTGGGAAATTTAAGTAAATTCCCCAAGTATATGACTGGTATTATCAGGGCTGTTTCTCCTGCTATGCGGTATATTCGTGCACATAGACCCCTGGGGGCCCCAGCTGACCCCTGGCGCCCTGACCCGCACGCATATTGGTCGCCCTCCCTGACACTGGGCCCTTCCCATCCCAAGGCGAGTTGCCGTGCGTGGGGGGCTCTGGGTATTATATTCTATTTGATGGGTGTTTTTTACTCTAAAGCAGGGGTAACAACCTGTGGTTCTTGAGCCACCAGCACATACATGCTGGAAAGAAGAGAGAGCAGTCAAGATTAGGTTGCTCTCCTCACTTCCAACATGTGTTCTGGGAGGTGGAATAAGGCAGGAGTGTAGAATAACCACAGGGCATCTCTGCTGAGATCTTGATGTGACTCCTTGCTCACCCCCCTCCCTTTCTTTGCCAACCACTGCTCTATAGGGTGTTAACACTTATTATTATATAATAGTTCAATGTAATAAATTATGATACAGCATCCTAATCTTACATGCCAATAGCATTGATACATCAGCAGAACTCTGGAGCGTTATTTAAGGGTATTTATAAAGGGGCTGGTTTGTTGCTTATTGATCAGTAGGAAACCGTTTTTCATAAAAGTTATAAAAGTTACTGTTACTTTTGCCACCATTCACAGTACATCTATGTCATTCTCTAACTGGAAATCCAGGAATTTAGATATTTTGTATCAACAGCGTTACTGCTGTCTGTTATAACATAAAAAAATCTGCAAATTACTTATTGTTCTTATAGAGGCCCCATCTACTTACAGTGTACGTACATTAAAAAATTTGAGGATTTTAGGCCTCCTCGTTTTTATTTTCCCTCTGACAATAAGTAAGAATTGAATTTCCATAAACGTGTAGGGAGGGGAAGGCGAATCATTAATGTATCTGGTCCTAAAGATAGTGTTCTAATTATATTGCTAGAATTCTAGGGAGATTTCTATCATCACACAAAGTGTAATAAGGAGACTTTCCTCTACTTCCTGTGCTGCAGATTCAACAGGAAGCATCTGTCCAATGCTTTTTGGATTTTTATTTTGTTGGCAGTTTAATATTAGGGATTTTGACCAGGATATTTAGAGAGAGGAAATATCCCCAATAGGTACCTCGACAGCAACGAAAATCTGAAATTCTAAAGCCTCAAACTTCTAAAGCCTTTAACTGATGATTGATAACTTCACAAGATAATATATTGTTATTGTGTTATGTCTAGATTTAGTACAGACATTGGTGGGTGTCAGTTTTAAGGTGGCCATACACAGGTCTATACCCATTCATGATGACCTCAACGTCATTGTTGAATATAGAAGCGATGTGCAGCACTTCTGCGCATTCAATTCCCATTCGATACTTTGGAATCTGGCCCCATCCAAAGTAATGGCAATCGAACAGGGATTAACCACCATGTTGGTTCCCTGTCTGACGAGCTTCTTTTAGAAGAAAGCTGGATGCAATCGATTTGCGAATAAACGATCACCGCGATCGCACACAACGACCAATTGCACTCAAATCGATAAAAAAATTGACCCATGTAAGGCCACGTTAATTTTGGATAATGGATAGATAAAGAATAGTTGCTCAGAGGATTAACCTGGATAGAATAATATTACAATGTAAGATTTTATGGGTTAAATAAGGAAATAAGTCTTCCACCAAGTCAATACACCGTAGTGTGATTAAACAGGTCTCCTGATTCTCCTCCAGGATCCTAACGTTCTCAAACTGGACAGGATGACAAATCGCTGTGTTTAAATGGGACCAGGACCAAGACTCTCCTGTGCATTACTCTTCCTGCAATGTCTTCGTAACATTATCACACAACGTACGTTACACCAAAGCAGAGGGGATTAGTGAATTAACACCAAGTGATGGGTATCAGTGAGTGGAAACATAAGTAATGTCTGCCAGCCTAACCCAGATTATAACAAACCTTTACCTACAGGGCTCAGGTAATGGGAAACTGTCGGCTGAATGGCCATGTGGGTCTGATTATCCTTGTGGGTTGTGTAGGTATGCACAATTTACAAGGATAATGCCGGCCATACACATGCCGAGCTGGAGCGATATCGCCCTCCGATATCGCTCCAGGAGGCTAACATGATGACGTCATCACGTTAGCCTCCCATTGCATTCTGGGGCCCCACAATCGGCCAGGCACCCTTTGTGTGCCGGCCATAAGCAGCGATGGAGACGCCGTCTTCATTGCTGCTTATGGCATCGGCTCCCATCGGCCAGAGATTTTCCGACATGTCGGATCTCTGGCCGGCCGAGAAGTGGGGCGACAGGGATCTGTCGCCCCATGTGGGCACATGCCGATAAACGGCCGGATTTTAACCTGACCGACGGCGAGAGCGCGCACGCCAGTCGGTCAGATTAAAATCCGGCCGTTTATCGGCATGTGTATGGCCAGCATTAGGGTCCCCATACACCGTCAGATTTCCTTTAGATCTTCTTATGTTTTATCAAAACCATGTAATATGAGGAACTTTCTAAACAATCATGTATACTTGTGTTTAATTACAGAGGACCTGGCACTACATAGTTGTTGGTAGATCTAAAGGATATCTGACAGAGAAACGGTGTATGGGGGCCCTTACTTGTACAAGTCAAGTAGAATTTACCACATAGATCGCAACTCTTTTGACCTTACACAATTAACAACAGGTCCTGTTGACTCCTGGTCAGTAGACTCCTGCTCAAGCCCATGTGAATGGCAGTGGTGTTATTGGGAAGATCGCAACGAGTGGCACCATTTTACTTCCGGAGGAGGGAGGCCACCACAGCAATACTTTCCAACCACAGCTATTTTGTATGAGTTTTTTGTATAAGAAGGCTTAAATACTCCAATCTTTCTCAACAACCACAAATGCCATGTCAGTGTGACAGCTGCAGCACAGTGTTTGGCTCCCTCCCCCCTCCCTTGGGAATGGTATAGTCATGTGGCCAGAGTCTTCTGTTCATTTCTACAGCATCTTATATCATAGCATCTCCGGGAACTCTTTAGTCTTTAATAGAGATTCATGCTGGAAGTGTGTCAGGGCTGAGCAAAGGTAAATATAAGTCTAATAGGATGTGACTGTCCTCTGACCCTGCTGTGTGTGTGTTTGTAAGAAAGACGTATGTGAAACCTTTGGGATTACGTGGAGTTTTGCATGAATTGGTCATAAAATGTGCTCTGATCTTCATCTAAGTCCCACCAATAGAAAAACTGATTATAGTATAATAATAATACACCAACATTATATGTTTTCATGTTTATATTGAACATAACATGTAAACATTCACAGTGCAGGGTGGAAAAAGTATGTGAACCCCTGGCCTAATGACTTCTCCAAGAACTAATTGGAGCCAGGAGCGAGACAACCTTGAGTCCAATCAGTGTGATGATATTGGATGTGTTGCTGAAAGCTGTCCTACCCTTTAGAAACACACCAGTTTGGGGTTTGCTGGTTTCAAGAAGCACTGTCTGATGTGAACCATGCCTCACAGAAAAGAGGTTTACATGTTATGTTCAATAAAATCATAAAAACATATAATGTTTGTGTAGTAATATTTTAAGCACCAATTTTTCTATTGGTGTGACCAGAGCACATTTTATGAACAATTAATGCAAAACTCCATGTAGTCCCAAAAGGGTTCACATACTTTTTCTTGCAACTGTATGTGTGTGTGTGTATGTATATATATATATATATATATATATATATATATATATACACACACACTCAGGGGAAGAGAATAGTCCCATACTATTGTACTATATATACTAGTATATGTACACTGTATCACACATGTATGGGGTCAATCTAGTGACACCACTGTTAAATGGCACAGATCAGCTGGTGACAATTCAGGATCATGTGACTGCACTGTGTGCTACAAGTCAAGTGGTTTCTTTATAATACCCTGTCACTGCCATTTACATGAGATTTTCCTGCATGATGATGAAACCTCAAGCAAAACATTATCATTGCTTCAAGCAAGTCAGCGGTTTACATCACATAGATCTCGTACAGATGTCAGATGTAAACTCCCCTCCACTGCTGCGCAGTCCTCAGTGTTTTTAAAATATAATATTCAATTATTATTACACCAAAGCTGTTTTGATAAAATATGATGACCTTGTGACATCTGTGGAATTAAACCGCATCCGCGTATAGATTTTCCAGCGCAGCCGGCAGTTATAGTCTCCGCGCACGGTGCTTTATATCAATTTGTTATCTTTCTTCGTTAATGGGAGTAATAACACGCAATCGTCTCCCAAGCGAATTTATATTTTCTTTGAAAATGCAAATAGATCAGTTTTAACGACGAGCCGAAGCTTTTGTCTGCATCTGCATGTATAACACCACGGTAAATTGGATGCAGTGAGATATTGAGTAGCGCAGAATGTGTGATTAACAGGCTGAAATCACTAACACTTGCTTGTCATTTGTAACTTAGTGAATAATTGTTAAGTGGAAGAAAAAAAACAACACAGTCCCTATTAATATTCTGCTCCATGTGATGGGGAATTTAGACTCATTCCTAACATATTCCAGACATTTGTTGTCTATAAACATCAGTGGGGCATGTAGACATGGTGAAGGACTTTGTGGACCTCAATAAGCCCTTACAGTGGTATCAACTGCCCTGATAAAGAAGGAAGGAGTAGGAGGTGATTTCACAAGCTGATTCCTATCAGGTTATCCTGTGGTAAGTCATTGGGGTAGATTTTCTGCATTTCAGATTTAGGCTGCCATACACGCACCGAGCGGCGTCCAATTTTGCTGCCAATGTGCGTGCGTGATCGCGTCTGTCGGTGGCAAAATCGGCCGCCAATCGGGGGTGCCCACATGGGGGGACAGATCCCTGTCGCCCCACAGCTTGGTTGGCCAGAAAACGGACATGTCCGATATTCTCTGGCCGATGCCGTTAGTTTCAATGGAGACCGGACTCCATTGAAACTAACAACTGGCACACAAAGGGTGCTCGCCGATGCTGTCAGCTCTGGGGAGCAGCGTGATGACGGTGCTGATCTGTGCTGTTCTGTCGGCCCCCACTCGGTACGTGTGTGGGGGCCTTTATCCTCCTACTGAGGATTGTTGGCAGGCAGATATCTAACTTTATTTATAAAGTTACTACAACTGTGAATACATTCAAACCATAATTATTATTATCATTTATTTAGAATGCGCCAACATATTACACAGCGTGGTAAGAGACTCAACACAACATAACACACAGGTACAGGGTATAACACAGGAGGAGTGGACGACCCTGCCCGGTCAGGATTACAATCTGACCAGACAGGGTCAGATTGTAAGACTGACCGGGCAGGGTGCAGAGTATACTGGGGGAACAGAGGTATTACATAGGTGGGACTGGCATGGTGTGATGGTAGGAGTGAAAAGATGGGGGGCCAGACTGAAGAGGGGGTTTTTCAGGGCTTTTAAAGGCTGAAGTTTTAGAAGCACAGTCTAAATGTGGCAATGAGAGAGCGAGAGTTGCAGAGAGTAGGAGCTGGCCCTAGAGAGTCTAAGGCTGCCATACCAGCACGGATTCGTGCCGGATTCCGGCACTATGGATTCGGGCGCGTGCAAGCGGATCACAGAGTGCCGGAAATCCTTTGCAGCCAACCTTGCCAGTCCGGCCCCCCCCCCCCACCGCTCCGGTTGGAGCGGGGCACAGAATCGGATCCGAGGAAGACCAACCTGTTGGTCTTTTATGGGTCGATTCTTGCTCGATCAGGGGGCGGTGCGGGTCAGGGGAGACGATCCATCGGAAACGGATCCGGCCGGCAAGGTGGGCTGGCACGATCGGAGCCCTAATTGGGCTGATCGTTATCACCAGTGGATGCGGCCCGGAATCCATCGGTGCTGAATCGATCAGCCAGGGAATCCGTGCAGTGTATGGCTATCTAGCAATGTTCTGTATGTGGGGAGTAAAGGAAAGTGCAGAGTCAAAGGTGACACCAAGGCAGCGTGATTGTGGAATAGGGGAGATGTTGGGGGGGGGGGGGGATTGGTGATGGGGGAAAGATGATGAGTTCTGTTTGCTCAGGTGATGTTGGGACCATACAGTTTGCCCAAATCTCTTAAAGCTTTTTAGTGTAAGAATAATTTGAGGTACTGAGGCACTTTTTCATAAAAGGCATACATGTATTATATTTTAGTGCTATATAAATAAATGATAAAGTTGCTAATATAATTACTTGTCTGATAGCCCTTAGTGCAGACAAGGGCAAACTAAGGCCCGGGGGCCATATCCAGCCCATATCCAGAACGACTTGCTTCTGTTCCCTGCAATAAACATACATATTGCCTACAAGCGCCCAAATTTTGGCATGGGGACGACGCAGTGGCGTAATATTGTAATGACGCTGGTGCGTTCTCCTTGTTTTTCACTAAATATTATTATAAATGTATATAGATTTTTATATTTAATTTAGCTTTTTTTTTACTTGTGGTTTTTGTTTTTTAAAGCAGTATTAATATTATTATTAACTTTATTTGTATAGCCCCAACATATTATGCAGTGCATTACATTTAATTAGAGATGAGATACAACACAAGATAACACACAGGTTATGACACAGGAGGAGGAGTAGAGGACCCTGCCCGATCAGGCTTACAATCTAATATATAGCACAGTGCACCCAATTGTCTATGTGCATATATCCTATTTTGATACTCCTGAAGAAGTGGGTCACCCCACGAAACGCGTCGAGCGCAATAGGATCTCCACTATGTATACCTCTCATGGCTTTGCTGTGTAATGCACTATTTCCCACTGAATAAAATTGGGGAGACTGTATCCCCCGATATATACCATTCTACATTGTTTAAATGTTTGTGATTCTTGTACTTTATTAGTATAGCCAGACATAGTCCCAATCATAATTGTCTATGCTTCTCAATATATATGTGGACATAGACAATTGGGTGCACTGTGCTATGTGTTAAGTTTGTATTCTAGGGATGATGGCTTGATATCCTTATATTAATTCATGACTGATGGGGTGACAGATATTTTTCGTCCTTACAATCTAATATGTTAGGAAACAGAGTATACAATAGGTGGCAGAGGATGGAACTGGCATGGTGGTGATGTTAGGATGAGAAGATGGGTAGAAGAGGGGGATTTTTTTGAAAGTGTTAAAAGATGGAGCAAGTCTAATAGGGTGATGGAGAGAGTTCCATAGAGGAGGAGCAGGGATGTCATAAGTAGGTCACTGAAGGAGCGGAGGGGGCGGTTAAGGGTGTATTTATGTACAAGATTGAAAATAGAAGTGGGACAGGAGGTGTGTAGTCACGAGTACACAAGGCACGAGTAATTGAAAAAGATTACAATGTCCTGCCGTACATCCCCATGGAATCGTGACACCTATGAAGGGCGGCCATTACAGACTCTTAAGCAGGGTACAGACGCTAAGATATGGGCCAGATCGCTGGCCGGTTCGGCGGCCATCTATCTGGCCCATATAATATGCGCCCATCGCTGTTTTCGAGCGGGACCAATCAATCCCGCTTGAAAACAGCCATGTCAGACATGACCGTACATATGGCCGATGTCCGATGCTTTGCCTAGAGACTGCTGGTCTCCCCGGCTCCGCCGACATCTGACAGCAGCGTGATGACATCATCACGCTGCTGCAGGGTACATCGATATTCGAGCCATCCATACCCTGCTTTACTCTGTCAAATTAAAGAGTCAATTTGCACACCCCTGAGTTAAGCTAGCCATACACGTGTCGGATTCCATGTCCAATCGATTCATCATCCGATCGATTCCGGCGATTCTGCTGGGAATCGCAGGTGTGATCAATCGGCCAATTAAGAGTATCCATCGCAGCATACCACCTTGTCCAACGGATTCCGGGACGATTCCGTGTCCGATTGTCCACCTCACAACTGGCAACTCCCCCTGATCCGGACAGAATCGCATGAGAAAGACCAACATGTTGGTTCTCCGTCAGATCCGATTCTGAGCCCCTGATCAATCGGACGCGAATGATCGGACCAGGTGGGCTGCATGCGATTCCGGCACGATCGTTTCGTGTGCATGCGCCCGGAATCGATCGTGCCGGAATCCGTTGCGAATCCGACACGTGTATGGGGGGCCTTTAGTGCAACTGACTTGAAGACTTTGTTTAAGGAACATGTTGCAGGGTCCTCTTCCATGTTCATACCCACCCCAGCCCAATACTATGGGAGGACCATACTGTTACCAGCAGGTCACTGGAAACCTCCATAGGTCAAGGTTTTCACAAAGGGTATGTGAGACTGTGTTTTTTTAGATCAAACTACCTTATTTTAACCAATCTGCTCTCATTTTGCTTAACCACATAGAGGACACGATCACATTCTCAACTCTAACCTGCACCCCAGTAGACCATTATACATAAAGCTGCTGTGTATATTGTTAAAATTGGTATTTAAAGTTTGAAGAGATTTTTCCAGTTCAACTGTATGAATGTAGACACGCGCATACAATATATTCGTAACGTGACTGTGCAATGTAATTACTGCATGAACTTGCATATCTAAAAATGTCAGTGTGACCCATTTCACTAAGTTCCCAGCGGTCTGTTCCAGTTCTTCTTTCCTGCATTTCAATCACTATGTGTTTTCTTTTTCAGAACTAAAAATATGTTTTCTGTTTTCTTTAGGAAGGCAACGGACCATGATCCTTTCTTGTATGTTACACTGATGATCAAGACTGATTGTTGAGTTTTATCAGAGCCAGTATGGGGACGGCGACCGAAGAACTGGTGGTGGCAGAGGATGATGCATCATTGAACCCCCTTTGCTTTGAGTGTGGTCAGCAGCACTGGACAAGGGAGAACCATCTTTATAATTACCTGAATGAAGTGGACGATGACCTGGTTTGCCACATTTGCCTTCAACCTTTGCTGCAGCCGTTGGATACACCCTGCGGCCACACGTTCTGCTATAAGTGCCTCAGAAACTTCCTACAGGAGAAAGACTTCTGTCCGCTGGACCGAAAGAGGCTTCATTTCAAACTTTGCAGGAAATCCAGCATCCTTGTGCACAAATTACTGGACAAGCTGGTTGTCTCCTGTCCTTATGCGAATGCATGCAAGGAAACCATGCAGCGCTGTGATGTGGAGGCTCATCTCAAAAACAGGTGAGACAAAGTTGAACCTAATCTGTAACTTTTCTATAACTATAAAAAAAAACGATGTTGCAGAATTTGTAATCAAATGCAAAAAGAAGTAAATAAAATTAGACTTTGACTTACCTCTGATCTAGCTAGATGGTGGCGTAGTGCTCCACAATCCTAAAAAATATACTTACCTGCTGTTCTCTGGAATCATGTAAGAGATTCCATATTCATCTGCCAGGCTTCCGGGGGTTACCGTACTTTTTGGACCCCAGTACACACCCTATCCAATGGCCGAAAAATATTTTCGGCTTTTTCTCTCCTGACCGGTAGTTAATGATGCTGGGACGTCTGACAGTTTCCCTGCCTCCAGCCCTGAAGGCAGAGCTATATGTGAGCTGGGCAGGTGGAGCCCAACTCACATACAGTGCAGATGGAAGAGTCGTCATGGAGCCTCCCATATGCCGTAGGAAAGGTCGTCCCATGGGCTGATTACACAATGCTTCGGCTGCCTGCTCACAGCTCTTTTACCTGGCTCTGCCACTTCATTGTTTATATCAGCAGGGTTTCGCTCATATAAACAATGAACTATAGATGTAAGATCCGCCTGTGGGTAATTTAGTGCACTATCACAAGTGACCACTGGGGGTGCCATATAGTAATTTTCTTCTCTAAGGGCTTGTTTCCACCTAGGCGGAGATCATGGGAGATCACGCCCATACATTTCAATGGGGCCACCTCCACAGCTGCGTTTTGCCGTGATCGGGTGTGGACGCAGCCAATCACGTCTGATCCCGGCCATAGAGGTGGATGGACGCAGTAAAAGATCGCACCTCCATCCATGCATTCTTTAACTGCGCCCATTCACTGTCTATGGGCGCAATCAGGCAGGATGTGGCAGGGGTGGGAAAGGACATATTGCCACCCCCCCCCCCACTTCCTGAATTCAAGTCAAACCTGCGCCGCAATCCAAAATGCAGGCAAACGCCCAGGTGGAAACATTTGGAGATGTCTGACTTCCTCCCCACAGAAGGAGAGAGAATTTTCATGCATTCTGCCTTATTATTAGAAATTGTAGTGCTGATCAATCAAAGTATGAAAGCGCATGATCGGTCCACTTCAAAAGTAGTGAGTGATGGTGTGTTTGCTTCTGCTCTACTAAGTCATAAAAAGTACATATCTTTATTGGTGGGGCAGTCCAATGTAAAATATTAATGGGGCCAGGCAATCACCATTAAAAAGCCCCACAATGTGTGTAATTGAAACTTTTGATTTTAGACAACCTCCAATCTCTTGGCCAACACATATAAAAGCCCATCACCATACACGTATATTTATCCATCTTTAAATGTTATTAAAGATTCTTCTACATTAATATGGTCTCCCTCAACATTAGGAAATAGTTTCAACATTTATTAAATGTTAATGTTTAGAATAATGAAAAAGTTAATTGCTGTTTATTTTATTTTCAAAGTTCACATTGTAATTTAAAGACCAAGAAGAAGAAATTTGAGGCAGAGAAGATGTGGGCAGTTTTTATTAAGTTTTCCCCTATCGTAGGATTGCTCTATCACGGTGCCATTTGCTAATGATGCAGAAACATGTCTCTTCTGCACAGCCGGTTGTCTATCTAGTAAATATATAACCTGATTTGTAATGCAGATCCATGAGTGGCACATAAAGTCGCAGCATTCCGGGAGATAGTGAATGGTATGTCTCCCAGTTCCTCAGCTTGCTTGTCAGTTATTGGGTTTCTTGTGTCTGATGTAAATGCTTCCAATGTGCCGGAATTAGGTTTTTCTGAGGATATCCAGACAGCAGCCAGATAATAAGTGGTGCTTGAATAAAATTAAGCTGCCATGCCAAGCTTCCATTGTGTGTATGAGCTATGCTTCATTACCTGGTTCACTTTTCCTTGCGGAACCATTGAAGCTATGATGTTATTACACCGCTGTGCTCAGAAATTCACCTCTGATGTTGTGGCAGACTCTTATTTCCAGTACAAGAAAAGTTACTTAGGTCAGATGTGCGTCAAACGCTTTTTAATCCCGTCTTCATTACATGGCCCCAAATGCCTTGACCTGCTTCCAGCCTCTGAGTACCGTGGTCTTCATTATAGACTGTGGCCGGGGGCTTGGGATTTTATATATAGACAACATACTGCAGAGACTTGTTAATGGGTCTTTCCTTTTTTTTTCTTTACAAAGTGCGCACTCAGCAACTATATAATCTCAATGACAGGAAATATCACCAACATTGTGAAGGTTCTCATTCATCCAGGTCATTTTATATCTGTAGTGTTTAGTTCTTGTTTTCTTAATACAGACTGTACACTAGTGGTGGGCAACTGAGTTGATATGGAGGGCCACAAGTGCGGCCCTCGGCATGACTAAAGGGCATTTTCAATCTATACTGACTTGTATAAGCATTTTATAATGAAGAAATGACAGCAGGTATAGCTAGGAGACATTATTTTTTTTTTTTATAACAAAACTTGTTCTTAATTATAATTCAAGCATTAAGGAATACTGTAGTATGGTAATGCACATTTTGTGTCATATATGTCATCAAAGGTTATGTGCCTCATAGATATCATCCAAGCCTTTGATGAGATCTATAGGGCACATAACCTTTGATTTAAAGGTTATATCCCCCTATACTGAGGTTGCGTACCACATACAATAATCCTCTGTTCGTTGGTGGAATAGTGGTAGCATAGGCACTCATCTTCTTAGAACGGGAAATTCTTAGAGCAGGAAGCGTAGCAGAGGTGAGCGACTTGCTCAGGGGCTGTCTGGGTTGCTGATTGGCTTTCATGTGCTCAGCCACAGCGAGTCCCTCTCCTCCTCTTCCCTACCAAAGCAGATCCTGGGCGAGGACAGGTGAGTTCCTATGCCCTATGCATTAACAGTTAGGTTTCGGGGCCACAAGTGAAAGACCAAGGGGGCCGCCAAGGAACGCCCAAAGGGCTGCATGCGGCCCCCGGGCCACAGATTGGCCACCTGGGCTGTACACGATGCTGGGAATATATACTCTGGGCTATAGCTCCAATCCACATAATCTGTTAACCAGCATGGGGCCTGAGCCTCATGGAGGTAGGTGTTACTACATTAGCATGATTGGATATGTGAGGTGTTGTTAACTTGCACAGAGAGAGGTGTTTAAACAACATTGTATGTGGCAGACAATAAATGGAGGAGCCAAGCTTGAACAGGGGTGGGGGGGAGGATTGCAATATCTATTGTCTGCCACTTACAATGCCATTTTAACACCAACGTCAAAATATTAAATCATTCCAAGCAGTCCATGGATTTGAATGACTCTCTCTGTTTTTGGAACCTTAACCGTTGACTAATTTCCCTCTATATTTTTTTAATACAGTTTATTGAGTTTTAAATTTGAGAAACAACAATTACAGTACAAGCAAACACTGCTATGTGTCTATGCCAAGAGTTCAATTAAGAGTCATTTGGACAGTTCATTGTCTTGAGTAGTAATTCCCTCTCCATTGACCCTGTTTTTGATAAGAAAAAATGATGTGTTGCCGCCAATATTTTAATCAAATTAATAAAACTGGACTCCTCATTAAGAAAGTATTGTCTTAGCACAAAAGGAATGTGTATTCATATTTGAATGGTGGTATAGTTTGTGTTTTGTTCCAGATCTGTGTGCTTAGTCAGCATTAAAGTTCTTGTATTTGTATTGTATTTTTGAAAGTTCTTGTACTTTGCAAGACCAGTCACTGCTCTTCTCTCTTCTTCTTCGGGGGGACTGGGCTTTGACCCGCCCACCCCTGCCAGAAGTAGGCGGTCCTGCTTGATCATTCCTACATTTGTTTTTTTTGCACAGCTTCAGCACAAGGATGATTTGTATATTTTTATATAGTAATAACTGGCTTTTCAAAGGCATATGGACACAGTGTAGTGATTAAGGAACATACCCAAGTTGGGCAGCTGACATCTTTGCTTCGTACGGGCGGTTGGGGGATGTCTGTCATTTACCAACAGCAAAATGTGGCGGTTTTCAGGAAATTGGTCGGTAGGAGCGAAGGGTAATATACCGATTGTCTGAATGAACCCTATGAAGCGTTTATTGTTCGTTGCCTTCTTTCCTCAGGGTTACTATGATAACAAGCTGTAGTGATCACAATTAAACAGAGCATCATGTATTTTTATTCTTCAGTGCAAATAAACAGTTTACACCGGAAACCAGCATACAGCTAACTGCAGGACAGTTGGTGAGGTTATATGCTAAACCCCAGAGCTGCATACTCATTCTTGTTCACTGATCTAGAAAACACCTTAAAGGTATTCCTGACTGTGGCTTGGTGTAGATTTTAACCTCCTTGGTGGTACCCTTCACAGCATTGTTGAAAGGAAGGTTATTGACCCAAATTGGTAACCTCAAGTTGGCTTACCTTCTCCAGATGTGCCCGCCAACAGTACTGGCATCCTGCAGGCTTCTTACTGGTTCCAACTTTCAGTGATGACGCTGGGGTGGTGGATAAGAATCCCGGGTTCTCACATCCCTGGCATCATGACATTGGGAATGTGCAGGGTGGGCAGAGGGTGTAAACAGATTACATGGCAATGGACACAATTTTCTGCATTAATTGGACCACCAGGTGCGGGGTAAAAGGCAAGTAATCAACATTCAACCAGAGGATCAGTATTTGTATTTAGCCAGGTGTGTATTGGCAACCTACACACCCTCTTAAGCCCCCCATACACCTTACGATCGAA
>CM070033.1:26565509-26584661 GCA_036250615.1 Ptychadena robeensis
CTAATCGAGCATCGATTGAACCAAAATCGAACCGTGTGTGGCTAGCTTTAGTTGTCCATTTAAACCAGTGCCAGAACAAATGCCTGAACCTGCTATTCTCATCACCAGTATGGTTGTCCATGGTGGCTTTACATGCATTTTTACATGCAAGTAGTGACTGTACTGCTTACCCTCCAGCCATGTGAACAAGACCTCAGTCCAAAGAAATTGTTCCTCCACACCAACATAATGAACAGCAAGCTAAGCCAGAGTGCTGCAAGACACTGAATTAAAACAGACCATCCCCCAATCCATTCTATATCTATCCTCTTCCAGTACAGATATTTTTGTCTTCCCTGATAAATTATTTCATTACTATCCCCAGCAACAACAATACCAAGTGCACACAATAGTCTATTACACTCCAATACAGATATTATAGAAATGACAGAGGGAGCTGGTAATTATGTCTGAACCTGAGATTGGTAAGCCCTCACCCTACACCATGTTTCACATTTCTACATTACTTCCCCCTGTTATTATACAGACAGAAAAATGATAGCTTTAATATATTTTCATTGGTGAACCGGACGTGTCTTTTAATGCAATTTGTGTTTGTTTCTATAGCTACCTAACTGTTATATAACACAAATAAGATCATTTCACGGCAAATATGTTGAATTACTCATTTCTGTATTTTTTTTTTACAAATGTATTTGTTTAGAAAAGGATGACAGATTCAAGACAACTTATTTATCATTGTATCAGTATTAGGCCTAGGCTCATCTTTTGAATGGGCGTGTACTCGCGATGAGCATGTGTCCCCTTGTGATGCGATCTTTAGAAAACGGTAAGCCGTACAAATGGAGTGTATACAAAAGATGCGGCCGCATCCTAAGTGTGCAGAGTGCTGCGGTTTTTGTGGCAACCCGCCTGCGAGTCTTGGCGATTCCGCCTGCAAGTCGTTCTCTGCATGTCTTTTTTTTTTTCGTGTGTCCAGTGCAGGGAAAAAGCAGTGCCTTAGAGTGTATCTCAAGACAAAACCTTTTTTACATTTTCGTTATAGTGGAACTGATCAACCGTTAAGTTAAAAAAAAAAAGTTTTTTCATTGGTGGAGGGAGATGCACCTTTTAATTGTATAATGCACAGACAGAAAAAACTGTCAGTGGTATCGACCCTACCTTACTCTATCCAAGACTTAAAAATAACCCAAAAATAATCTTTTGCCTTTTAATACTGTAACTTTGTCTATTAACTATTTCCTCCAAAATGTGTTTTTCTAGGGATAATAGTAGAGTGTACCATGTAGCAATCGATGAATACAGAAAGTTTGTAGTAACTAAAATACTTCAGTTAGCCAATAAGTCAATCACTTTAATTCCAAACTCTCTGTATTCTATAGACAGTAAGGGTATGTTCCCACTTAAGCGATCAGCCGTGAGTCAAATCATGGCGCAGAGACCACGTGAGATCACTGGCACCCAGTGTCTCCTGCGATTAGACTCGCGGTACCGAGATTGCAAGCAGGAAGTGGGGACCTAATCCCGCCCATAGAGAGAGAATGGGCGCAGCTAAAATGACACACGATTTTTAACCGCGCCCATTCATGTATATGGCCACGATCAAAAACGCGGTTTCAGATTGTGGGCTGCAACGCGCGTAAGCCCAATCACGTCTGATCGCGTAAGTGGGAGCATATCCTGAGAAACTTAACCATTAACCAGTTGTGGCTTAAAAATAACTGTTAGTGCAGTTAAAAAGTTAACATTTTGCTACAACTTCAATGTATGGATGAATCCTGCTATCCTGTGTGGTGCTCTTGAAACACAGAGCAAGATCATGCATGCCTGCAGAAAAGTTTCCAAACGGAAGGGGAAAGAGTCTCTGTTAACCACTTAAACAGGATCTGTTGGATATAACTAATATTAACTTAATTTCAATTAACTGTACTGTATTAGTTGTGTAAATAGCTTTCTTAATACTGCATTTAAGTGAGGGATTTTTCACTTATGGTTTATTGTTTCCATGATTTACTGTACATTTGTCAAAAATGAATGGCCTTAGGGGATTTGTAAAAGAAAAGCTTACAATATAAAATGGATATAAAAGTAGGTAACCCCCAGCATGTACCAGGTCAGCTGTAATAACTCTCAAACCTGTAACTCCAAACACATTAATCTACCAGCACAATATATCCTGCCCACACTTCCTGCGAAGGCTGCCATCCATTGGGCTACTCTTTGGTGTTCATCATTCTACCAGGTGGAGGAATAAGTACACAGGCATTGGCATTTCCAGGTTCAAGCTATAATAAAACAGAAAACCAATTTATGAATGGGAGCCAACTGATTATGTCTAGACTCATCGATAGGGGGGCATTGACCCTGGATGGTCTACAGACATCTTTAGGTTAAAATTTATGTATCTTTATGTGCAGTTGACTTGAGGTTGTGAGCACCAAAATCTTGTCTTTCAGGATATTTCACAGAAAAGTATATTAAACTTGCTATAGAGATACCTTTGTAGCTACTATAATAAATAAAACTGCTGTGTAGCAAAATGTGTAGTATTGATCCCCGCAGTGTATTGATCCATGAAGGCACTGAGCCATAACCATACTACTGACATTGTTTTTCATTTCTTTTCTTCATTTACCAGCTATGCACCCACCAGCAAGCCTGCCAGAGGGAGAGATTACTACCATTGAGATTCATCGCTCCAACCCTTACATTGAGCTGGGAATCAGCATTGTTGGGGGGAACGAGACTCCTTTAATAAACATTGTCATCCAGGAAATATATCGGGACGGCATCATTGCCAGAGATGGAAGGCTGTTGGCTGGTGACCAAATCCTTCAAGTAAGCCTCTGAATTATTACCTTTAATCCCCTTCTAGCTGATACAATAGAGAATACAATGGCCTTTATTTAATCAAAGTAAAAGAGCAATGTGCAATACAGTAATCCACAGAAAAGACATCAGAGATCATCTTTCTGTGTACTGACCACCATAAACGATTAAAAGTTGGCATCTGATTGGCTGATACGTTGTTCACAGGCATAGACTAACCTAAAGTGACTCACTGTGTCACATCAATGGTACTTGCACAGTGTTTAGTAAATAATGTCAGTGTACACATTAAACTTTATTTATTTGAATTTTTCATAACTATAGGTGGTATTGATTATTAAGCCCTTTATTTAAAAAGGTGACTTTTTTTTTCTCCTCAGTGTCCACTGTGGTGGGACATGGAAGCTTTAGCTTGCCCTTCGGTTCCCTTGGATTATGTTTGATAGATTTCACCTCGATCATGTCATTCAATGTCTGGCCTTACTTTGTTATTTTAGCTCTGGGATGGATTAAGCATCATTGTAAGTTTTCTTCCAAGCATACTCCTTTAACCCGAGTTTTGCAAGTGTATTCCCCAGTGCAGTTCCAATGGTGGACCACTGAAGGTTTCGAAATTAGTGATTTCTCATTGGATAATTGTACTAATTTTCTAGATCAGGGCTGTCAAACATTGGCTTCAGGGCCAAGTCTGGCCCAATGTGTAATTATATTTGGCTCATGAGATATTGAAATGGAAATATGGAAAATGTTATGTGCGGCCCTTTAGTGATGCTGAGGGCCGCACTTGTGGCTCTCCATATCAACTCAGTTGCCCACCACTGTGTTAGTATATGGTCCCTCTTGGATTAGCAAAACTAAATGCCTCAATATATAATTTCTATGTTAACAATATATAATCATTTTTTTTGGCAACATGTTGTGTAACCAATTGAAAATGAACTGTGAAATGTGCTGCCTTACCTAACATAAACGAATGCCCCCAATGTATCAGGACACTCCGGGTTAATGTTTTGCACCAGAGTGGCAGAATACGTCTCTCTATCTGTATAGGCACCTATTGAAAGTTTGATAGGAACAAGGACACAAGGCGCACAGCCACAGATTGAAAGTTTGAACATTTGAGCAAGTTCCTTATTAATAATCCAGATTTAAATCTGTAAATAATAAACTACTCAGCTGGCTGGATGCAATAATTATACCCTGACCTGGAATCTGAAATGCCATCACAGTTCATTTCACATCCTGTTGTAGTGCTAGCTCAGCATTCTGTACTTGTCATGTTCTAAATTCAGGACATAATTTGGCTGTATTCCATCTGTTCAACCACGCTTCCAGACAGCAGAGTTCCTCCCACCATGACAATCACTTCTTAAAGGGCACAAGTGTAGAACAACAGAAAGTTTCCACTTTGCTTGCTGGACCCAGTGTGCCCTTAGTTCTTTTTGTCCCAGAGCCCCATTTCTTTCCAGAACCCCCATTTATATCACTCGTCTTTACACATATAGGCCTGTGGTGTCAGACACGTCATAGTGCATAGTGTGTTTTTTTGTTTGTTGTGTATTATGTTGGGATGATGGCACAGTAAATGTACTGAAATTATTTTGGTTGGATTTGAGCTAGCCTTTAGGGCTTGACATAAAATACACTCGCGTCTGCTTTTTACACAAACTATTGGTTTAAAAAAACACCCAGCATAAACATTTGCAACTGGCACCTTTTTTACTTTACTTGTTTTCTAGCATAATGTTGAGGACCGCTCATAAGGCTCTATTGTGTAAGAAAAAAAACAAGCTGAGAAAGTCACATGATCTCACATTCCACTAATGCATTTTTTTTTTATCATAATGTTTATTTTTTTTTTTATTGTTGGAATAAATGTTTTAATCTTTTTATTATTTTGTAGGTGAATAACTTTGATATCAGTAATGTATCACACAACTACGCCAGGGTGGTCTTGTCTCAGCCATGCACTGTGCTGCAGCTCACTGTACTGCGGGAACGAAGATTTGGAAGCAGACCCTTGACCCACATGGACAGCAGCTTACAGAGGGAAGAAAGCTTTCATGTCACTCTGAATAAGAGGGGAACCAACGAGCAGCTTGGTATCAAGCTTGTCCGCAGGACTGACGAGTCTGGAGTTTTTATTCTGGATCTCCTGGAAGGTGGACTTGCTGCTCAGGATGGGAGACTTCACAGTAATGACCGAGTCCTGGCAATCAATGGACTTGACCTGAAACACGGCACCCCAGAACTTGCTGCTCAGATTATTCAGGTAATTAAAACAGCAAATACACACTTCTGATGATCAACGGCTCAATAAAATTCACTGAAGAGTTTTGCATCAGCTGAAAGCAGATGTAAATCCTAATTAAGTAATACATAAATATACACAGGTGATTTTCGGGCTGCTTAACCCCTAGAGCCCAGATGCCCAACCTGCGGCCTTTTGGGCATTCTTCAGTGGCCCCCCTCACTTTCGGCCTGCAGTTTATAAACTCACCTGTCCACCTCTCCCCCACGATCTTACAGCGGAAAGAGGAGGAGAGGAGAAGAAAAGACTAGGGGCACATATTCTTTGAATCAGAGGTTATGTGCCCCAAAAATATCATCAAAGGCTTTGATGATATATTTGAGGCACATAACCTTTGATGATGTATATATGACACAACATGTGCATTCCCAAACTACAGTGTTCCCTTATGCTTGAGGTATAATTTAAAACAAGTTTTGTTATTTAAAAATGTCTTCTAGCTGCCTGCTTTCATTTGTCATTATAAAATGCTTATACAAGTCAGTATAGATTAAAAATGTTATGCGCGGCCCTATAGTGATGCCGAGGGCCGCACTTGTGGCCCTCCATATCAACTCGGTTGCCCACCACTGCCCTAGAGAGTGTTTTAATATCACAACATCACATTTAAGGCTACAAAAATAAACCCTCCATTTTTTTCTTTTTAAAACCTCATGTACATTACTAATATGTCCTATTGTTCAGTTCTGCAACACTATTGGATGGTTGAATGTGTAAATAGGCCTGTTTAACTGGTCATAAAACAAAGTCATACAAGAAGCTTTTTTCTGTATTTGGGTCTCTGGGGGTTAAGGGTCCTTTTACAGTATGAGCGCTGTTCCTGCAGTGCCTTTTTTGCCAGTAACTAGTGGTTATGCACCCTATCTGTTGCATAAAAGTTTTTTGTGCTGTTCTTACGCTAAAGTGCTGAGTGCTGTAGAACCTAAAAGCAAACATAGGACAAGTAAAAGGTACCAAGATTTCCTTCCGTTAACATTATGTTTTGTGATTCATGGTTGGGCTATATCAAAGGTTAGAGTTGAAATGGCACCCTCCCCCCCCCACCTCACCAAATAGTGAGGATTTTTTAGAATCTATGCGTACAGAATCATATATTACATAATATGATGAGGGTTTCCGAAGGTGCCTTTTCTTTCAATCAATATGTGACACAATAAAATACTTTAAACATTTTCATTTCTTTTGTTAAAACACATGTCTCCTTTAGTACAAGAAGTAAGCATCTTCTTGGTATATAAATATAAAAAATCAAAACAATGTGTTTTAACCTCCCTAGCGCACTGCCCGTATCGTGCCGTTTACAACGGCACGGTACGGGCAATCGAGGCAGTGTACAAAGTACACTGCCTGTCACTTGCTCCCTTCCTCCTGCCGCTGCTCTTCACACAGCCGGTGTCATAATTGACACTAGCTGCATGAGCGGGAAAGCCGGCGCTCCTCCATTAACATAGAGGTCTATGGCGCCGGCCCCCTTCCGCGTCACCATGACGCGATCGGGGCGGTGCCGAAACCCCGGAAATGCTGCAGCGATGAAGACAATCGCTGCAGCTTTCCAGGGAGGCATCGGGTGGACCCGATGCCGGCTTCCCCTGCGGTTGAGGCGAGCCTGAACAGCGGGCGAGCTGGGCTCGTCTCAACCGCTAGGGAGGTTAACAAAAGAAATAAAAATGTGAATTTTTTAAGTATTTAATTGTCACATATTGATTGAAAGAAAAGGCACCTTCGGAAACCCCCATCATATTATGTAATATAGTTCATTTAACATTAGCCACGCTGTATTGTGGGGCTGCAACGCAAATGCAGCTAGTGTGAAAGAGTCTGCAAAGCATCAGCAGACTCTGGCTGCCTGTCCCTATGTGTGGGCACTTGCACACAGACTGCAGGTGCTTGGGAGTGGTTTGTCAAATATTGGCCAAATATGGCCCCCATACTATCCTATTATGTGACCGCACGAAAAGCAACCCCGTGACGCCCAATCTTGCTTTGTCCTGGCTGCTGTGCTTTTTCGGTGTCCAGTTGACCTAAGAGCACTGTGTTTACCAAAGAATTGCTATACTGTTTTATGTTCTTTAGATCTACATACATCTGCATTGATGGATTTTTTAAGGGCAACTAAAAATGGAACTTGTGTGATAAGGTGACAACTTAGGATACCTAATTGGGTAGCAGGGATGTGTTGTCACCCTATAACAGTGACAGTCTTGAACCTTTCTTGCAGGAACCCCATATTAATATTTTAATCAAACTCACAGATATAGGGTATGTTCCCACATAGGCGATCAGCTGCGGTGCCGACACGATTTTAATTGTGGCAGGTGGCAATCACGGCTGATCGCCTCTATTTAGTTAAGTGGGCTTGTGCCCACTTTAACTAAGGGCCGCAATCGCCCCCTGATCGCGGCCATAGACTTGAATGGGCACGGTTAAAATCGCTTGTCACTTCAACCGCACCCATTCACTGTCTATGGGCGCGATCAGGCAGGGAGATGTCCTGCCCCATCCCCCCACTTCCTGTCTGCAATCCTGGGTGCTAGCGATCTCCCGCAGCTCCGTGCTGCGATTAGAACATTACATTATGTGGGAACATACTCTTATGCTGCATTCTAAAATTCTCCAATCCTGTTAAGGCAGCTTCAGAAAAAAAAAACCTGAATGTACACTCGAGTATAAGTTGACCCAAATATAAGCAGAGGTGCCTCATTTTAAAAAAAAAATCTGGAAAAACTGAATAATTTGAGTATAAGCCTACATTTGATTTGTAGATAGCTTGAATACGTTTTCCTTGAGTTATCTATACATGTTCCAGTACAGCCCACTCCTGGTCTGGTAAGGTTATATATTGAGTGTGTCACTTGTTTTTAGCCTCAGTGAACCTTGAATTGGACTTTCCAGGTTGTGTAGTTTATAGTAATAGTCTGACTGATTTTGTGTCATCAGGGTGTAACATAAATTGTGCCAATTCAGATTTAGTGATCTCGCTTGTGGGACTTTACTCCACTCCACCAAATCATCACAGCAGTAGCGTCACGGTAAACTGCTAAATATTTGTAGAAACTGGCAATTAGCATTGGATTTATGGGATGTATTTCCCTTTAATGCATGAAGTATGGCTTCAGAAGCTCGATTAAATAACACAGAAATAATTCTTCATGACAGATGGACCTATTAAATCATCAAATCTGGCTACATGTAGATGTGAATTGTTTTTAAAAAGCATGCCAGCATGGAGCGAGTGTGCCAGAACAAGCTGTTGTTATGCCTTGTGTAGAGGATCTGCGCTGAACCAAAGTGAGTGTCGAAATGACACTTCTGGGCTCCGGCAGATATTCTTTTTTCAGGCTCCATTTTTTAAAGTGTCTGGGTCAGTACTGATAACTGAGACATTCTCCAATAGAAGAATTTACTCCGAGGAGAGGGCGGCTTTACTCATACATTAACTCCTTACGTTTCAAGTCACTCAAAGGGTAATGGTATATGAGCATTGTAGGAAACAGGGAAAGCGTGTCGTCACCCTATATCAGCAAGCGAAGATCATTATGGCAGGATCACTGACAACCTGCACAAATTTTAAAATATAAAAAAATCAATGTGTATACCTTATACCTTCCGCTTATTCTCGGAAGAAATCGCAGCATTTCGGGGGTGGATTCCCTGAACATGACATAATCACCAACTTTTCTGGAGATGTAGAGAAGGGTTGTAGAAACATTTGAAAATAATTATTGCTCTAGCACAAAGGTGCTCAACCTTTTTAGATCCACTTGTGAAGTGCCACTTCCTGTATTTGTAATGCAAAGTGTCAGTGTGGAGTGTCACTTCCATGTTCCTACACCACAATCGGGTTGGGAAGTTAGGAGGAAGGAGACATTACACTTACCTGATCGTGCTAGAAGTGACGTTTTGCCAGTGTAAGTGTAATGTCCCCTCCCTCCTAACTTCCCACCCTGCTTGAGGGTATCAGCGCTGCTGCTTGTTAGTGAGCACGGTGACCCCTGTACAATGGTCGTTCAACACCTTTCCGAGGGGGTCCCAACCCCCAGGTTGAGTACCTCTGCTCTAGCACATATAGTTTGGTTAATTTTGAACTTCATTAATGCAAAAACCCAATAAGCTAGAGTAAAGCTGGGAACACACGCATAGATTTGAGCCACATCAAAGGCCGCTTTAAGCGCCGTGTGCGCTCACGGCCATCTATCTGGCCCATATCTAATGCGGCCATCCTGTTTTTGAGTGCGATCAATTGATCCTGCTAGAAAAAAAAGGGATATCGGACATGACAGTAAATCACAGTCGATGTCCACTGCTTTGCATGGGGACCGCGGGAGCTGGAGACACAGCAGTGCTGCTCCTTCAGCTCCTTCGATGTCGGACAGCAGCGTGATGATCGCGGCTTCTCTTTCCAATGTTCACACAACCCATCTCTATGTCTCTGCAACTTTGGTGATGATACAATGTTCACAGGCTTTGCAATTACCATTTGCTGTGTGTTTCTGCGCCTTAGCTGCTGCATCCCACCGCGTGCTTATCTCGAATAATTGTTTTTCCAGAAATTGTTTTTGTAAATTTCATACCTCAGCTTATTTTCAGGTCGGCTTATACTCGAATATACACAGTAGTGTGGATTTTTTTTCTAAAGGCCCCCATACACGTGTCGGATTCCCACCGGATTCCGGCACGATCGATTCCGGTCGCGTGCACGCCAAACGATCGTGCCAGAATAGCATGCAGCCCACCTTGTCCAATCGATCAGGTCCGATCGTTCAGGGGCCCAGAATCGGATCCGACAGAGAACCAACATGTTGGTTCCATCAGATTGATTCTGCCCAGATCAGGGGGATTTGCCATTTGTGAGGTGGACAATCGGACACGGAATCGTCCCGGAATCCGTTGGACAAGGTGGTATGCAGCGATGGATACTCTTAATTGGCCGATTGATCACACCTGCGATTCCCGGCAGAATCGCCGGAATCGATCGGATGGGTGATCAATTGGCCATGGAATCCGACACGTGTATGGCTTGCTTAATGCTATTTTCCAGAATCACGAGGCGGTGAAAGCCACAATTAGCGCACCCTCTTCCTAATGCAGTAAAAGCTTTTTTTGTTATATATTAGAGATATTTCTTCACAGTTACATGGCTTAATGCTTTTACTGGTCATTTAGTTCTGCGTTTTTACATATTGTGATAAAAAGATTTTCTGCTATTTAATAAGTGTAAAATTTTACAGGTTCTCAGTGACCTGTGAACGCTCTTTTCCTGATATTAGCTCCAGTTAATTACCGTCCTTTTACACGCCATTTAATTTCTAAAAAGACGGGATTTATTGAGCGATGTGTGACCGAGGGCTGCGGAGAGTTTGTGATTTATGTTTCCAGTAGGACAATAAATGGAGGCCTTTCTTTACAGGAGAACTTATATCTTCAGGAAGTCAATTATTGTTCTTATATAAAAAAAAATAGATGGTTCATGAAACTTCCTGGATTTTGGTCCAGATGGCATCATCTTGTGTTTTCTGCTTTCCCAAAGGGTAGCGGGGAACGAGTCCATCTGACAGTGTCTCGTCCTGCGAAGCATTCCTCTTCTAATGTGTCCCGTGAAATAAGCAATGGACAATCTCAGCACCATATGCAGCCCGTGTACCATCATAGACCCACCGCACACAGGGTAAGTGCTCACTTCTTACATCATCTTTAGGGTGTGTCAAGGCTACGTTAGCAACATCTTTATAACCTTTAGGAACCATAAGAAAAGTTCCTGAGATGGACAATAATCACCTCAGATAATTCAGTTATAGTGAATATGATTTAGGTTGTGCAATCAACAAAACAGAACAGGAACAATCACACAAAAATATACATTTATTTAGCATACACGGAGATATATACACATATAATAAAATATAATAATACCACAAGATATATATGACCAGCAAGTCAGATATCAAAATGACAACATCAACATGTAATTAACTCAACATGCAGTCACATGGTTGAATGTGGGGGAGGCATTAAAAACTTTCAGTTATGTAACAGATCCCACACGCAGGGAATACATGAAACTTAAACTTTGCAAGATCTATGCCAAAATCTCAGATAAAGGCAATATTTTCTCCAAGGTAACAAGCTATGGTTGTGATACAGGCTAATGGCAAACTGGCAGAGTTTCGCTATAACTCTAAAGAAGCAGTCTGGTTGGTGTATGTATCTCACCAAGAGGTCTTACTTATCATAGACTATACTAGCGCAACCCTCTGCAAATAAGCAGAGAACTTCTAAGTATCACGCCAGCTTTTTGAGAAATATAATATAAAATATATACTTTACCAAGATAGTGGACAATAAGACCTCGCGTTTCAATGGCTGGATCCCCCTGGTTGTGATGGCCGAAACTTTCTTTAGTATATTGGTGGCAGGATCTCCCTTTGGAATCACGATGGCCGGATTCCTGAGTATCCCCATGCCTCCCTTTTTAGGGAAAACTTTACCCCAAAAACATTAAGGTCGTCCGATTGCATTGGACACATTTCCATATTAAATTTAGGCCAAAATAATGTAATGTTACCATTAGATCGCTGGATGGCAGTATGGTATAAACTAAACAGTAAAACTATATTTTAATATTAGGAATTCAAGAACAGGTGTTACATTAAAATGTTTCAAAAATAGGCATTTTGTGAATAATGCCTGCTTGATTTTAGGATGAATCACATGCCTATTAAAGTAACAAAAAAAAATTCTGTATACAATGTTATACACCCCAGACAGATATTACAGGCCTTTTCCCAACCATCTACAATGTTCCAAGGACAGGCCTGATAATATTATAAGAACGTATATTGTTCTTACATGAACCACCTGGGAACATGTCTTACATAATGCTCCTAAAAACTACAAAATGGAGAAAACAAAACAAAATGGCTGATATATGTATGCTTATCGATATTAGAACTAAGAATATGTATAAAACGTTATACCCCTTATAAAAGGCACGACAACTGGAAATTCTATTTTTCTGTGAATATTCGCAGTGTTTCAGGGAACATCTATAAATGTTTTTTGCGCATAAGCAATGCTCTGACTCTGTGTATCTGTGGCGTTACCACCTAAAAATAGCAGTGTTCAGTCTAGAGCCATAGCCGCACATCTGCAGTGTAAAGTTACATTATTTAATGTGAGGACACAAATAAACAAATTCTTACTTGGCAATTTTTACCACAATGTAAAAAAATCCAGATAATGATGGGAATAAAGAAACAAACACTAATGAAAGCATCTGTGCATCTCTCTGCTTATCATTGGGAGGCAGTTGACATGGGAACTGCTGCAGTGGTACCTACCCACAGCTACAATTAAGAACTGACATTAGGTGATTGTGAGCATTTCAGCCATAAATCTACAGACAGTGCTGAGAATCCAGTTCTATTCCTGAGAAAGGGGGGTAAAGCAGAAGCAATCCCATTGAGTCTATGTCCATTGGAGATGGCAGCAATCTTTGCTGTTGATTGTAGAACATTCAGGCTGTAACTGCTTATAGTGACTGATCACGAGTGCTCAGCAGGGACAACTATACAGACATTAAAATTTCATCCGAGATGACCGTTTATGTAAAAATCTAGTCTTTGTTCAAACTCTGTTGATTTTGCCATTGATTCCATTGCTTAAAGCGGACCTACCACCTGTTAGGTCACTCTGCAGTATCAGCTGCAGCTCAGCTGACACTGCAGAGATCCCTGACTAAAAAAAACAAACTATTTCTGACAGCAGGAGATCTTGCGCAAACTATTTCTGACAGCAGGAGATCTTGCCCATACTGCAGTGATCCCCGACTAAAAAAAACAAACTATTTCTGACAGCAGGAGGGGTGTCTTTTTAGAGAGACAACCACTCCCACTGTGTAACATCTTGCCTAGGCAAGGCGTAACAAGCCGCAGGGGTTACTGGGTATTCTCTCCCATAAGCCCCTGTGTCTGAGTCTCACAGATGTGACGTCAGCAATCTTGGGCCAATCGATTTTTGGAGCATCCAGGGTTGTTCTCTCCAGGTGGGCGGCTTCATTACGTGTCCGAATTTCTGCAAGCGGTCAATCTGCTGCGAAATTGGGCGCAGATGAAGGGTCTTGCTGGCTTAAGCATAGTTTTTATTGGTGGACCTACCACCTCCGTATGTAATTTCTATTACTGGCACTAGTGGTGGCAATAATAGGATAAAATAAATACTTACCTAAGTGGAAACTGTTAAAATCCAGTGATGCAATACCCCTCCTGTGACATTGCGCTGTGGAGGGCTCCGGGCGCAAAGGGGCCTTGGGAAAGCTCCTCCATCTTACATGCTAGAGGAGAGTAGGCATAGCGATGCGGGAGCGAGGAAGAAGGAAAGGTAGGTATATATATTTCTTCTTTAAGGGTCGGTGTCCCCGGATGAAGACTACATGTAGGTAAGTGATGAGTATTCCACATTTACATCCACTTTAAAGCTTAGTGCTTCACATTAGGGGTTTAGAAAATGTTTTAAGGTTTTTACATTTAAAGTTTTCATTACATGAAAACATTTTGCACACATCTCAATGTATGCAAGATTAAGTAAATCTAAAGGCCCCCATACACGTGTCGGATTCGCACCGGATTCCGGCACGATCGATTCCGGGCTCGTGCACGTGAAACGATCGTGCCGGAATCGCATGCAGCCCACCTTGTCCGATCGATCAGGTCCGATTGATCAGGGGCTCAGAATCGGATCCGACAGAGAACCAACATGTTGGTCTTTCTCATCCGATTCTGCCCGGATCAGGGGGAGTTGCCATTTGTGAGGTGGAATCGGAGGTGGAATCGCACACGGAATCGTCCCCGAATCCGCTCAGACAAGGTGGTATGCTGCGATGGATACTCTTAATTGGCCAATTGATCACACCTGCGATTCCCGGCAGAATCGCCGGAATCGATCGGATGTTGAATCGATCGGACATGGAATCCGACACGTGTATGGCTAGCTTAAGAAATATAAAATCCTCAAAATCTTAGTTGTATTTGCTTTAGATAGTAGATATTTACAGCAAATGTTTTCTATAGATAGTTTGCATCACCGAAAGAATCATCCCCAAGCTTGGTGGTGGCAGTATCGTGCTTTGTGCTTGCTTTTCTTCAGCTAGAACTGGGGCCTTAGACAAGGTAGAAAGGTTCCAAATATGAGGTAACTTTTTCCCTACAGACCTTCCAAAAAAGATTGCCAAGATATGCCCCATGCTAGCAGGCCCTGCTCAGAAGGTGCTTCAACACAGTATCCATTTCAGGATGTGCACATTTATGCAACCATCAGCTTGTATATTTCTTTTCATATTGTTTTCCATATAGATTTGCTATGGTTATGTCAAGTCAAAGTAAATAGGTAATGGTGGTCTAATTTATTAAAATGCCAACATTTTTAATTTTTAAATGGGGTTTGTACACTTTCTATATTCTCTGTACCTAGGAATGTGGGGCTGATCACTACAATGCAGCTATCAGTTGTTCTCTGACATCACTCATACATTTACCTGTCATTTTCAATAAATTGTAATTTTTTTCCCTCATTTTATTTTTCTTTCTACTTTAGGATCTTGCCCAGTGTGTTACCTGTCATGAAAAACACATTACAGTGAAGAAAGCTCCCATGGAGTCACTGGGGATGACAGTAGCAGGGGGCCGAGGAAGTAAAAGTGGGGAGCTGCCAATCTTTGTGACCAGCGTGCAGCCTCATGGATGTCTGGCACGAGACAGCAGAATTAAACGAGGTTTGCGGCCACATTTTCTTTCCAGCAGACACGGCTTTGATGAGTACAGACTGAATGATGTATTTGACAGAAATGTAATTTATGAAGCTGCAAATATCCACAGTTCACACTAAAATAGATTCTGATTATAACATTTAATCATCTGCTGTTCCATAGCTTGCTTCCTTTACATTTCAACACAGCGAGAATGCCAGTAAGACATTACAAAATGACGGTTCTAAAGGAGAATTCCGCACATATCTATTCTGAAAGAGGAATACTGTGTGTAAAGGGTACTATAGAGTCTGATCGATATTACTCTTTTATGTTACTGGTAAACTATGTATTTACTACTGATTTAGCATTCCAAATTCAATACACCCCAGATGCCCAACCTGCGGCCCGGGGGCTGCGTGCGGCACTTTGGGTGTTCTTTGGCAGCTCCCCTCAATCTTCCACTTGAGACCCCCGAAACCTAACTATTAATGCACAGGAACTCACCTGTCTGCCGAATTTAAGGTTATGTGCCCCATCGATATAATCAATGGCTTTGAAGCACATAACCTTTGCTTATATATATGAACCAAAATTTGCATCACCACACTAAAGTGTTCCCTAAAGCTTGAAGTATCATTCAAAAAATGAAACATAATGTCTTCTAGCAATGCCTGCTGTCATTTTTTTCTACAAGTCAGTATAAGCATGTGCGGCACTTTAGTGATGCCGAGGGCCGCACTTGTGGCCCTCCATATCAACTCATTTGCCCACTTCTGCTATACACGGTACACCCATGTAATCCCAGAGCCCTGTGGATTAAATAAATGTAAAGCACAGACGTTTTCTTTCATGCTCTTTTCTCTTAAAACTATGCAGCTGTCTACAGACAAAGTCAGCCAGGGGCAAGTAGTGCGTAAGGGTATGTTTTCACATCGGTCTGGACCCCCTACGCTAAGCGCCGGGGGTCCTGACGGAGCAAATACACTTTACCTGCTTGGCGGATGTTGTGTTCTCACAGCGCGGAGCCGTTCCGCCAATGCAGGGGTTAACGTTGTTGAGGAACTGTGCCAAGCACTGCGCTTAGCGTAGGGGGTCCTGACAGATGTGGAAACCCCCCCCTAAGTGAGGAGTAAAGCTGGACACACGGGTCGATACCTGTTCAATTGACCGATGATGTCACCACGCTGTGCTCTAGCATTCATCTGTCGAATCGATGTTCACCACTTTGCACATCGATCCCTTACCGTTACTTTGGACGTGTACATTGGTTCACATCCAAAGTAATGACAATCAACAGGGATTTACGAACATGTCCATTCCCTGGTTAAATGGAAAATCGATTTGTGTATGGTCACTAGTGTTATAAAATAATTTCCTGGCTTTTAAATAAATAAAGAGGCTCAAGTAAGACTTCTCTGAAAAGAGGGTCAGTTCTTTCTCTTATAAGTTTGGGAGAAGACACTGCACTGTCTGCACTTAGTGAATTGGTTACTGTACTACATGCACATTAAAATAATCTTATATTTGCATGGCACTAAAGGTGGCCATACATGGGTCCATTTTTCAATCAGTTCCTGCACAATCGAAGACCATGCACGTTCACGGTGATGTGTTGTTCTCAAATCGGTTGCATCAAGATAAAGTGGTGCGCATCAAATTTTCCCAATTTTAATCATTTTAGGTAGAACAAACCATGTGGGCTGCCATAGATTTTTAATCAACTAAAAATTGATTGAATTAAGTTTATTGAACGAAAAATCTAGACGTGTATGGGGGCCTTTACTTTATTTCTTTCGAAGGGCAACTGGGATCACAGATTAACAAATAAGATGTGTTGTCACAGTGTCTGCCTCTTGTGTTGCTTTATGACCAGCCTGTAACCCAGGTTTACCGATAATCTTTTTTTTCTTACATCTAAAGCAGTTCTGGATGGTAGTTATGCATCTATGGAAGTACACGAATATGCACCTTGTTAGGTCTATGTGTGTGCAGGTAGGCTTGTGGTATTAGAAGGTATTAGCCTGACAAGTCCTGTTCATGCGCTTCCACCAGGTGATGTCCTGCTAAGTATAAATGGCATCGATCTCACCAACCTAAGTCATAGTGAAGCAGTGGCCATGCTGAAAGCCAGCGCCGCCTCCTCTGTCATCACACTGAAAGCCCTGGAGGTGGAAGTTCTTGAAGAACAGGCACAAGTCAATGAAGAGATGAGCACAATCAGTGAGAACGAATATGATGCCAGTTGGTCTCCATCGTGGGTTATGTGGCTCGGGCTTCCCAGGTATGTAACACAAGGAATCAATACACTGAAACAATCACTATATCATGTATATGTTCTGGGATAAATAACAATCCAATAAATTGAGCTAGTAAATTCATTTCTCACTGAGATCAATCACTGCATTCTCCACAGTACACAGTATCACAGAGTATTGTTTTCCAGGTCTGAACAAGATCACAGACCAGTATCGAAGAATCACGTATTGGAAGATACATAGATACGTATATTAACACTATTGCAAGGATAACAAACAAGGAGCACCTAAAAGGTGGGGACCGACAAATGAGCTATGGAGAGCAGTGTGATGATGTCATCATGCTGCTCTCCATCGCTCACAGCATTGGTGGGCACCCTTTGTGTGCCGGCTGTTAGTTTGAATGGGGACGCCAGTCCCCATTGAACTTAACGGCATTTGACAGAGGTTTACGGCCAGAGATTTACGGGCATGTAAATTACATCAGCGGTGTCTTTCTCACACATCAGGGAAGAGGGGGGTGGAGGGGGGACACTGATGGATGCAGATGTCTCCCCTCAAGCCACAACAAGCTTCGGAGTCAGTCCGTACAGCAGGGACACCAAGCAAATATAATTTAACCACATATTCGGACCATAAGACACCCCCTCATTTCCCTCATTTTTTTTGGGGGGGGGGACTACATCAACCACCTCCATCTACTGTATGTGCATGGGGGCTGACAGAAACACATGGTTGTTCAGGAGGTATGTTAAATAAACAACTGGCTGGATGTGGCAACTAAGAAAGGAACTACCTCAGGTATGTGCAGGGCGTACAATTAATACTCGTCAACCATCTATCAACACTGTAACCACTCTAAAGGTGGCCATACACAGGTCGATTTCCACATGATTCCTGGCCGATCGATCACCAGGCGGGTGCACGCCGATCGATCGGTGAGGAATCGAGTGCAGCCCACCTTGACCGATCGACCCCGCCCGATCGACATGGCCCCCAAATCGGATCGGCCAGAGAGCCAACCTGTTGGTGTTTTCTGATCGATTGAGCACACATGAAGGGGCATTGACATTTGTGAATCGATCGACTGGTAACAGAATCGTTCAGGAATCGGTGGCCTAAAGTGGTAGGCACAGACTTGTATGGTCGATCGATCAACGCCTGTGGCTTCACCAGAATTGATCAGATGGTTGATCGATCGCTCGGGAATCGACACGTGTATGGCTAGCTTAACATTGAAACACTTGAATTTGTCTCATGGATATAGGGCATGGGTCTTAATTATACGTCTGATTTATATTATTAAGAAATGAGTAGAGGTCATAGTTAAGGTTGAATGACTTCCTTGCAGCATGGTAGGAATTGCACATATTCTATCACAGGACGTTTTGTGTTGTGTATTTGAATTTCTTCCACTCTCATCTCGCAGTTTACTTGTTACATAAGCAGAGATGGTGAAATATGTAAATGAGAGAGAAGTCTAGCATACGATTTGCCTACAAGCCAGTTGTAGCACAGCAGTCTGCACTGTTTGGCTTTTCATTTAATTGACTCGGTGAAGAGCTGAAACGCAAACTTGCTGTATAAGCAGGAATATTTTATTCAGCTTTCCCCTTGTTTCTTCTCCCTCGTTTTTTTTTATGCATTCCATTTACTTCTTCCAGGAAATGTATATTGAAACAGATTATACATTCCACTGAGCAGAGCTTCCACGTCTATGCTTTTGGCTGTTGATTAACCATTAAATAGTAAATCCATGGCAATTCCTGTCTTTTCTGTTCAATCTAATAGCCATGGCCAAACATAAATCCGCCACTATGGTGCGGTCTCAAGCTGTTCTATTTGGCATAGCTCGGACATTTCCTTGTTGTGTAAAGTTTTCTGCACATTCCCGTTGGGCCATCACAACCATTAGGGATGTACAGGATGTATCAGTGTTGGAGTTTTGCTTTGCCATGGAGATTTTAGGTTGCTGTAGGTGTGTGAATGTACGTCTAGGGCAGTGGGGGGGGGGG
>CM070033.1:26584761-26603855 GCA_036250615.1 Ptychadena robeensis
CCTAGTCATACCATGTTATGTAAATGTGTTTTGTGACATATGTCACTAATAAAGCAAAATAATTTTTTATATATATACACTTTGATCAATTTACCTCATAATTACTTCAAGGGGCCACTATTCCAATTAAAGTCCCACGAGGGAACAGGGAGTAGATTTTGGAATTGTTCCTAAATAGAAAAGGGGGGCCCTGCAAGAAAAGTTTGGGAACCACTGGTCTAGGGCATGGATCTGCAACCCATGGCTCTTCAGCTTCCCTGTTGTGGCTCCCTAACACCAGCGCATACACGTTGGGATAAAGAAAGGGCATGCCAGCAGCCAAGATTTACTGTGTAAAAGAACAAGAAAAAGTTGCCCATTGTTTCAGTGTATGATTAGTACTAAGCAAGGTGAGCCCATAGCCTGCTTTGTCTCATAGCATTATAGGTTATCTGCTCTCTGGTACATCAGAGAGCTGCTGCAGCATATTTTTTGGTGACAGAGTCACTGTGATCCGTAAAACCATTGCAGGATTATGTGATAATGATGTGGCAGATCTGTAGTGGCGAATATTGACTATATTGAATGTGATTCACACTATGGACAGTTGATTGCAGCTGTGTTGTAAAATATGTGCAGCAATTTTAAAGTGATTACATCAAAATTGAGATTTTACCATTTACATGCTTATTGGTCGTTGAAAGGACTACCGTATTTTTTGGACTATAAGACACACCAGACCATAAAACACACTCGGTTTTTAGAGCAGAAAACTAGAAAAAGGATATTTAATACATTTTCACATCAATTGTGTTAATGCAATGGATTAAATGAATGCAATATCAGATTCAGCCAGTAGATGTCACTAGCAGCAGTACACTTACAGCACAACGTCATCTTCCTCACTGACTGGGAGGAGGGGGGGTCAACAGCTGCATAGTCTCTCCTCTGCTTTCCCTCTGCCGATCTTGCTGTTCCTGTGTCTGTGAAAGCTGCAGAGTGATTGCAGTTTCCACGGACAGGAGAGAGGGATTGATGGCAGTTCATCTATCTCTCTCTTCATTGCTTATACCAGCAGGGCTCTGAGCTCTGTTGGCATAAGCAATTATACAGTTCAGATGGGAGATCCGGACACTGGCCGGCATCTCTTATATTGACAGCTCCCCAGCTTATCTCCTTGCCGGGAGAGCTGGCGGGAAGCCAAGACGCGACCATAAGCCAAGGTCTCGCATTTGGACCATAAGATGCAGGCACTTTTCCCCCCGATTTGGGGGGTGAAAAGTGTTTCTTATAGTATGAAAAATACAGTAGTTGCCACCATTTTGTATCCTGCCCTCCATCTTGGCCTCTAACAACTGTTTTAAAGTCATGTGTTAAGCTGTATAGATGCTGAAATCTTACTATTATTTTAGCTCATAGCAAAATCAGCATATTCGCAGCTGAAATATCACCATGACCTGACTATGGCTGTCAGGCCTTATCTAACATGAAACATGTTTAACCACAAGTCAAAATAGTAACTTGTTATGTCATGGGATTTTGTGTTATTTCCACATGTAGAATCTGGAATATCTTGTTACTGGAAACTGTGATTAACATATATGTAAGCCTTAATATAGGATGTGTATCACACTTGCGCCGTTGAAACTATTACCACATGCTTTCTTTTGCCTATATAATCTTTGTCTTTTAAATAAACCGCCAGACAATTCTTTGATATTATACCCTGTGTGTTTATGTCGTTGTTGTCTCCCAATGCATTCGATGGAAAGGCAAACCACTGACCAGTGAGGGACCTATACCAATCCTTTCACTTGTTATTAAAATGATGATATTATACGATGTGTAGAACTTGGTACCTGGCGTGTTTTCTGTGCATACATATGAACTATGAGCTGCTAATGCTGAATACAGAACATTTAGTGAAATGTCACCCGTGATTATAACTACCTCATTATGTCTCCTTTTTAGCTGTCTCCATCGCTGCCACGATGTAGTTCTGCGGAGGAGCAATATGGGGAGTTGGGGCTTCAGCATAGTTGGTGGTTATGAGGAGAATCACACAAACCAGCCTTTCTTTATAAAGACCATCGTGCTTGGGACGCCGGCATATTATGATGGCCGATTGAAGTGAGTGAGCTAATAAAGATACTAGAAATATTTAATTAAATTCTTCTTTCCTCTTAATTATGTTAAATTGGCTTCCTAAAATGTGTTATATATACAGTATGTAAATCTTGAATATTCTGACTTTCTGCATTTCGTACATTTCTTAAATTTACTAAACATTATTATTGTCCTGTATTTATATAGCGCCCACATATTACGTAGCGCTTTACAGAGCATATATCATCATATCACTAACTGTCTCTCAGGAGCTCACAATCTAATGTCCCTACCATAGTCATGTGTATGTAATGAATACAGTCATATGTCACAGTCTTAAGGCTGGAATACACGTCTCAATATCTGAGCTGATAGAGAGATCTTGGCAGTAGCGCAATGATGTCATCACGCTACTGCCTGACTTCCCCGAGATCTGGAGCTAGCTGTCAGCCAGGCCAGGTCCCCCTTTCAAAGTATAGGATAATGATCATGGCTTACCAACATGTTTACCGGCATACACGGGAAGATTTTTTCACAGATCTCTGCACAGTTCAGTGCCGTGAACGCGCACGACGCTCGGCTGTGCAGAAATCTGGGAAAAAATCAACCCGTGTATTTCCAGCTTAAGTCATAGACTTAAGACCTTTATAGAAAAACGCTTGCGTTTGCACTTTTGTTTTTCAACAAAGCATCAAAAAAAATGCATGCAGCAGGGCATTATAGAAAAAATGCATGCATTATGAATGGTAACATTGGTTTGCTATGAGAATACACATTACTGTAAAAATGCGTGTGTTCAGTTGGAACTGAAGCTTTAGTCATTGAGAATGGAATTATGAACAGTTCTGAATGCCAGTCACTGTATGGCATTTGGAACTGTTCATAATTCCATCCTCATTGACTAAAGCTCCAGTTCCAATCAGTAGGATTTGATAAGGACACCTATGGCAGGAAGGTGACTCTAGCCAACCTGAGCAGGGGGTGGCCAAACCCCAGGGATTTCCAGGGTGCTGAAGGGAAAACGATAGACTAAATGAATGCAGATAAAACAATATTTATTACAACTTAGTAGTCTAAATAAGTCAGTCCATATAAGTCAAAAAATAATATATAGTTAGTTAAAACTTCTGTTCCAACTAAAGAGATATGATACTGCCACTACCCTGCTTATTTTTTTTTTCTGGTGATGCCATTTTGCCCAAAACCAAAGTACAACAGGATCCCTTTAGACTTCTATAGCACTCGGCTCCATCAGGACAGAGTCCCATTGAGGGACTTTGAGCCCTCAAGGAAAGCACTGGGTTTAAGACAGTGGTGGGCAACTGAGTTGATATGGAGGGCCACAAGTGCGGCCCTCTAAATCACTTAAGGGCCGCACATAACTTTTTCAATCTATACTGACTTGTATACGCATTTTTTAACATGGAAATGACAGCAGAGCTAGAAGACATCATTTTTCATTTTAAAATAACAAAACTTATTTTAAATGATACTTCAAGCATTGGGTAACACTGTAGTATGGTGATGCACATTCAGAAGTTATGTGATGCAATATGAGTTCCTATGCCCTATGCATGACTCAGTAAGGTTTCGGGGGCCGCAAGTGGAGGACTGAGGAGGGCCGCAGAAGAAGGCCCGTAGGTTGGGCACCTAGGGTTTAAGACAACAGCAGAGCAGCACCCATCAAATCTAGATATGAGTGAAAACATACGTAGGTGGCCATTCATATCTTGTTCTGAAAGTATTAGTTACTTGTCTGTAAACTCTGATCCGCAACAAGAATATATGTGAAGATTTCTGGCTTGTTTTTTAAACCCAGAGAAGAAGTCTTTCAGATGGATCTGGTTTCACCTCAGGCGTTCCTTTTAAACACAGCTGACTTTTGTAATTTTATTTTTGTTTCTTTATTTCTTAATATATGATGAACTTTCTTCTTACAGATGCGGAGATATGATTGTTGCTGTGAATGGTTTATCCACGGTGGGAATGAGCCATTCTGCTCTTGTCCCTATGTTAAAGGAACAACGAAGCAAAGTTACGCTTAGTGTGATCTCTTGGCCCGGAAGTCTGGTGTAGATCCCTTTACATGGGAGCGTTGCCTTCAAATATCTCCTGAGCTCCAGAGCTGGTAAACAGCTGGACCACATGTCTTCAGCAACCAAGGCGTCTGTGATAAAAGGGTGAAACTCTCACTGGAAAGGCCCAAACCCACCCATGACCTGTGCTGGGCCAGCCGTGACCTTCCCTTGCTTCTCTTCCAGCCATTGAAAATACCTTGCGATGAGTCTGTAGTTTGTACCTTGTGCAATGCTGTGAAGATTGTGTAAAGCCATAGAAATAAAGCGCGTGCGTGCGTGTTTGTGTGCCAAGAGGACAAGGCGTTCAATGGCCTTTGCCATGTACACAGTATAACCAGCTTAAGTATTGTACCATCCTCTTTGTCAGTATGAAGAATGGATTCCCACTGCAGTCAGAAGATTGTGCTGCTATAAGGCTGGTATTGGTTTACCTCACAGGAACATTGCCAGTAACAGATGTCCTTAAAATAATATCAATCATCTGCTCGCGTTCCCTTTCACTGAAAAACAGGGGGCCAAAGCCAACTCTCTCCTTCACAGAATGGATTTTATACTGTGCAATAATTGATGTTACTTTCTTCCCTTCTTCATTTGTCAAAGGGTCATTTCATACACAACGTAGCCTGTAAAAACAGCAATGGGAGAGCGGTGCAAGGTTCATCTTCCTGATAATGAATGTTTTTTGTTAGCATAAAAGATTTTGATATTTTTACTGCAGGATTTCTATTATTATGTGCTTGTGTTTGTGAGCTTTTTACAAAGGTAGACACAAAGGCAGTTTACTGAAACAATGGGAGTCTTTGGGGTTCCGTACACTCTACTGTCAGGAGAGATGGATTAAATCTAGTGCTAGGCATCATAGGAGAAGTCCAGCACATAGTTGTCATGAAAATGGAGATTAGCACAGCCTGGTATTCATAAAGAGATGTTCATACATTCAAACACACCAGGACAGCATACGTTGGACCATTATTTATTATCTAGCACTTGTCTGGTTTATAGGATTGCCTCTTTCAATAACTTTACAGAAGTATTGTAATATTGTGGTGGAACTGCAGGTATGACCTATACATTTGAAGGACCAGTAAAAGGCTTAATGAAGGTATTTATTGATATGCACTGCCTGTCCAAAAAAAAGTTAGCACAAAAAAAAAAGGTCAGGTCTAATATTTTGTTGGACCGCCTTAAGCTTTGATTACGGCACACATTGGCTGTGGCATTGTTTCGATAAGCTTCTGCAATACTAATGGAAAATAATCAGAGGTGTCCCATAGAGTGAGCTTGCTAACATCCCAAAATAATATTGAAGAAACAGAACAAAGATTTTTTTCCCATACACAGGATGGGGACTTTACAGGCTAGCTCGAAGGGTATCCCATATTAAAGGGGGTTTATTATCATATCAATGAAGGTAAAAAAGATCAGTGAAATTGGGTGAATAGTAAGCACAAATCAATTGTCAATTAAAAGCATCAAATTTTTATATCCATTGGTAGAGACACGTATCGACTGAACTGTCCTTCCTCCTAGTGGGACTGTGGGTAGGGAGCTGGCAGGATCAATGAGCAGATGGTGTAGATGGGCCTGACATATGTTTCGACCCTTCATCAGAGGGTCCAAATCAGTGCTCGTGGATCCCACAGGGTCTTTCACTAAACCGATCCCAAGGTAAGCCCAAACGGAAGGAGGTAGAGAACGGAGAGCCACCAGTCAGAGCCACCCCATCAACAGGGTACCTCCGCTGGAGTAGTTCTAAAAATCAGGTTAAAAAGGGTGTCCATTAAAAGGTCCAGAGTCCAGGGAAGGAAGTGGTGCAAAGGTTCATAGTCCCCAGAGTAGAAGTGCTGATTCTAGCACTGAGAAGTTTAGCATCAGTTTCAATAAGTAAGGTGCCCTCCAATCCCCATTTGCTTAGTCAAATCCAGGTGGTGACTTTTTTTTTTGTCCAGGCAATGTATATTTCCAGTTATAAAGAGTTCAAAGAATCAAAGGCACAATCCATCTATAAATAAGAGGCTGATGGATATGCTATTTGGCTCCAGTGTTTTTTTGTTTTTTTTAAAGATCTTGAGCAAATCTGCCCCTCTAGAAAAATAAATAAATCACTAAATCCCCTAAGGTGTAGATCAGGCGCCCTCTTTTTTGTGCACCAGCAAATCTACCTCTAACATGTCCAGCATCATGCTTCACTGGGTTCAGGTAGTGTCTTGCAGTCGGCGGTAGCAATGTCAGCCTGCTGTATGCACTCTTCTTATGTGGCCACATCCTTGCAGGGCTTAGTGTGGTCACCCTGCAAAGGGATACAAAGATGTCCACACCATGCGCGAAGATCTCGAATATAGTGCTATATATCCATATCCATAATTGCGAATATTTAAGATTTCTTATATCAGTACCCGGAACTACCGTGCATTGCGTTCCCAATATGCCCATGTACAAGTGTCGATTTGCACAATGAAGGAAATAAAACTATTTATTTCTTGTGATAGTGTTGATCGCAAAAATATGTCAGCATGTTATATTTCGCAAAAATCTTTTGCGCAATGAAGGGAATAATGACTGGACTAGAGAATATTAGATGAGAAAATGTGCGATATTTTGCTATTACAAATATTGCCTGTGCTGCTCATCACAACATAGGCAGCTGGCTTTTCTATCAGGGGTGCACATAACCTTTTTAGTGAGCTCCTCAGATGAGTACCAGGAGATGGTGCTTGGTACTCATCCCACATGTAGGTGGTCTTCCTCACTGTCTCCCTCACTGCCCTCTGCATCAGCTTCCTGCATGGTAGATTCTGCTGCAGATTGACCTCCCTGTTCCTGATTGAGCCTCCGATTAGCTGTCTCCATCCACAGGTCACCAGCTGGCTTTGGGTCACATGTAACTCACGTCTGAACCCCCAGATCTCATATCTCAGTAGTACAACCCTGACATTGTCTGGGTTAGTAACTTACCCCTGAGACTACCAGCAGTCCAAATGTCACCCTTTCATATTCATATTCCAGCTGTCACACAGTGCTTTTCTCTTGTCAGATTTTACCCTTACATATGCGTACTCTGACTTTCATCCCCCAGATCTCCAACACCCTTAGAAGTCCAATCTTTTTTTTTGGATTATTAATTTACATTCCCAGTGTCACACCCCTAACTGCATCCTTTCATAGTTATTCAGGTTTCCCTGCAGTTATCCAAGTGACATAAATTGTATACATGTAACATTTAGCTGCGGCCGCCCAGACACGGAGTGCGAAGTTGTTAGTACGCATATGAGCTGTGTAACAATAATGCAGGTACGCAGAGCTAGTTTTATGGCCACTTTTGAGTACCAGAGTACAACTTATGTGCACCCCTGACTATAAGAGCATTTTGCTAATAAGCTGCCAGTCCTCTAATAACAAAAAAACATCCAATATTTGTAAGCTGAGAAAAACACATTGAAATTGGTCTTTGAGAATGATTAACTTCACATTAGAACAACCTCCTCATCCCTGATCACTGTCTCCGAACCCTGTTGTTGTTCCTTTATAGTTTCTGGGCAGGTATAGACAATACCTTGATTACTGTCTTCTTCACAATACGGGGACCACAGACTGGCTATCCAAGCACTTCTTTAGGGGGAGGTATGGAGGTTATCACATTTTTCTCTCCCTAAAACCAGTTATATCTTTAACGTGGTCAAACTGGGTATCAGAGAGGCAAATGGGAGCAGAAAAGCTAAGTTGGTAGAAGATGCCTGCTATACACTTGAAGAAGCTTCTGCATATACACCCACTTAATGTCCATAACTACATTCTCTTTCAGCACACTATTCTCACTGCCATTGACGTTTTCCCTGGTGCTGCGGGTCATTTACTATCCTAGCAGTGTTCCTGCCTGGTACTAGGACCACAGTGACTGGTGACACAGTACAGGACCTAGCCGCACACCACAAGTACTCTGAGTGGAGTAAGCAGGCTGTGTCCCCTAAATAAGTCCAAATGTTCGTGGTTGGCAGGAGTATACCTTTAATATCTATATGCTAATGAAACTAATAAGCACACATTTTTACTATAAAACAGGTATGGGTAAGCAACAAAAGTCGTGAAGCCAGACATTATTAAGCTTCACATTCCATAGGTTTGTGGACAGCTCCCCATCACACCAGGTCAGGACAACATGGATGTGTATATCTACATGGTTTAACGATTTCCATGTAGAGAAGCTTAAAGACAGAATTACAGTCTGGCATAACATATGGAAATTTGTCTCCCAAACTTTTTACTGACCAAACATTTATCCTGCCTTTCAGCTCTTACCACAGCGTCACACCGATAACACCACAAGCAGTGTGGTAATGGTAAAGTAGAGAACAGCTGCTCCTCACCAATACCACACAACCCAGCCCGCCGTCGTCAGGCCAGAATGATCGCCTACAAAAGCGGTGTGCCCCATACAATTCTCTCGCTGAACTGTGCAGGCACGCGGCTTGTGATGGGGAAGGAGGGCGTCAGGGGTCCACTGGGCCCTATGCACACACATATTGCGCTTAGCGACACAAAATAAACTTCCTGATTATACATCACTGGGTTATATTCAGAGAAACAACATTTTGTTGGTTAGGATCAGTGCAGCTGTCGTCCAGAAGCAGTCCTGCAGTGTTTACACAATAATCACATATATATCAAAGAAAATCTAACCACAGAGAACTGCCTCGGTGGGTGTCTTCTGTTAAAACTTTTTCTGGTTCTTATTTCTACACACAATTCTGTTTCTATTTCTGACTGTAATTCTGTTGTACGGAGCTCTGATCTACACTTTTTTGCATATTTGGGATTAATTAGACCACAGATTACCTGCCAAGTGTTCTGAGGCTATGTGCCCACTTAGGCGATTAATAGTCTGGGCAATCACCAGCGGACAATCGCGATTGACCAGAGACGATTTTCACCTGCTATTGTTTTTTTTAAAAACGCCCCCATAATTTAAAAACATCGCCTCCATAGAGAATGAATGGACGCGATTTTTGATCGCCTCCACGCGGGATCACAAATTGCCTCCATTTATGTATATAGCTGGCCATACACCTTAAGATTTCTCTGTCAGATTTCCTTCAGATCTCCTTTTTTTTTACCAAAACCATGTAATATGAGGGACTTTCTAAACCATCAAGTCTACCTGTGATGAATCGCAGAGGACCCGGCACTACATAGTTGTTGGTAGATCTTTAGGATATCTGACAGAGAGATCTGAAGGTGTATGGCCAGCTTATGGCGCAATCAGAGGAAACTAATCACGTCTGCGGGCGATCAAAATGTGGGGAGCCGCGATTTGATCGTGGCCCCAATCGCAACCACGCGTAATCTTCTCAATGGGGACAAGCCCATTAAAAATAGTGTAGGCGATTGACAGCGATTCCGCAAGCGATTAAAAATTGTGAGCGCCAGGCGATTAATTGCCTAAGTGTGAACATAGCCTAATTCAGTACCTGAACCCTTTGGCCAAATGATTGGCAGATGTTCACAAACCTTTGTCAGTATGGAGACAGCTGGATGTAACTTTTGTCTGTCTCCTAAGGTGCTCATACACAATTTGATTTATCTGTTCGTTTTTAACAATCAAAAAGTAGTTTAAAAATCAAATACTTTTTACTTGAATCGATCGACCAAAAGTGATGCAGATTCAGCAGTGACCGGTTGATACATTTCAGTGGATCATTCAAGTATCTGACAGGTTTTCTAGGTACTTGGATGGATTTGTATCTGATTGTACTATGGAGCATGTGCTAGCCATACACGGTTCGATTTTAGCATTCAATCGAAGTATTTATATAAAAAATATGATCGATTGAAAGAAAATCGTTTTTTCCGCCCACATGGTACAATCGACGATTACTGATCGATTTTTGTCAAATCGAAGATTGAAATTTGATCGGACAGGTCGGATAATTTAGGCCGATTGTACAATCATCGCACTACATTCCTTGCAGTTTTTTTTTGGTCGAGTCAATGATACTCGATGTGTGTAGCTACTTCACTTTCACACATCACTTCCGATTGAAACTAAAATTATTAGATGAATTCAGTCGATGATTTTAGATTACTTTGCTGAACTTTACAGTCAAAATTGAACAATCAACGTACTCCCATGTGGTGTAACATTGATTAAATGATGATTGGTTTTTGATGAATCCATCAAACTCCAAAACTCAAATCTAACATCGATTGTACATAAAATCGAACTGTGTATGGCTAGCTTAACATTATGTGGTGGTACCATCAATCAATGTTAGACTGACAGTCCATATTTCAATCGCACAAGCCATCGATGTGTTGATGTGTGTATGGCCACCTTTAGGCAGAGATGTCTCTTACAATGGACATTGACCGTGTTCGTGATGTGACACAGCCCCTTGAAGAATTTTAATTAGCAAAGCTTATTTTTTGAAGCATGATCACAGAAAATAATTTTGCTATTTCCACGAAGCTGAATGTTAGAGACTAAATGCCACCTGCATTGGCATATATTGGGTATATATTTTTAGGAAATAAAACCGTGTTCATATTTAAGCCTCTTTATTTTCCTGTATGTTGTTCATCTAGGCATGGATATTACTTTGATGTGTTGACTGGACAAAAATCTAAATGATGTACAAAATTGCTTAAATAAACTTCAAAATGGGTCAGTTACACAAATGTTAATGTATTTTTAATGTAATACTAAAGTACATGTAAAAGACCCAAGAAAAGTGCACAAAAGATACATTATGTGAGCAATCCACAGAGAAGACATCACCCATCGAAGCATTGCTCTCATTTAAATTCAGAAAAAAAGTCTTTCTTTGGATGGTACCAACAGGTTAATGTTTATTCAAAGAGTAAAGATGCTCTGTAAAATAAAATACACAGGGGTGCACATAAGTGGTAGTCTGCTACTCAAAAGGGGCCAAAAACTAGCTCTGCGTACCGGCATTATTGTTACACAGCTCATATGTGTACTAACAACTTGAGGCACTCCGTATCCGAATCTGGTATAGGAGATAGCAGAATAGGAGCCCACTAGTGCAGAGAATCGGACGGCACTCTTTATGTGCAGCTCATTACTTCAGCTGAGGGCAGCCGTCCCCAGCCTAACTAATAGGATTGGGCTAAAATTTACCGTCCTGTCGGATAACTATGCGGTCTGATAGGACGGCTGATTTTAGCCCAATCCTGGTTGGTTTCTGCCTCCAATTCCTGCACGACCCGATCCTTAAGGGAAGCAGGAGCGTGCACGGCATCGGATCGTGCAGGAATTGGACCATCTATGCCCAGCTTTAGGCTTTGACTCCTCTATTTGTTAAAACACTGAGTTGAATGCATGGATTTTAACAAGAGTGCACATGCCGCCTATTGACACCTATATGTAGCACGTCCAATAACGTGGCCCTGCGCTTGCTGGATTCGCTGATGTCAAAGCATAGTGGAGCCCTAGCCTAAAGGTCCTCTTACACTGGTCGTTTTGATGGCCTGCCCATTCAATTACTCTGCATTCGATCATTCATTGATTGAAAAAAATCTATGCACACCACCCTTGGTCCCCATCCAAAGCAATGGGGATCAAACAGGGATTTACCAACATGTTGGTTGACTGTTGGATTGAGCTTTCTTCGAACGTGATCGATTGATCCTGTTTGAAGACATGGTGGCTTCAATCGATGGCTGTGCACAACGTGACGTCTTCAATCAGGCTGGTCATCGATAGAAGGGGTTGGGGACCTTAACACAGCATTCAGACGTGCACTTTCCGGGCTGCTAACTGACAACCCCCCACATTCTCCCGCCTGCACACAATGTGCCCATGTGAATGCCCCCCAACTCTGGCTTTTATTCTATGTATTCCTCTCACCCACAAATCATATCTAAGTATTTTACAAACTTTTGAATGTGTGGCCAGTTGGAAAAACAGTTGACCTCACTTGTAGTATTATTTTCTACAGGTATTCTTTAAGCAGAAGAATACTTTCAGAGTACAAACATAATACAAAGTGGCCCTGGCAGTGAAAGGGTTAATGACAAGAAGCATTAGGGCCCATTCGAAAATCAGCACTGGTTGTTGTTCTAGGAAGTCACTGATACACTGGTGCAGGCTCTGGGTACTTAATCCTGATGCAGACTCTACTGGATGATCATGTGACTCCTTTCTGTCGGTCCACCTGTCAAACTTATTTAGGCAGAGACAACCAATGGGGAGAGGGAGCTATTTTTAAAGCTTTTTGTATTGTTACATGCATTTTCATGCTCCATCATTAACAACAATAGAACCAGAAAGATAAATAAAATAAATATAGATAAAAAAATAAATAACCAGAATGGGAACAACATACCACTGACACATGCCTTGACACAACGCAATGACTATGGTATTGGTATTAAAAATATCATTGAAAATTTAAATGATCACATTTTATTTGGAACGTTTTTATAAAATGTTCTTAACATAACAGTAACAAAGGTCGGTGCGCTCACATCCTCAAACCAAACAGTTACAATTTACAAAAATAACAAAGAACAAAAGAGCAATACAACCTTGGTTGATACGTGTTGAAATGACATGCCAGTCTGATCATAGCAGATACTGAACAGGTACAATTACAATGGGATATTCATGTGGGTATGGCTAAAGCCCCCATACACCTTACAATCTTTCCATACAATTTCTGTACAATCAACTTTTCTTCTACCAAAACCATGTAATATGAGGACCTTTCTAATTTTTCCAATCTCTGTATTCTATCACGGAGGCCACTATACTACACAGTTGTTGGTAGATCTAATGGAGATTGTATGGATCGATCTTAAGGTGTATGGTGGGCTTAGAGACAGAAGTTATGGAGCATGTTAAGGTGAGTTGCTAATCAATGGGCACAGAGCAGGTCGCAATGAGTATTTTAATCTCATACCATGTTAAAAGGGTGTGGTACCCTGATACAAAATTTAGCACCTTCAGTTTTTTGGGCCTGGGTGGCCTTTAAAAAGGGGGGCAGCGAGCACAAGTTTGTTTTGTGTTCTTTACATTTAATAAAGATACCCACTGATCACTCCATGCTGGCCACTGTCTCCTTGCCACCACTGCAAAATTAGTGGCTGGTGGTGGCTTACGTTCAGAGACTTTAAAGGTGCATGTGCTCAAAATTCTTCAATAATCTATTTATTGATTATACAAAATAAATACAAAAAGAACAGCATATAAAGTGCAATGTATTCAAAAAGTCACCAAGCTTAAAAATTCCTTAACAGAGGAGATGTAGAGCATTGGTTAGTCCAACAAGATGGTGGAGACCACCTGCTTGTCCCAGCACTTCTCTCAATGCATTCCATCTCTCCTATGGGAGCTTCTTTAAGAGATTTGGAGGGCTAAGTATTGGTTGTGTATGATGAGAAAACAATAATTTAGGATACACCGCTTCATAACCAATAAACATTCATGTTTAATCATACATTATATGTCAATAATTACACCATTCAAAAATGATAAAAATGATATGGTATTTCATACTCACAGATATGAAGAGTATAGGCCACAAGCTCATGGGGATGTGACAAAAAAGGAGGCTTGTACTCTCTAAGAGGGTCAGATGGAGGAAAACCCAAATCAGGCAGTATAGGTGCCCCTATGGGATGGTGGCGACCACCCGTTCTCTGTTCTCCCAAAGTGAGACGCATATATGGAGCCCTGACCTCATCATAACAGAGATGTAGAGCATTAGTTAGTCCAAGAAGATGGTGGAGACCACCTGCTTGTCCCGGCCCTTCTCTCAATGCATTCCAGCTCTGCTATGGGAGCTTTGGAGGGCTAAGTATTCAATAAACATTCATGTTAAATCATACATTAAATGTCAATATTTACACCATTCAAAAATTATATGGTATTTTATACTCACAGATATGAAGAGTAAAGGCCACAAGCTCCAGTGGATGTGACGAAAAGGAGGTTTGTACTCTCCAAGAGGGTCAGAGAGAAGAAAACCAAACTCGGGCAGGCGGCAGGCCCCAGCAGTATTTACAGGTGCCCCTATGGGAATCCTGGGTTCTCTGTTCTCCCAAAGTAAGGCACATATCTGGAGCCCTGACCGAGGGTATTCCTCTCAGTGTCCTACCATTAGATGAAATGATGGGGGGTTTTATTGTATATAGTTTGATCCCATAGTAAATTTTCTAATTGATAGTCCTACTAGATATTTCATTAGGGAACTGGCCATCTCTATTGAAGTCTGGTTAGATCCCATCCAATGTTTAAAAACCCTGCAATGCAATAACCAAAGCAGCCGGCAAGATTAAGGTCTGGCAAGGAACTTACCGATCCTCACAAATCTTGTCGTCTAATATGTAAATACTCGTCAGTTTCAATGGCCAGCAATTCAGTCCAAGGATCTAAATCCTCTTCAAATACATCATCCTGCCTTGTAAACCCTCATCAAGTCATCGAGCAATGTAAATCCGTGTCAATTACATCATTCAGTGAATTAGATTCTTGCCATTTATGCCATCCAGGGATGTGAATCCTGGTCAATCACATTGTGCAGCGTTGAAGACCCTTGTCAGGCTCCTCATCCAGCCATACAAATCCTCATCAATAATACCATCTAGCGATATAAACAATCATCAATGTCATTATCCAGAGATGTAAATCCTCATCAATCACGCCATACAACGATGTAAATCCATGTTAATCCCAAGCCTCGTGATTACGGTAGAGGCAAACCAATTGAACTATCAAGACTGATGTTTGGTGCCTGGTGATGACTAGATGCAAAGTCTGAAACCTTCAGAGTTCTACTCCCTAAATCAGTGATGGGCAACTGAGTTGATATGGAGGGCCACAAGTGCGGCCCTCAGCATCACTAGAGGGCCGCACACAACATTTTCAATCTATACTGACTTGTATAAGCATTTTATCATGAAAAATAACAGCAGCCAGAGCTAGAGGACATAATTTTTTTTAATTTTTAAATAACAAAACTTGTTTTAAATTATTCTTCAAGCTAATTTATGTTCCTCATAGATATTATCAAAGGCTCAAAGATTATATGCCCCTATTCTCAGGTTAAGTGCTGCAATATATATTATACAAGCACCCCCCGTTTATTGGTGGAATAGTGGGAGCATATGCCCTGTCCCCTGATCCTCTGCCAAAGGTAAGAGGCGAGGGACTTGCTCAGACACCAACTGGGTCGCTAATCTGCTTTTACATACACTTTTCATATAAGTTTATCACCTCTCCTCCTCTTCCCACTCTAAAAAGTTCCCGGACGAGGACCGATCAGTGGAGGATGGGCAGACAGTTGAGTTCCTATGCAATAACAGGCTTTGGGGGGCCACAGGGTGAGGACTAAGGGGGGCACCAAAGAACACCAAAAAGGGCCTCAGGTTGGGCACCTAGGCCTTAAATAATAGTTTGAAGTTCCCTTTCGTTTATGATAAAAGGCCCCCATGCATTTCCCTACGATCGATGTCAGATTTGATAGTAAATTTTGATCGACGTTGGTTTGATTGATCGAAGTACGATCGAACTACCTCCCATATGGAGAAACCGATATTTGATCGATGTGGGTTCGATCTATCAAAAGCATAATCAAAGGAAGATGTTTGTAAACATGTCTACCAATGGATGCATAAGAATGCTTATTATTTAAATATAACCAAAAATCAGTCGGTCACAAAAAAATAACATTCGATGTATACTCAATCGATCAAAATTTTCCAACATGTCCAATCACTTTTAGATAGATTTTGTGATCAACTTCGATCGAACTATGTGGATATGCATTGATTTTTGGTTGATCGACTTTAACACCCCTGCCTTTCCTGACGGTCCCAGCTCGTCCAGCTATGACCTGTCAGAACAGTAGTGGACGGATCACTCCCACCTTGCTGTCCTATGTAACCTGGCACATCTGCAGCGCCATCTAGTGGTTGCAGTGCTAATTTACCTGATACTAATTTACCTGAATTATTGAAGGCCTACAATATAAAAAACTTTTCTACCATTAAAGTCTATGGTGCGCTTTTTGGACAGAAATCAGAACCTCAGCAGTGCGCTAGGGAGGTTAAAATCAGTTGGTTTAGGTCGATTGAATGGAAAAATCGAAACGTGTATGGGGGCCTTAAGAAGCGATAAATTAGCTGTTGATCTTCCACTGATTTTGAAGGAAGCCATGTTAGCTCCATTATGTGATGTTCTCATGACACACTGGTTACATTTAATAATGTATACACTGAAAGCTTGGCACATCTATCTACAACGCATTTTACAGCGGCTTGTACAGAGAAGGAAGTCACAGCTCTCCACCAGAATAACAAACTGTGTGTGATGTGCGCAAAAACATAAACACAATTTATTAACGAATATAAAGCCCTGAAATGAGAACACAGAGATCAATACATGTGAGGTTTAATGCTGCAAATCTATTGATCAATATGTTTTAAATGGAGAAAGAAAAGTCTGATTCTTCCCAGTATCTCTAGTGTAATTTCCCCTTACATCCTAATTCTTCTCCCTGTCCATAACTTCCAGTCTGCACTACAAGCGGAGGGCGTATCCTCAGAGATTTAATGTCCAGTTTATGGAGCGTAAAAATACACGATCGCTCAGATTTCGAGCTCTTGTCTCTCTCAGGCCCGGATCACGGCGAAGACGCACACAAAGGAATATATAAAGGAACGTTAGTAACTAATGATGTATAGGAACATACCAATCTATAAATCTGAATTTTGCCAACAAAGCTGTAGTTGGCGCGCCATATGTGACAGGGCCTTTCTTACTGATCTTGGCAAACAGTGTCCTTATGTTTTCTAGTGTCGTGCGTTATTCCCTTCCATTTCTGCCACCATCACAGCCTCTTTATATGCTCACAATTTGCAGACGGTCTTCAAGTTACCATTCAGGAATCGAACGCAAAAACCTATGTTCGATCGATCAATCAAGGTTTCCATCAAAAGTATTGACTGGGAATTGATCGTGCAGTGGTGCCCATAGATTACTCAAATGATTGTTCGGGGTTCTGTTGTGTCTTCACACAGTGATTAATCTTTCAGCAATCGAATGGGTATTGACCCATGTACGGGCACCTTTAAATTCAGTTGCCAATTGTGGTGGACAAGAACACACTATTATGTGGAAAAATATAAAGGTGGCCATACACAGTTTGATTTTCCACTCCATCGATAAACGATCGATCGCTGTGCGCGTTTGCAGTGGTCGTTTGTTTGCCAATCAAACCAAAAACCTTACAGCGGGATCGAACAGGAAATGGACGAGGTTGATCGTGGATGGGAACCACACAGCCCCATAGCTGCCAGCGCTGTGTAGACCAGGTCTTGTGAGATATTTTCACAATATTATTAGGAGCTGCTAAAGGGAGCGGAACACCGGCGGCTGCAAAGGAGGGCCCCGGCACTGTGCACAGCAGCCACTGCTCAGTTACCGGCTCTCAGCTCTGCCTGTCAGCTGAGAGCCGGGACAAAGGCACAGGCTGCTCAGCTCCGCCACCTGACCCCCTCCTTTGCAGCCGTCCTTGTCCCGCTCTCAGCGCTGCCTGTCAGCTGCTGCTGTGTAATTTTTTCCGGTAGGCAAATATCATCGGCTATACACAGGACCAGGGTCCCCATCGAACAAGAATTGATGTGCAAAGTGGTGCACATCCATTCCCGTTTGATCGACCTGCAATCGATCGCAGCAAGGTATGGACCCATGTAAGGCTAGCCTTAGTTCACAGCTGCATTGCACCACTCATTACGGTAAACCTGAGACATGGAGTTGTCACTAAGAAAATTTGTGCAAAATGCAGATTGGGAAAGTGAATGACCTCGGGGCCATATAATGGACAGCACCCCAATAGGCCTGGTGCTGTTCAGAAGGATGTTTTTTGGGGTTGAGATCTCTGTGAAGAGAAGAAACAAAATTGTGTGGAATGAACAGTTATTAAATACAATAGCAATATTTTATTTCTGATTGTATCCAGGCTCCTAACAAAAAATGATGATTAAAGCCGGGAGGTATATTGCAGACCAGAGTGTCTCTGCAGTGTAGAATCCAAAGTGAACAGTTATATGAACAAACAGCCCTGACTAATTAAAGCTAACAGATGACTCTGCCCGGAAGATTTATCATAACGGGGTGGAGGGTGCTTAAATCCCAGCAGGTGAAATCAACACAACAGTGTGTGATCAATCTACACAGAAATGATGATCACAGTGTATGCACAAAGCCCTGCAAGTGATATACTCGTCTGCACTCTCTAATATATAAGAAGAGGATTTTGCCTTCCAGAGTGATTCATATACCAAATGATAGGGTGAGAGGACAACCCCTCTTATATTGCGGCCTAGCCACTGTGTTGGATGGGCCAACTGGAAAAAATTTTACAGCCTGAAACCATTACACGCCACTAATTAAGTTTGAGAGGTAAAACAGTTGAATAATAAAAGCAAAACCATAAGTACTGAATTACAGAAGTAACATCTGCAGTACTGGTTAGAATTAAATATATAGGCCAAACTGGGGGCCCATTCACATAACTGCAATGCATGCTTACATACACGCAGTACTGCTGGTTGAATATTTTAAGTACCACCCATAAAAACCTGGCAGGGCACTTTTACAGAAGTATCAGATTTTTCAGCAGTGCACAGTTGTATTTAAGCACATATGGTGTCTTAACACACCTCAACAATTTCCCCGGTACAAAAGTGTGAATGGACCCTCATACAGAACGTACTAATCTTCACAGGGGCCAAAAACATTCACCTCCCCACACACCTGTCCTTCCTGCCCTGTACCGGTCACCCCTCTTTATGTTTCACCCCATCTTTCTTTCTCTCCCCACCCACCTCTCCATCCTGCCCTGCACCCCTTATCCCCCTCTATCTCTCACCCCATCCTTCTTTCTCTCTTATTCTCTCCCCACCCACCCA
>CM070033.1:26631346-26644386 GCA_036250615.1 Ptychadena robeensis
TTGATACTTGTATTTGCCACCATGCATTTTGATATGGTACAATTATTTTTTTTTTGTTACTTTTTAAAAATAGCACATGATCACACTTGATATCATAAGTTGTCAGTTCAAATAATGGTTGCATGTTTAAATTTCGTCAAAGTACATTAATCTGAATTTAGGGGGTACTTGGCTGGAACCGAATTACGATAGGGGGTACTCGGGTCAAAAAAGTTGAGAAACACTTGTCTAGGACAGGGGTAGGAAGTGTGGCTCGGCCATATATGGCTCTTTAGCCCCTTCATTCTGGCGTAGGGACATGTCCTTTATTTTTTTTCATTCATGAAACAACAACATGCAAACCTGACTTACCCTAAGTTTCCAAGGAGATAAAAAGCCATTGTTCACAATGGTTGTCAGTCGTTGTCACAGTAAATACTAAGAAACTTAATTTTTTCAATAAATAGTATTGTTATGAAGTATGATATCAAGTTCTTAAGTTTAACTAAGACTTATTTAGTTAATTTTAGGGAATGTTTTAAGGGAAAGATTTCAAATCGATGTCTCCGGCTCTCAACATGTTTCACTGTTGCGATTTGGCCCGTTGGTTGAATAAGCTTGCCTACTACTGGTCTACGACAGCGATGGCAAACCTTTTAGAGACTGAATGGCAAAACTAAAAACCCACTAACCGTATTTTTTGGACCATTAGACCATCACCCTCAAAATCCGACCCCCACGGCCGAGCAAAACCCTGTTAATAGAAGCAGCCGGCAGCTTCCATTTATGACTGCCTGTAACTGCGGTCATCGTTCCATTCACAGCAGGCAAGAAGGGAGACGAGCAGTGCAGAAGCCCCTGCTTCCCCCCCTTCTCCCTGAAGTGTGCTCTCAGCCACCATTTTTGTGGTTGAAATTGGATACTGCAGGGTTGTTTGTTTTTTACCAACTGATTAGAACATTTCACTTTTTTTTTTCCAGTTTTTCCTGCTCTGAAACGGTGCGTCTTATAATCCGAAAAATAAGGTATTTATCTCAAAGTGCCAGTGTTCTATCAAGATGCAACCTTCCCTGGTACTGCGCATGTGCAGACACAGTGATCTAGTTGGCATAGTCAACAGTAAAGATAGGGGATGGATGTCGAGATGAGCCTCTAACAGTACATTCATTTACCAGTATTATTCAGTACTGCTGCTATGGGATCTACTTTTAAGATGTGTAATACATAGCAGGGGACCCGTCGAGAAGATCCCCCTTCCAGTGTCATTGTCAATAGCAGAATGAACTGTCAGTGACACAGGGGGGGGGGGGGGGGGGCTTATCTTGAAGGGTCCCCTGTCATGTATTACACATGTTAAAAGTAACAGTACTACCCATAGCAGCAGAACTTCATAATCTCCATAGCCGAATGTACTGTAATTGACAATGAGAGGGGGGTGTTCAACTCAACAGGTCCCCTGCTATGCATTACCCATGTTAAAATTCCAAATAGCAGCAAATGTAGAGGAGTCTCACCCAGTGGAGGATAGTAGACAATCATTGTATAAAGAAGATCCGGTGAGCAGGGGAGGCTAAGAAATTACAACGGCAAGCATTCCCTTACGCCAGTTGCTTAAAAACTACACTACCCAGGACACCCTTCTGCCTTTTCTAGCTGTTATAGAACTTCTAACCTGCTCTGCTACAATTTCTTCTGCCTTCCCTTATCATTTTGTATTCTATTCACTTACATACACTCACTCATTACATAAAACACACCTTTTCGGCTTACAGCTTGTTCCTCCCTGGGCTTCTAATTGGTTGGCAGTGATAGGGGATGATATGGGGTGAGGTGTGCAATCAGAAGACAGGGGAAGATAACTGACAGCATTGAGAGCTAACAGGCTGCTGTTCTCTGCTGGCTCCGAGTGCCACCCCTGGCATATATTCAATGGGTTCGCCAACGCTAGTCTAGGATAGATAAAAGTAAGAATTGGAAAAGATTCTGGTAGGTGGTTCCACAATAGAAAAGATCTACATTTTACATGGAAATTCAGGACAGACTATTACATGTCGAATCTGGTAAGGAGTAGAAGTCTGCTTAATATCCTTATTTTTTGCTAGTAGGTCGCATGCCTGAAGAAACATCTTGCAGTTTGGCTAAAGAAGGTGAGGAATCCTCCATGTCATCTCCAATCACTTTCTGCTATACTGGGTCACACAAGTACAATGGCAGGATTTTTAGCAGTGGTTGGTCTGAAGTGTTCCATCAACTTTGATCTTCATGAGCAGGAAAACCAAGAAAAAAATAAATGCACATTCACATGTGCAAATAAACTGGAGCAAAAATCCCTTGCAGTACCAACCTCAGCCACAACTGAAAAATGGTGTCACTAGAGAGCACACTTCACAGCAACTCTCCTCTTCCTTACAAAAGGGGGGGCAGGGGTAATCTACCATCACCAGGGAGAGTAAAAATGATGGCGGCAAGCCAAAGTGCCAGTGGCCCCCAACATTTGGACCATAAGACGCATCCCGATTTAGGGGGTCAAAAAGTACAACTTAAGTCCAAAAAATATGGTAATTTGCATCGACTGATTGGTACACATGCTCCAAGTACAAATCAATCGAAATAGCTAGAAAATCCATCAGCTATTCCTATGATCAACTGAAATTTACCAACATGTCTGGCCGCTGCTCAATGGATTTTCGTTTGATTTTTTTTTTGGCTGATCAAACCATGTATTGCCACCTTTATTCTGCTCCCATCGATGATGCAATACATTAATCGTTCTCATACAAGCTTTCAAGCTGGCTAGGCAAGCCAAGCGATCACATTATTTTGTGGACAGTTTGACTTTATATCAGTATATACTATGTAGTGACCCTAGAGTGAACATATAGCAGTTGTTGCTTTTTATCCTTACCTGCAGTTTTGCCCCTTACAGATCATGTCTTCCTTGTGTGTACAGCAATGCACATGTGCCACTGTACCCATAATGTGATCAGGCCATTCATTGCTGCAGCACATGAAAAACACTATAGCACATGGTATATGTTTACACTGTGCAGAAAGAATGATTGCAGACACTGCGCATTGAGAATGAACCTTCTATATCACTGGTCATTTTGTACTGTCTTTAGTGCAGTTGACCCGAGAAGAAGCACATATTTCCACTATGCATTGTTTGGTATGCCACTTTCTTGAGGTACCCATACACGTTGCGATTTTAGCCCTTCCGACCTATCCGGTCAGTCGTTCTGGATTCGTAACATGCAAATGTAGTCCGACCGATGCAGTTTTTAGAAAATCGGCCGAAACGTCGGTCGGGCCCCGAATGATGATGCCCGTAATTTTCAGTCGGTCAGCCACATTTAAAAGATTCCTGATACAACTGGCTGATCGGTCTGTCGGCCTGTGACTTATCGGGTGAAAAATCGGGCATCCGACCGACTTTGAAAAATAGCAGTAAAGCAAAAATCGGGAGTCGAAATCAAATATCAAATCGGTCCACGAAAAATCGCAACGTGTATGGGTACCTTTATACAGTTTGGGCCATTTAGCTCTGGGCACACATCTACAGAAAGTGTCTTTCTAAAGACTCAAGCCATACATGTATAGATAGGATAATCGAACGATCAATTGCAACATGGTTACACCGAGCAATCACTTGCCAATGAGTTGGAGAATCAATCCCTGGCTGATGCTTGGGGATAGAGGGTTGTCATTCAAAATAACGAAGATCAAACAGGAAAAGATTTTTCAAGATGGACGTATTCGACTTCTGAATGATTGACGCGAATACTGATCTCTTGGGAAAGGACCGCAGAATGGATACATGTATGGCTAGCTTGCTGGAGTTGGCTTGGTCATTGCCAAGCCAGGTACATGATCCTGAAGTCAAATCATAAACACACCAATATGTGCGCCAAAGGATGTATAAGTATGCAAAATACTTGACAAGGTAACCAAATATTAGAAAATAAATCCCAGAACTAGTAAGGTCTTACCAGTCTTCAATACAGAAGCATGACTAGGCACTGAGACAGCTGCTTTTCCTCACCTTTAATAGATGCAAAACACCAACATTTGTATATGAAAACTCCTTAATCAATCGGTTCTCTTGACCTGGCAGTCAACATGAATTCATACAAATGAAACTAAAAAATAAACTCCCATAACAATGGGTTACTCAACTTGAGGTAATTTTAACATAAAATATAAACTCTGCTTTACTGTAAACAAAGCGAGAATTATTTAATCTTGAGATTTAGCATTGCTGTAGTGGGATCTGGAGGTGGTTTTCCCAATGAAGACTGTGGGCTGGATGTCTTCGGAGATTTCTTGGGCTTGTATCCAGAGAGGCGGGAGGCAAGGCTTCTTTTAGGACGTTTCTTCTTCTGCTGGTAGAAGAAGCGGGTTAGTAATACTTAAAGATGAGGGCATATTACAGCATGCTGTGCCCATAGTCTGACAATGTGTGAACACTACATATATTTTTTAATGTGAAAGGACAGATCTATCCATCCATCTTTTTTCTTTAAACCACTTTATCCTTTCACATAGAACATCTGAGCAATTACTGCAGAGTAGGAGAATGCCCATACAGCATCTCCTGTCATTTTAGCCTTCCAAGCATACTTACTGCCCCACTTATGTCAAAGCCATAGCCAGGTTGTTGTGCAGAGTATTTGACCTCTTTGCTGATATTTTAATAGTAGAAAGTCCGCATGCTTGGGCAAGTATAAAAACCATGACATTTTCTCATCACCACAAAAATGTAAAAGAGGAATCTCTATTATAGAATAAAAAAAGAAACCCTTAAACACCCTTTATGGGCTTTCAATTCACTATGCAGAATGTGTGTGCCCATAGGACCCTGGGTATCCCAAGGGGATGAGGAACAGAATAGCAGCATTTTCCTTCTTTTAGTCTCCAATAGCATTCCCCCCCCCCCCCCATTGATAGATTTGCCACTAGCATCCCCCCCTTCCCCTCAACCGGAATTTGCCTAGGGCCACCCCACAGCCTATAAATGGCCCTGCACCCCAGTACAATGAAAAGTAAACTTGACCATTTCACTCCACCCCTAGCAACATGCTGTGGTGCATGTTACCAGTATGTGTGCTGCACAACTGGCCCATTGCCTTTGTGCACTGGGGTCCCATTTAATAATTAGTAATTAGATTGCAACACAAAAGTTTGCACGAGCCATTTAAAATTGCTTACCATCTTCTTCTTTTCTGGATCATGAGTGTTGGCATGTCTAGCAAGGCTTTGCTGCAATACAAGGATTTGTCTGGTTTAAAAAAGCAGCTTATGTTTGTTCATGGCTGGCACAAATTGTTATACTAAAGCTAGCCACACATGGTTCAATTTAGCAGTCAATAGACATTAAATTAGATTTTGTAGTTCAATCAAAAAAAAAAAAAATCAAAAAAAAAGGGAAAATCGATTTTAATGTAATCGATGTACACCACATAGGGAGTACGATTATTGTTCAATTTCAACTGACAAGTTCATCGAAGTCTTCAAAAATCGTCGATTGAATTTTCCTCTTACGATTTTAGTTTCAATGGGAAGTTAAAAGAGAGTAGCCACACATCGAGAATCATTGACTCAAACAAAAAAGCTGCAAGGAATGTATTTCGATGATTGTACAATCGAGCACAATTTTCCAACCTGTCCATCATGATCATGTTTCAATTGCTGATTTGAAAAAAATCTATCAATAAAGGACGATTGTACTTTGTGGGCAGCACAATGATTTTCGTTCAATTGTCATCGATTGAATGCTGAAATCTAACCATGTGTGGCTAGCTTAACAGTTCATTCAACAGACTAGTGTGAAACAGAACACAACTGTAACACTGACCAGTCACAGGTCAGATCAACTGGGTGATAAAGAGGTTTAGGTTTAAAGATGATCAGCTAGGAAATGTCATGTGTTATAATGTGACATCTACAATAGGATATTACAAAGGAGTCTTCATAATGAAAGGTTTACACACAAAAAAATAAAATAAAACTTGCAACATTCTAGAAATCCAAAAACTCAAATTCCAAATACAACTATAGGTTCACAGGTGTGCTTTTTGGTCAAGCCAACGATTATACAGGCATTATTACCCTTGTTTGGTAATCATGGATGACTGGTTCAGCTTTTAGAATTACCTTCATTGCAAACATTTTGCCACATCCAGGATGAGTGCAAGAAAATGGCCGCGATTCCTCATGAAATGACAAGATATGACTCTGGAGACCAAACTTTTTGGTATACGTTCGATCACAGCCTTCCCTTGGGCATCGATATACAAGCCTTTCTTGTTCATGAGTTCTTTTATGATCCTTCAGGAGTTGTTTATTCTTAAACTTCCAATTACATACATCACAGATGACAGGCTCTGCACAACAAGATATATCACATTACAAAAAAAACAACAAAATAATTTCCAAATCAATGCAATGGTCATAAAAAAAAACCTGCATTGGTGAAGGATGATTCAAAACCATGACAATTTGTAATTGTCCTGGTTAACCCTCTGGGCGTTGCGCACGGGCAAACGTGGCAGAGCACAACATGATTTCCTGCCCGACCAGAGGTCCAGTGCATAAATGCCTCACTGGAGACGCTGGAGTTGTGCTGAAAAAAGGCAACGCCCCTCTATTTATATGTAGGTCTATGGCGCTGCCTACCCACCGGTGACGCGATCGAGGGAAGACCCAGAAGCATCAGCATACATGCCAATGCTCCCGACCACCAGGGTAATCCGGCGGACAGGGCAGTCTGTAACTAATTAACTTGGGCTGAGTTTTATGATGCATGAAACTCAACCCAAGTTAACACCCAGAGGGTCAACCTCCCTAGGGCTCTTGTGAGGTCCAGATTTCTGTACTGAAAGCGCACCATAGACTTAAATGGAATTTTTTTTGTGTTGTAGGCCTGTAACTTCCCAAAATATGTCCGTACATAGACATCCTGAATAGAATAATCTTTGAAACAGTTATGTAAATAAATTATATACAAAAAATAAATGGTATAATTTGAATCATAAAATCTCTAAATTACTTATTTTGTATGAAAGATTTCAAAACAGCATGTATTCATATTTTGTTTATAAAACTTTAATTGGAAATGTGTTTTTTTCCCCTTTGAATTGTACTGGACATACTTCTCACTGTATCCAGTACAATTCCCTTTGGCACCCTCTCTCCTGGACCTGGTGACATCACACCAAGGAAGAAAGGGTTAATTGCAAAGGGGTACATCTGGGGAATCCCACTGAGAACAGTTTTCCCTATGCTCTCCTGCAGCAGCCTTTAGATCGGAGCCGCCATAGCAGCAGGAATGGTAAATCTGCACTGACGGGGTTCCGATCTTCGACTGGATGGCCCCATCACGTCCAGTGCTGTACTGGCAGAATAGCACTGGACAAGATGTGCCATGACCATGTCAAATTATCTCGATTAGCAGCATTAGGAATTAAATTAAAATCCTTGGTTTAGTCTGAACCAGAATGGGAATACGGAAACCTTCCATAGCAGATGCCTGTCCCCCATGACAATATATATTATACCCATTGAAAAACATAACTTCCTGGAGCAAACAGGTTTCCCCCTAAGGCAGAAATGATCTGGTTAAAGTGTCGCCGATACAAAACTTTCACAAATCTAACCTTCAGTATTAGCTCAGCCTTGTAAGAACTTGAAGGTACAGAAGGTTTAGTAACTGTAAGAATACCTGAATGACTAGCTGACACATGTTTCAAGTATTCAGTCCAAGTTTTCCCCACAAATGGGCAAGCGCCATCCTTGTCACATGGATAACCTAGAAGAAGAAGCCAAAATGTAAATACAAGACGCTGCTGTGTCAAAGTAGAACCAAATAAAAATCACAACTCCCAGGAATATCATTTGACCACATGACTGGTAACAGTACCTGCATGGACTTTTTCATGACGTTTAAGTTTGGAAGCGGACACAAAGTTCTTGTCGCATCCCTCATGATTACATCTAAAAAAACAAAAACAACAACTTAGATGTGTTCCAAGGAGAAATGCTTCACTACAACGACTGTACAGGGATAATGTGTTTGACTTCAAGAACTGACTGCATACTTCCTCTTCATTCTATTTGTTGGAGAGAGAGATATATATATAGATAGATATATATAGATAGATAGATAGATATATATAGATAGATAGATATATATAGATAGATAGATATATATAGATAGATATATAGATATATATAGATAGATATATATAGATAGATATATATAGATAGATATATATAGATATATATATATATAAACTTATTTTAAGATAAAAACTAAATTAAATAGATATAGCATTGGTGGGCAAACGTTTTGACTTGTGGGCTTTTACATTTGACAGAGGGGCTGGAGTAAGAACCTGTCAGGGCCATCCGGCATAGTCCTCATAGCCCAGCTAAGAAATTAAAAAATATATAGGCTTTTGATAGTAAACATGTATTCATCCTGTAGGCCAGTGGATTCCAAACTGAGGGGCATGGAGGTATTAGGGGGGGGGGGGGGGGGGGGGGGGGGGGTGCAGGGCTGCAAGGATGTTGAGGGAGGGACCAGTAGGAAGCCAATCTTGGAGGAACTAGCAGCAGACAGTAAGTATAGTGGCTGTAATGTGTGTATGTGCGAGTCTATGTGAATGATGAGTGTTGCTGTAGGATTGGTAAGAAATCCAAATGAAGTATTTCAAATAAAATTTGGAGGGCCATTTTAACTAGCAGATGAAACTGCAACACAAACACAGCTATTCAAATGGACCTAGATTTTGAAACTGTGGTTTTAATGGGGGCTTGACAATGTTCCTATCCAGAAGAGGGCCTGCTGGGAAAGTTTGGGAACCACTGCGCTAGGCATTATCTCCACTTATTCCAGAGAATGAGCAAGAGCATCTTTACACCAAGAGGAGTCAAATTCAAAGACTAAATGGTTCGGTTCTGGCCCCTGGGCCTTAGTTTGCCAATGTCTGGGCTAGATGGTTGCTCAAATCACCTACTTTATTTTCTCAGGCTGGCGAGTCAAGCTATTTTTCTACATACAGCAATTACCAGAAGAGGAAACAAACTATATGGGAGACTTTGAAACCTTTTGGGTCAACCATCCTGGAATGTCAACATAGGACTCCAGGCAATCAAACTTACTTGAATGGCTGCTGGTTGGTGTGGCTATACTGATGAACTTTCAGTTGGTTGTGCTTCTTGAATGTTTTGGTACAATCTGCAAAGTGACACTGAAAAAAAAAGCAGTTAGAACAGCCAATCTAAGACCACCTCAATATGCTGAAGATCAGAAATGTAATATATTGAGTTTCCTACCATGCAAGATTTTATAACTAGCCAATGACACCCAAGACACATTAAAATGCACAGAGGTTTGTTGTGGAGAAAGATCTAGCAAATGGAGGTTCAGGCAAATTGAGTAGTGGGCCAGACCAAGAGCCTGTAATGGTGGCCTGCAGGTTCACTGCAATAAGCAAAGAAGCTCTAGAGGAGGATGCACCCACAGTATTTCGGAGGTCTATAATGTATGCTCATTGCAGGAAGGTTTTCCACCAAGGCAGCCCATTGTTGTATCTGGGCCCCAGGTCGTGGGGCTTGTACCTACTTTTAAAGCACGGAGATGGGGCTTAACCCCACAGCTGTGGGCGGCCCACAATCTAGATCGTGGGCAGTGACGCCGGATCGTGACTATAGACATGAATGGACACAGTCAAAAACCTGATTCTCGATACCACCGCCGCCGCCCCCCCCCCCACACTTCCTGCCTGGTGATCGTGACTGAGCATCAAAAAAGCCTGCCTTCTTCAATGGAAATAGTGTCACACCAAAATGCACAACACTGCAAACCAGCATTGTCAAAAAAAATGAAGGTCAGCAATCAGCACATTTGTAGCAGAATTAAAATACAATGGATCTTTACATGATACTAACCTAAAGGTACCCATACACGTTGTGATTTTTCGATGCGATATTCGATTTCGACTCCCGATTTTTGCTTTAGTGCTATTTTTAAAAGTCAGTCGGATGCCCGATTTTTCGCCCGATTATTCAACCGATCGGCTGATTGGCATGGGAATCTTTTAAGAGTGGCCGACCGTCCAAAAATTACAGGCATCCTCATTCGGGACCCAACCGACTTTTCCGCCGATTTTTCTAAAAACAGCATCGGTCGGACTACATTTGCATGTTAGGAATCCCGAACGATCGACCTACCCGACCGGATCGGTCGGAAGGGCTAAAATCGCACGATAAATCACAACGTGTATGGGGGAGTGGCAGAGAGCTTCCTTTCACAGGTCAAATGTCTATTCACACAGGGAACAAGGCACAACAAATATCCAGACATCACACCCTTACCACATAAATAACGCTTGGAGAAAGATGTGCGCGTTGATAGTGTTTCCTCATATTCGTCATTGTGGTGAATGATAACTCACAGTCTTGGTTCTCACACCTGAATAGGCAAAGTCAAACAAAATGAGCAGTTTCATTCCACAGATAAGCTACATCATTGCTTAGGGCTCTCACAATGCAGGACCGCACTCCATTTCCATCAACACAACACCTATACTGCAGCACAGTGTGACTTTGGCAGTAGCCAGCCATTGCCGTACATTGGGGTACCAACAAGGAAAAGTGACACGCTAAAGTGCAGACAAAGCTGGTGCAAGTTTCTGTACCACAGATCAGTGGAGGAAACTGTCACCTGCTCACTTTCAGCACCTTTATTTATGTGCTACAAGGGTTTAAAAATAAAATGGCTTCGTAAAAAACGCCAATCTTATACCATGTATCCATGGCAGCGAATTTGATCTTAAATGGATGCGTCGCCGGTGACACCGCACGTCGCCGCAATTAAGATTAGAAATCCCATTAGAATGGGAACTGTTCTCTGCCCGACACTAAAGCTGGCCATACACCTTTAGATCTACCAACAACTATGTAGTGCTGTGATTGAACACATGTAGAATTGTGTTTAGAAAGTCCCTCATATTACATGGTTTGGTAAAACAAAAAGGAGATCTAAAGGAAATCTAAAGGTGTTTGGGGACCCTTACGCCAAGTGTCAACTGCTTCTTTTCCTCAGGGGTAGACACACAGCCAGTGCAGGAAAAAGCAGTGGACACTTGGCCTTAAGCAGGGAACACACGGCTCGATATAGGAGCTGTTTGAGGTTCCCTGCAGCAGCGCTACTCCCCATATTGGCCAATGCTTTGCGCAGTCTCCATGCAAAGCAATGGACAGACTGTCATGCATAAAATCCCTGTTTTCGAGCAGGATTGATTGGTCCCGCTCAAAAGCAGGGATGGCCACATTAGATATGGGCAAGATAGATGGCTGTGAGCACGCACAGCACTTGAAGCGGCCATCCATCTGGCCCATATCTACACGTGTATTGCCTGCTTAAATGTCAGAGGCTTAAGCCTGGCATACACGTGCCGATTAGCAGCAAAATCATCCGTCAATCAGCGTGTGCATACATGGGGCGACAGATCCCTGTCGCCCCACAGCTCGGCCGGCCAGAGAACGGACATGTCGGATGTTCTCTGGCCGATGCCATTAACTTCAATGAAGACTGGCGTCTTTATTGAAGGTAATAGCCGGCACACGATTTAAGTCAGCCCGGGAATGCAGCGTGATGACGTCATCACGCTGCATTCCAGAGCTCATCAGAGCTCATCTGTCGGCACCCGTCTGTGGGTGTATGGCAGGCATTAGATTTCAGTTACAATTGAATTCCATTAAAAAACTCTCCCACAGGCTTCCAAAATACTGACAATCTTAATTGTTGTGCAATCCACCTATGACAAACCCTTACAATGCAGATAAGAAATCCTATATCACACATTAAAGGTCCCTACTAATTCAAAACAATAGTCTGAATATCTAAAGTGATTCCAATCTTTCATCGGTCACCCTGCGTGGCCCAATTAAACCCCTAGACAATTTAGGCAGCAGATCACATGACTATGCAGGCAAGCAGGTTGAGCCTTAAGAATGTCTCACGTAAAGGCAGCCATACACGCCACGAAGCCAATCAACCAATGTAATCGTCCCCATCAAAAGTAATGTCTGGGCCATAAAGGGTGCCCACCGATCCTTTGAGTGACTGTATGCAGTCTTATACTGAGCCAATCAGGAACACATGCAGAGTTCGGCTTCAGTTACAGTCTGCATGCCAATGTAGGGATCCGGGCATCTCACTGACCATCACTATAGTTTCATACACTGTTGGACATACCACAAGGTTACTTACTTGCAAGGCCTTTCCCCGGAATGGGTCAGCGTATGACGGGTCAGATGGAACAAGGTCACAAAGCCCTTATTGCAGCCATCAACTGTGCAGGGGAATGGTTTCTGGGCAGAAAAGAACACATATGAGAAATGTAAAGTAACAGAACACATACAGGTAGAGATTTAGGAGAGCACAAGCTAAACACAGGATTACCAAATACAGAACACAGGAAATATGGAGCGAGGGGAATCCACTGCAGGTAGGAACTACACATGGACAATGGATGCAGACTGAAGCTCAGCCAATCATACAGCTGCTGATTTAAACTTAGTCCCCAGAAAGGTGTCCCGATAAATATTCCCTATCCCAGGTGTCTGCAAGTAATATCCCTCACCTGCTTGTATGGGGTATAGTCTGGCTCCAGGGTCCTGGCACACTTATGCCAAGTTTAGAAACAAATCAGCAGACATGTCCAGGCATGACAAGGCTTTAGACAATACAGGATATGTATGAAACCCAAAGCACCAACAGACTCTCCGTCTCCGATAGAAGGAATGCTCTATGTCCACCAGGAGACCACCATACACTGGCCAAGCTAGAGATTGATGGCAGAATCCCAATGCCACCCTATACAGGGCATATCTTGGCACAGACACCCAAGCAACCACAGTGATCAGCGACACCCTATACAGGGTACATTTAGGCACTAACACCCCAGCACCCACAGTGATCAGGGACACCTGACACAGGGTACATCTTGGCACTGACACCGCAGCACCCACAGTGATCAGTGACACCCTATACA
>CM070033.1:26668895-26683260 GCA_036250615.1 Ptychadena robeensis
TTCTGTCATTTTTTTAAAGTGGCTGTCTATGTCCCCATTCTCAGTATTCACTATTATATATGTGACTACTAAGAAAGAAGGTAAATACAACATGTAAGTTACTCCTAAAAGTGAGGGAATTGTTTTTGACTTTTTAAATGTGGAAATACCTGCCTTAGGGCATGTTTACACAGCGTTGTGTGATCTGTCGTGACCACTGCATTAAGCGCAGTGCTTGGCGGGGGTCCCAACAGAGCACATACACACTACCTGCCCGGCGCATGCTCTGTCAACCCCTGCATCGGCTGAACGGCGCAGCGCCCTGAGAACAGAGCATCCGCTGGGTAGGTAAAGTGTATGGGCCAAGCACTGCGCTTAACATAGGGGGTCCTGACAGATCAAACAACGCTGTGGAGACATAGCCTTAAAGGTTAGTTTTAGTTTCCTGTTTTGTGTCTGGGACAGGATGTGAAAGGAATTTTCCCCAATAGTTCACAGACAATAAAATATGAACTAACAACATGTTTAACTCTTCTCTACCCCATCCTACACAAGGCTACACATACACTTTAACCTTTTATAGACAGCCGAATCATATTTTCTATACAGGCAAGGATGAGACACAAGTGATAACAGTATGTGTAGACGGGGTAGTAGAGACAGCTTAGGTTATTCATTAAATTCACAAGGAAACCGTGACACAGAAATACATGTTCCAGTCACGAAACCAATAAACATTGTTTGTTTCTTCCACCTCCTACCTTTATTTTATGACTGCTTTCCCTACAGGGGACACACATCTCCTTCCGAAACATTGACCGCGCTTTCAATGAAGGATATTTCCTTTATGTTCTAAATATCACAAAATATGAAATTTCTCTCATTTACGAATAGAAGCAACTAGGAAACACTGAGCATATATATAATATATATATATAAAACAACCTTTCAAATTATACACATCTACATTGTGGTAATACTTACTGTATAAAAGCATATTTTACGTTAAAATATTAAATGATTAACAACATCAGGGGCTCATTTACACCGCAATCTGGAGAAATCTGGACAAATTTGGACATTACAGCGGACACATGTACATTTCCATGAGTTAACCCATAGGTTTAACATGGGGGCATTTGTACGCACTCTGTGGTGGACGGCCCCATAGGCGTACATGTGAATTATTTAAACTGCTTCTTTACATTGTTTTTTGTTATTGTGCAGGTTAGCGGATCATCAGATGACAAGAGGTGCTTCATGAATTTTTATTCTAGATGAGGCCCAACTGGGTCTCACTACATACACAGTAAACTTTATCAAAAAAGTGTTTTAGAGGAGTACAGAGGCAGGGTGAAACTCTTGGGAACCCAAACTGCTCACACCACAATGCCTAAAAAGAAAGTTATGTAGAGTAAATGCCTAGAAAGTAAGGCCACCACGGGCTGAAGCTTGAGTTTTGAAAAGGCAGCAACTCCTCGTAACTGGAGCTTTAAACACAGATTGTGTGCTATTGTGCTCCCCAGCTGCCCGCATGCTGGACTAGACTGTGGTGGGTAACAGGTATTGGAGTGGACAGTGTCCCCATTTACTCCTACTCCATCAGACCCTTCCTCACAGAGCAACTTCCTGGCGGCAGACCCCTCACTCATATACCCCTGGGGTCCAGTGTGATGGGAAGGGATCTTAAAGGGGACAATACGGATGTATTTCACTACGCTGCTATTTTTTTCACTGTGAGGGAAAAAAGGAAAACACAAAGGAAAAATGTCAGGTGGATTCACTCCTAATTCCCCCCTTAATCCTACCATGTGCTTTAATGCTGATGAATTTCACTTACATTCCAGCAAGCAAATATATGGACCTGGCAGGCACTAAAAATAATAAAAGGTGTGGGCTTTCAAAGCTTTAAGCTGGCCATACACCTTCAGATTTCTCTGTCAGATTTCCTTCAGATGAGATCAGATCTACCAACAACCATGTAGTATAGTGTCCTCCCTGATAGAATACATAGTGATTGGAAGGTGTAGAAAGGTCCTCATATTACATGGTTTTGGTAAAACAAAATCTGATCTGAAGGAAATCTGACAGAGAAATCTGAAGGTTTATGGCCAGCTTTAGATCTGTCATTGTAGGGATGTTGTCAGATGGGTGTTTGGCTCAGTTGCTCATTGAACTTGGGCAGACAAAGTCTGTAGCAGTTATTTTTATTCATCTTTATGGCTGAGCTACAAATTGCTTATCGTAAACAAGGCTTTCCCTTTTTCTAAGTGTTCGAGTGTGTTAAGGGTGCAATGTGCATGCACTAAAAAGAAAATTTAACTCATCAATATAATGATGTATACCAATTTAATTCACTACCAGTTCAAATACTTTTTTGTTTACCCAGTGAGGGGTCGCAGACTTCAAATTCAATATTAACTTATATTTTTGTGTTAAAAAAACTTTTTAGTTTTTTTTCTTGTCAATAAATTTTTGTTGGAAATTGTAACAAATGTAATCATACTAGAAAATAAAAATTTTTCACTAACTTGTACTGCATTTTTTCACTCTTCAATACTAAAGGGGACAAAGTAAATGTATGTAATGTATGTCACGACACTACTATTTTCTTTACTGTGAGATAAAAAAAACACAAAAGAAAAGTGTACTGTCCTATTGAAAGTAAATTCTTTGCAGTGAAGCACATCTGCCAATAATGCGTTTATGACCCGTCCACAACGCAGCATTTTATAAAGCATTCTTTTTTAGACAAGTTTGAGTTTGTAGGAGTTTAAAGCTGGTGTAAAATTAAGCAGGGTATAGACGGCTTGATATTCGAGCAGTCCGATGTACCCTGCAGCAGCGCGATGACGTCATCACGCTGCTATCAGATATCGGCTGGCTGGGCAGAGACGGCTCTACTCTCCCCAGCTCAGCCGATGCTTTACCTGAAGACCAGCGGTCTCTAGGCAAAGCATCGGACATCGGGCCGTATTTACGGTCATGTCCGATATCGCTGTTCTCGAGTGGGATTGATTTGTCTCGCTCGAAAACAGCGATGGGGGCAGATTATATGGGTCAGGTAGATGGCCGTGAGCGCGCACGGCGCTCTTAATGGCCATCGATTTGACCCATATCTCCACGTCTGTACCCTGCTTAAAGCTGGGCATACATGGTTTGATCTTAGCGTTCGATTGACCTAAAACAGATCGATCGGATTTAAATCATATACTGCACACATGGTTTGATCAGTGAGAATTGTTCGATACCGATCAAAACATCGATCGGAAAATGATCCGACATGTTGGAAAATTTTCGTTGATTGTATATCGATCAAACTAAAATCGTAGCATTGTGTGTTGGTCGGGGCAATAGTATTTGATGAACACATTTATATATGACTCTTCCCTGTGTTTTGTGATCGAAACTAAAATCACAGATTTCTCTCGTATTACGATGTGGATCTACTTTGGATTCGCTTACCATTGTTGTCCAATAAACTATCAAGATCTAAAATCGGATTAGAAATCCATCGTACTAAAATCGAACCGTGTATGCCTAGCTAAGCCTAAAACAGAGCACATTAAACACTGTAACACCAATTAAGCTCATTTTAGTGACAAATAACTTCTTAGTGACAAAGTGGTATTTACTGATCACTTATTTAACATCCCAGACCAGTTACTTGCAGCCCCTTGGGAAGTTTCACCGGTAAGTCTATTATGAAGCATACCTGTCAAATACCCAAATTTAGTCACAAAATATCTTCACCTACCCGTAAATTTGCCCCGTAAATCTCCAATAAACTCTGTAAGTGCACGGTACAAATGAGCCTACTTATAGTTCACAGGAATACAAATTGGGAAGAAACAGGATGAAACAAGGAGGAAAACATTCCCATTATAACTTCAGCAGATATTTGGTTTTGAATGATAACATACGGTAAGTAACTTTTATTTAGAAATTGGCAACAACATTAAATAGAAACTGAAAGGAAACTAGCATACAAACTATAACAGAAAGAAAAGATGACCCAGCCCAATGGAGCCCTATCGGCATTTACAAAATGTAATTTGAGACTTCCATGACTGTATGGCATATGTCATAGTTTTCAACAGAGCAGGTAACACGTTAAGGAGCAACATTAACTTTTGTCTCATCCACATCTCATAAAAGACAGAAATTTCATAAATCTTATGTAGAAATTATAAATATAAATGATACAAACATTCATTTATCTAAATGCTAACTGTCATCATTATCACCATAAACCAGCACAATGATCTGCTGTAGCTATAGCTGTGATTAAGCCTGAAATTTATAGACAATCCCATCACTGACTAATGGAAATGTATCCCCCCCACCCCCAGTACCCAGTGTTTTCTAGTTAGAAAGACAATGTAACTGTATATGAAAATAACATCCAGAAAGTAACTGAGTAACTGCAGCACAAGGGTAAGTTGTGCAAACCATGGTCCTAAAGTGTGATTATATGTGTTTGATGTCCAAGGAAATGAATTGCCCTCTTCGTAATGTCAACCACAATGGACATGGATGGTCCTAAGGTCCTCACACACATAGCGAGTGGGGACTGACAGATGAGCTGTGGAGAGCAGCGTGATGATGTATCGGAGTATCGGTTGGCACCCATTGTGTTCTGGCCGTTAAGCCCCCCATACACCTTTAGATCACTCCATACAATTTCCATTAGATCTACCAACAGCTATGCAGTGCCGGGTCCTCCCTGATAGATTACATAGCAATTGGAATGTGTAGAAAGGTCCTCATTACATGGTTTTGGTAGAACAAAATTTGAATGTACAAAAATTGTATAGAAAGATTGTAAGGTATATGGGGGGCTTAAGCTTGGACAGGGACGCTGGTCCCCATTCAAGCTAATGGCATCGGCCAGAGATTTACGGACATGTCTGTTCTCTGGCTCTGTAAACACATAACAAAGTATGTTCTCTGCGTTATAAATTCCTGGAATGTATGGGTTTGGGGGATAATACAGGCACATGCACTGGCAGCCCGCCTATGTCCAGGGCACCACTGATGACTTTGGGGACATCAGGCATGCCCATGCTTATAACTGTATTATCTGGCAGCTACAGTATATGCATTCCAGAAATTCCCAGCAAGCATCTCTGGAGGACACTACCGGAGCACTCTGGGTTACTGCTAAGAAGGTTGAAGCATAACTATATCTAGATTATAAAGTTTACACAAAATAATCAAAAATATAAAAATATACAAGCAGAAATAAATGTGTGATCAGTAGTCTTCTTCGCTGTGCCCCACCTCCCCACACAGGGCAGGAGATTGGGTTGCTCTTCCAGAAGCTAGGATGGCAGTACTGGAAACACCAGGGAAGTTAAATATATTGTTAAATATAGGATATGTTAAATATAGGATAGTGAAGCGCTTCATTGGATAATTTTTATTACTTTTTTAGTGTTTTTGTCTTTGAATGTCATTATAGGTAAACTTAAAATACTTATTTTGTATAGCAGTTACACCTTTTAAAATAAATGAATCAAAATCCATAAGGAGCAAATCTACAGGTTTGATAATATACTGCTACCCACTCGATGTGCTGTCCTTTACTACAAAATGAAAGGCGGCACATTGGAACATTGATCATGTTTCATTGTTTTGATTAAACCCAAAAGCCTAGGGGACTAATACTTGTTAGACCTAGGAGCATGCTTTCCAAAATTGGAAAAAAAATTGGCTTTCCCAAATTTCCAAAAAGGCAACCAGTATGGCAAGTAATTCTAATAGTGAGCTTGAATATTCGAATCACGAATATATTCGATGAATATCGGCTATTTGCAAATTTTGCGGGTATTCGCAATTTCTAATATTCAAGATATTATGCACTGGGAAGCTTATGGCCGTGCATTGCGATTATATAATCACAATGCAAAAATAAATACCATTTGACCATTCATTTTGAATATAATCTTGATGCAATTATAATTGTGAATTATTTTTCGCAATGCATGGCCATACACTCGAATTTCATATTTGCGAATATTGAATCGAACATTAGTAGAATTATTTGCGAATATTGTCTATGCCACTTATTATAGTTATTATATAATATATGAGTATAAATGGAACAGCACCCAGTTCTGTTGTTTTATAAATCACATGGGCAGGGGCAGGGGCGGTCCGAGGGATATTGCTGCCCTGGGAGAGCACTTCCTCTGTGACCCAAGAGAAATCACTAGGGGGATGGTTCCTTCTTGACCATTAAAAAAGTCCCCTGGTTATCTGCCAAATGTTTGACAGATAGGTGCCACCACAGGAGGTTGAACCTTAACAGACCCAACCCCACACCTTGCTGATGTCAAGAAGAACCCTGGCAGCCGCCCCCGTCTTCCTCAAAAGAGATCACTTTTGGCCAGGGGGGAGCTGAGGGAGAGCTCTGCCAGCCGTACAGAGCTAGAGTCAGTCGTGACAGTTTCACACATGGGCATTATGGGCGGATGGGCAAGGTGGGAGATGATCTTTAAACTTTATAACTCTATAAAAAGTATTGTTACCTTTTAAGGCTAAGGCTCCACTGAGGCAGTTTGGGAGCAGGTGCGGCGCGGCATTTCAGTCACGGCCGAACCGACCCATTAACCCCAGTGGACTCCACTGCCGCGGATTTCACTGCATCGCAGACAATCCACATGTGAAATGCATGTGGATCGGCCATGGTTTTGCCGCGGGTTTTAGCCCATTCACAGTCAATAGACTGTCAACGTGCTAAAAAAAACAGCGGGGAAACCGGACAGAAAAACACATGCTTTCCGCATTTTCCTCCCGTGTGGAGCCTTACCCTTACAGCGGCAGAAAGTCTTTGTTAGACACAGAAATCAGGAAACGTACACGTGATTACATGAAATGTACCTCTGTCGCCATTCGCATCACAAGCACGACATAATCAATGACGCCATACGTAATCTTCTATGTTTACATCATGACATTATTGTTATGGCAACTTTAAAACATTTGCCAAGACAAGCTGCCTACTTTTATCTTGGACAAATCAAATATCCCGCTCAATACTATTTAAAAAAAAAAGCTGCCATTTCTAAAACAAAAATCAATCTAAAAGCAGTCAGGGGAAAAACGTTTAATAATTAATGATCAGTTGGCTGACTAATAGTATTTACTTAGGCTCTCAATAAACAGTTTCCACCAAAACATTAAGATTAAGATTCTAAACTTCACAGGTCACTGATCGATAGCAAATCTGTGTTTTTATATCTTTACATATAGTTTTACTCAACAGAACACACGATCAAACACAGAATGTTGTTTTTGTAACTGAAGTAAAAAATATGTATTTGGTTTAGCTCAGTCTGCAGTGTTTGATTACTTTGGAAGTCATTGAGGTTTAAAGGGTCATTCTAACATAAATGTGTATATTTAAATTTTAGGTTAGGTATCTATGGTTTGATTTCCCTACCTTCTCATATCTTTTTATTATGAAGGTAGTGAGATTTTATTTCCTATATCTCAAATATCAATTCTTATTGTCATTATGTACTTATGGAACCATGCAGGGCACCATAATGTCCAGTTTCAGGGCTTGTTTCCACATTGCAGCCGCTTAGATTCGCCCTCCCTAAGAACCGCATCTTATGCGGTTGTTAGCTGGGGCCATTCACCTCTATGGCCATGGTCAGTGCTGGGCGGCCGGGGACTAGCCCATTAAACTACATGGGCGCAGTTTCGTCCGCCCTGTAGTCAACCGCGGGCTTCCGTGGTAGTGGAAACAAGCCCTAACAAGGGTCAGAAACATAAAATATTCTTCCAACAAGGGCATTAACCACTTAAGATTTAATAAAGTTGAGTCACCCATCACTAAAGTCGTAGTCGAGTCGACAAGTCATGATGATGTCATCACAGACACAATTAACCTCCCTAGCCCTCTGCTGAGGTCCAGATTTCTGTACTAAAAGTGCACCATAGACTTAAATGGAAGTTTTTTGAGGTTGTAGGCCTGTAACATCCCCAAATATGTCCGTACACGGGTCTAGTAGACACCCTGAATATAATAATGTTTGAAACACACATTTATGTAAAAACTATTTCATAAAAGTTGTATAAAACGCATTGGTATGAAAGATTTCAAAACAGTGTGTATTTATATTTATAATAACATTTTAAAAAGTGTGTTTTGTGTTTTTTTTACTTTGAATTGTATTGGATACAATTATCACTATATCCAGTACAATTCCCTTTGGCACCCTCTTTCCTCTGGTTTGATGAACACATCTTAACTTCAAAGGGCACATCTGGGAATCACACTGAAACAGTTTTCTCTATAGAACATTGAACATAAATTTTAATCTTCCACAACCCCCCCCCCCCCATGTGACATCATCAAGTCACTCGGGGACGACGACAACCCATTGGCTTCAAGCCAGCTTAGAAGATCGGAGCCACCGGGACAGAGCAGAACAGTAAGAATAAGCTGCCGGGGCTCTGATCTTCGCTGGACAACACCATCCTGTCCAGAGTAGTACTGACAGGACAGCACTGGAAAAACTGGTGCCATCAGAAATGCTAGGGGGTTAAAGAGCACACATGTCCAGCAATAAATAACAAAAATAGGCAAATACCTCAAATTTCCTGGTAAATTTAAGTGCAAAATTTAAACTTAAATTTAAATTTAGGTAGCTTTAGGTAGCTTCAGCTTAAACCACAGCAGCATAGACACACAGAATGAGTCAATTGTGGTTTACAAAACACATTGTCATTATAGAATAAATATAATTTACATTTATACTGGCTTTCGTGCTTCTCAAAAAGAGTGGTATTAACCCCCTGGTGGTCTGATTCAGTCTGGTTTTTCAATCAAGCACCGTGAGCGCGCATGGTGCTCAAATCTACCCGTGTATGCCCAGCTTTACTTTTTGCACGCCCCTGGATAACCTTCGCGCCCCCCAGTTTGGCAACCACTGGTTTATACAATCCTTTGCCAAATACGAGTAGCCCTGGAAGTGGCCATTGGCTACTGGGGTGCATTTTTCTATTTGCTGTGTTCACATTCATGTATGTCACTTCATGCAGCATGTATCAGCTACAATTACAAAATGAGGAGGAGATGTCACCAACGCAGTGAGCAGTGACTAACGATCATCCATAATTGTCATACATTTCATGCTCAAGAATTCATTCGGCTGTCACAGCATTTGCAATGCAACAATTATAATGTGGCTGTCAGTGGGAATGAATGTATTTGTGTTTTAACCAGAAGACATCTACTGCACAAAGTATGCCAAGTTGTTCAAATTTAACCCATTTACTGCCGCCATTTTTCTTTTTCATGATGAAAAGTGGTAAATGGACTGTGAAAATAAGTCATTATATACACTTTTCTATCACGAGTGACATCCTGTTGGACATAAATGACGTGTTTCTGTGCCCCAGTGATAGATGGCATCAAAATACCCGATTCACAAGTGGGTATCATGGTTTTTAATGTTGTAAGACATCCAGTTGCCAGAAGAATAATCATAGAGGCCATAGATCTGTAGAGAAGACAGACCTGATCACACTACGCCTGTCACATGACATCCTATTAAAAGTGATTGATCGATAAGAATATCTTGTCATTGATCAGTGAAAATAAAGCTAGGCATACACAGCTCAATTTTCTATTGCTTTAAAACGATCGTTTGAAAAAAGATCGTTTTGGAACACATAATGTGATCGATTTACAACCGACCGATTCCTTTCTTTAGCTCTGTGTGCATGCTCCACAGTTGGGGGGGGGGGGGTTCCACATGCATTGGGACCCCCTCCGCTAAGCGTAGAGCTTGGCAAGGATCCTTACGAAGCACATAGACTTTACCTGCTTGGCAGATGCTGTGTTCTCACAGTGCTGAGCTGTTCCGCTGATGCAGGGCGGAATGTAGTGGAGTACGTTGAACCTCTGCATCGGCGGATGACTGGGGGGGGGGTGCGAAGGTATTCCAGGGAGGCGGGGGCCCTCATTCTTTACCTGTGTTTGAATGGGGAGGGGGGGCTCAATAATGGTCCTAAACAAAAAATTGGGGGCCCTGCAAGGAAAGTTTGGGAACCACTGGCGCAGGGGGTCCCGACAGATGTGGAAACCCCCCTTTACTGTGGAGGTTCAATGTACTCCACTACATTCAGCCCTGCATCGGCAGAGCAGGTAAGTGAATGTGGCTAAACTCATTCTGAAGTAAAATCATCATATCCACTTCTATTTATATCAGACAATTATGATCATACAATGTTTGGCATTGTGTCTTTGTGTTTTTGTTAATGAAACTCTGCACTATCACGGCCACATGATTAATAAATAACCTAACACAATAACTCCACAGAAATCAGCCTTGAAATGAACTTTGTCCACACTGGAGAAACTACCCAATAGTAGCACACCTCATAGCCTGGTATGTAGTGCCATCTAGTGGTCAGTTTAGTAATGTGCACAATGTGTGATATGACAATAGCGTGCATGCACAACATTATTGTTGGTTTATTCTTTAGTTCAGATTTTTAGTTTTATCCTTGAATTAAAAAACCAAAGAAGAATAGATAAAATGGAAAACGAAGAAAAAGAACCAGCAGGTCTAACATGCTTTTAGACTTTATGCAAGTGATTCATATTATTGGTAGTTGTATAGCACCTTCATATTGCTCCTTACTTTTACAATTAAATATCCCTGCAGTCACAGTCACCCCACAAATGTGTATATATATATATATATATATATATATATATATATAAAACACGTAATAATGTATGTATATAACTGATGCCACTGCTGTGTGTGTGTGTGTGTGTGTGTGTGTGTGTACAAGTGTATGTGTACACTCACATACTATTAGGCTGAAGTGTTTTATTATCCTTTGCTCAGGCACACTGCATGAATGTCTCATTAAGACTAAAAGAGGTTCCTTGTGATGCAGAGAAATGAGATGCTTCAGAAAGTAGTATGACTATACCATATATAAGGAGTGGGGTAAGGGCAAGCCAGAGACTGGTATTCAATGGGGCTCTTCTCCGGTCGTGAACGGGGGGGTTGGGGGGTTGGCCATAGACAATAATTGAGAAGCGTTTTTAACCACGGCCATTTAATCACGCAACGGGCGGCTACACATGTGGAAACAAGCCCTAAGTTGTGGATTAGTGGCTGCTCAGTATGTCATTTGTTGCATATATGTGAAAGTACATTTATATTTTGCATGTCTGTAACGCCCCATGGATATTACACGAGACGCATAAAATTCCACATTAACTATAATCTACAAGGTTTACATGTACTGCAGTGGTTCCCAAAATGTGGGGCGCTAAGGTATTCCAGGGGGGTATTGGCCCTCATTTTTAACCTGTGTTTGAATAGGGAGGGGGGCTCAATAATGTTCCCAAATAGAAAAGGGGGGCCCTGCAAGGTAAGTCTGGGAACCACTGATGTACTGTATGTATTCTAATAAGCTTTTTACTTCGTCTTCCACTTAATAGATTTTTTTATATAAATATAAAACATACTTGAATTAACAAAGAATATAGTTTGGTGTCACTGATTGTGGAAGACAAACCCATGTAGAGCACAGTTCGGTGTATTTGTAAAGGGCCCCCATCTTTGTTTCCTATGAAGGCTCCCTCGCAGTTCCTGGCGGCAGACACTAGGCATGGTAGTGATGTCACTTCCCCAATCATGTGGCATTGCTTGTCTCTAGTGATTTGTTGCCAGATTCAAGTCACATGGAAGGAGGTCACATGCTCCCCCCATACCTAAAAGAATGTGTTGCAATGGGGTCAGGAGCATCTCCAGGGGATATTTCATTTTGCATAAGATTTGTCTACAGAAATGCCTCTGGAATAATGTGTTCTCTGTATTTACAGTAAAGAAGCAGTTAAGGATCAGTAATGGGGTCTTGGCCCAGTCACTGTCAGTTACGCTGGTCATATTCCTGGATAATTTTCATGCATTTCCTCTAGATTTCAGATTGATCAAACAGATTATCACCCAATTTGGTCCAATCTGTTCACGTAATGTGGCCATAAATGCTTTGATATTCCCTTACAATCCATTTTTAAGTCAATCACACTTGCCATCTAACCTGGCATGGTCGTCCAAAAGTCGATCGAACACAAACTTATTCAAAAAGTGATCGGACATATCTGTAAATTTTGATTAAATTTGCAAAATCTGTTCCTGTAAATAATTTTTTTATTAAAATTGGGCAATCAATGTCAAACGCTCTGTTATGGTATAGCTTTCGATTCTATTTCGATACACGTGTATGGCCAGCTTTAGTCTTATATACAGTTTCATAAAATTCTAGTTGGAAGTGATTGAAGGGACATCTCAACAAAGCATGGAGCCCAAGGTCACCTTTAAAATGGGGGCTCATCAATTTTGCACTTTAAGATGACTACATCTCCTGTGACTGCTTGCTGTCTTGGAGTTAGTTTGTCTTCCCCTGTAGATGAGACCCATCAACATACAACAAAATAGGGATATGGTTGGTGATGGCTTTCCAAAGTACTGCCGGTGACCAATTAAGAGGCTATGTTATGACTTAGAGGGGCAAAACCATAGCAATAGAGCAAGTGGCAGTGAAAGATCAAATAATTGTCATGGGACTTCAGTTGACCACCTAACTCGCCCAATGGCAAAGCCTCCCCAGCAGGGCTGCCATCAGAAAATTTGCCATACTAGGTAATATTTGAGGCTACCACAGGCACCCCCACTCACCCCCAGTCTGAGGGCTCCAAAGAATGCTTTCCATTCCCCCTTTAACTGCCCCCCCCCCCATTCTGAGGGTTCCAGAGGATGCTTACCCAGGGGTGCACAAAACATTTTTAGTGAGCTCCTCAGATGAGTACCAGGAGATGGTGTACTCACCCCATATGTAGGGTGGTCTTCCTCACTGCCTCTCTCACTGTCCTCTGTGTCAGATTCCTGCATGGTAGGTTCTGCTGCAGCTGGACCTCCCTGTTCTGGATTGAGCCTCCAATTGGCTATCTCCACAGTACAACACAGTTTGAACCCCCAGATCTCATACCTCAGTAGTCAAACAGTGCTTTTCTCTTGTCAGACTTTACTCTTATATGCCTACTCTGACTTTCATTCCCCAGATCCCTAACAACCTAAGAAGTCCAATCTTTTTTTTAAATTAGTAATTACAATGGTGTATACATGATACAGTAACGTTGTTTGTACAGCTAGTAGATGATGAGTCCCTCACTTGCCATCAAAGTACAGAGAACATCATCGGCTTTATTCTCACACATCCAGGACATGACTGGGCAGCAGACCCCTGGGCCCCCCCAGCCCAGTATAACCAGTACAAATATTTGCTGGTGTGGTTTGTCACCCTCCAATAAATCCAGCAGCTTCAATAAATGGTGTAAAGTATCCGTCATCATCCATTCACTGCTCCACTCCGTCCATATTAAACAACCAAGTAGCTGAAGTGTATTATATAAAACTTTATGATTTTATTAGCTGTCATTTGTCTTCTAGTATACACAGCATTCCCAGCTATTACTGGAGATTTCCTATTTGCTCTGTAGAAATTCTCAGTCTATCAGTGTCAGTAAATCATTCGGCAGCATTTTACAAGCACATGCATCACAAATTACCGGCGGTAATCACTACGCTTACACATCTTATAATAAAGTGATATTTGCAGATGCAATAGAACCATGAGAGGTAAACTGTATAATGGCGGTGTGGAGTGTGGAGGCCCTAATGGAAAAACAATAATACCATGGCACCCCTGCGAAAAGAAACGTGTCATGAAAGGAATATGTATCCTGGTGCTTACCAAGTTTTATGAAGAAGACTACATATCCAATTTAAAAACTGCAATATATATGTTTGCCCATCTGACTGATTGGCTACCATATAACATATCAATACCGCATAAGGTATACTGGAACTGGGGGCAGAAAAGCTTAAAGGGGCAGCCAAGCAACTCGAATTTTCAGGCGTTAGTAGTGGCAGCTCCCATGTTCCCCTTGGAGATCCCATCTAAATCCAAAATGGAATGATCTGGTAAATAAAAAAACAATATGGCCGACACAGGGTGGGAAATTGAATTTTCAGAAGTTATCTCTCTCTTGCTGCACAAAGTACAAACGTCTCTTATCTGTAGATTTCTAGTTATGAATGCTGTTTGAAGTTATGAATGATGATTGCATTGATTTTCTTATTTACATTTTCATGACAAATATGGTTAATAGCTTGTTATTAATTAAAGTTGAAGTATATTTATAGCTAATATCTAAGGTACTCTCAGGACACCCGCTACATGCCAGCCAGTTATTTCCTTTCATCTTGCCCTATTGCCCCCCATCAACTTTTGTTCTACCACAACCATGTAATATGAGGACCTTTCTAAACCTTCCAATCAC
>CM070033.1:26688439-26701730 GCA_036250615.1 Ptychadena robeensis
TGTAAATTGGGGTTTAAGGCAGCCCCAGCACTCCTACACGCTTAAGGAGTACCCTATCTTCCTTATACCACAGTTCTAGAAAGTGATCATTTGTATAGGATCTGGACATCTTGCTGTGATTTAGACATTAAAGTACTGTATTTTTCAGACCATTAGACACCATTTTTCACCCCCAAAATCTGGGGGAAAAACTGCATCTTATGGTCGTGCCTTAGCTTCCCACCAGCTCTCAAGGCAAGGAGATTTGCTGGGGAGCTGTCAGATGTGAGATGCGGCCATTATTTCTTAATAATGGCAGAGCCATGCTGATCTTAACAATGTAGAGAGAGAGAGGTTGATGAATCTATCTCTTTCTCTGTGTCTGTGCAAGCTGCAGTCACTTTGCAGCCATTCCACCCGTGCCCCCCCCCCCCTCCCGATCAGTAAGGGAGATCAGTTAGGAGGATGACGTAATGTACTGTGACAGTACTGCTGCTAGTGACATCTACTGGCTGAATTTGATATTGCATGGATTTGCTCTATTGCCAAAGCAATGTTTTAAAGAAAAGTGAACCAAAATGACTCCACTGTAATGTAAAAACACGTGCCTGCAGCGAAACAAAGTATTAACGCACCTGCCGATCTCTTCTGGGTCCGCCTTTTCTGCATCATCGGTGATGCCAAAGAGGCGGCGCCATTGACCATGTCCATTCATGTCATGGAGGCGGTGCCAGCTCTTTACAACGCATCATCGATAATGCCTGGGATGTGTGGGGGATGGAGGGAAGGCGGAGAATTCTTTATTTAAAAACCCGCCATGGGCAAAACACTCAGATGGTTGATTAAGACAGATTGGAACATGTTCAAAATTGTAGAACATGTTAAGGGACAAATGATTTGCCGTTAAGGGCATACTTTCTTTTATAGCCCTGGAACTTGAGAAATTAAAATCATTTTCTTTTCTGAAATTTTTGGGTTAACGTGAGGGTTACAGAAGCTCCTTTTAGTTATATTTAGCCTGGAGCAAAATGCAGACCCCCATTTAACATTTTTTGTTTCTGATGTTATCACAGGCACAGCATGGTGTAAGCATCAGGAAGGTGTCTATGTTTATATTTGCAGGGCCAGCGCCTTAAGCTAGCCATACGCGTGTCGGATTCCATGTCCAATCGATTCATCATCCGATCGATTCCGGCGATTCTGCCGGGAATCGCAGGTGTGATCAATCGGCCAATTAAGAGTATCCATCGCTGCATACCACCTTGTCCAACGGATTCCGGCACGATTCCGGGACGATTCCGTGTCCGATTCCACCTCCGATTCCACCTCACAAATGGCAACTCCCCCTGATCTGTGCAGAATCGGATCAAAAAGACCAACATGTTGGTTCTCTGACGGATCCGATTCTGGGCCCCCGAACGATCGGACGTGATCGGATGGACAAGGTGGGCTGCACACGATTCCGGCACGATCGATTCATGTGCACGCGCCCGGAATCGATCGGCCCGGAATCCGGCCGGAATCCGACCCGTGTATGGGGGCCTATAGAGAAAATGACAGCCAGGGAACTGGCAATCTCTTAGAAAAGTTTGGTAATGGCCGCCTCCAGGAATACCTTATTCAAGTCCCTCTTTAGGGAATGCACGAGACACGAACAGTAGAATGTTTGTTTAACTTCTTAGCATAATGTTTTGTATTGTCTGTATATGATCTGTTCAATATTGCCTTCACCGTCTCATAAAAAGGTATTTTTTACTTTTTAATTGTTCAAATGAATGTAAACCTTATGGAAAGTATGTGCTACTGTGAGGCTGCCAAATGGATCATTCGCTCACTTCTTTTTTGTGCGCAGCATGTTGTGGGAAATTAAATATGTAGGTTGGAATGTTAGGATGACATCATGCCTTAGAATTTAGAAGCTTCATGGGTATTTCTTATATAACAAAATATTTTTAATAATACCCACAAAAATGTTGCCCAGATATTACAAATAAATTTCTACCTTTTCAGTGGATTACAATAGCCATGATTGGGTCACATTTGAAGAAGCTAAGATGGGTTAAGTTAAGGGTAGTGATGAGCAGCATAGGCAATATTCGAATTTGTGATATTTCGCGAATAATTCTACTAATATTCGATTCTATATTCGGAAATTCGAATATTCGCGGTACCATGGATTGCGAAAATAATATTCGCAAGTGCATATTCGCATCACAAAAATCTTTAAAATTAATGGTCACATGCTATGTTTATTTTCGCAATGTGAAAATTATTTTCGCAATACATGGCAATATTGAGAATATTCGGAATTGCGAATATCCACCGAGATATTCGAGATATTGGCGAATTCTCGAATTGCCGATATTCGCGAAAAATATTCGGCATTCGAATATTCGAGCTCAACACTAGTTAAGGGCTCTATGCGGGTCAGTTAAGCATCTCAACACATTACTAACTCATCTAAGTCTTTATGGGCCTGGCTTTGTGTGCATTCATGCTGTAACAGGGAAGGGGGCTATCTCCAAACTCTTTCCACAAAGTTGGGAGCATGAAATTTCCAAAATGTTTTTGTGTCCTGAAGCATTCAGAGGTCCTTTCACTAGTATCAAGATGTCAGCATCTGTTAAATAAAAGTCTGGGATTTAAATTGCCAGCACAGAGCTCTCACAGGACAGAAAGAGAGGGTTTTGTTGTTACCTCTGCTTAAACTACCATATGCACACATACATACATTATGGGGGTTCAGCTCAAACGGCATCTGTAAATGATGTATATACACAAGAACAGGATTCTTTTTAGGGTTTCTACCCGTATTTATTAGCAACACAAATCCTATACACAAAGTCACTCTCACGGGGGTTAATATTAGCCAAACAAAAAATCCTAAAAATGCTAAGCCTCCTGGCTCTGCACCGATCAAACAATGGTTCCTTTGTTTAGTAAACCTTAATGGTCTGCCTCCTAGCAGCCACAAGCATGGGGCCACACTCCCTGTGTGCCCTGTATTTGCTGTGCCCAGGAGCACTGTCTCCAACCTCATTGGGAGCCCTGACTGAGTGGCTTCAGTCTCTTTTGTTGAGACACACCCAGCCACCTCCCTGATGTCCATCAGGTGTCAATTCCTGGATGGAATGGGAAGGCCCACCCGGTTACTTCACTCCCATCCCAGAATCCAGGATCCCAAAACAAAAACTAAACAAAAACTGCACAACAACCTATTGTTGCTGTCGAACATTTTCTTGGACTTCTTCCAAGATACACCTGATGCGTCCATTTACACCATGACCAACAAACAGTCTGTCACAATATATATATATATATTAACCAGCTACTTTATTAGGCACACCTTGCTAGTACCGGGTTGGGCCCGCTTTTGCCTTCCAAACTCCCCTTATACTTTGTGTCATAGATACAACAAGGTACTGGAAACATTTTTATAGACATTGGTCCATATTGACATGACAGCATCACGCAGTTGCTGCAGATTTGTCGGCTGCACATCCATGATGCAATCTCCCATTCCACCACATCCCAAAAGTGCTCTATTGGATTGACATCTGGTGACTGTGGAGGCCATGTGAGTCCAGTGAACTCATTGTCATGTTCAAGAAACCAGTTTGAGATGATTGGAGCTTTATGACATGGTGCATTATCCTGCTGGAAGTAGCATTCAGAAGATGGGTACACTGTGGTCATAAAGGGATGGACATGTTGCAGCAGAAATCGAGACTCATCAGACAAGGCAACATTTTTCCAATCCTCTGATGTCCAAATCTGGTGAGCCTGTGCGAATTATAGTCTCAGTTTCCTGTTCTTAGCTGACAGGAGTAGCGCCCGGTGTGGTCTTCTGCTGCTGTCTCGTCCATGTCAACATCTTAAAATGCATTGAGTTGCCACCATGTAATTGGCTGATCAGTTATTGCGCCAACGAGCAGTTGGACAGGTGTGGCTGTGGCCGGTGAGTGTATATATTGTATGTGGACTGTCTAATGCTTATTCTCTGACATGACAAAGCCATGAACAGCTGGCAATGAAGTCACATTAGAATGGACAATCCTGTGGACTCTGACATGTAACATGTACTACTTCAGCATGGGGTTAACAGACATTGTCAACAAAGGGTTAACAGACATTATATAATTTTATTAAATAAAAGCCATGTGACCACAAGTATTAGAGGAAACATCTGCATATGATAAAAATAAATAAAATATTAATACTCAGTGACAGTCCTGTGATCTGCATACCGACGGATGACTCCGCTTGGTGTTCAATGAGCCTTCATAATTTTTAGTTGTGTACCCAGATATGGAGGCGGAGGATTGTTTTTTGTTTTAAAAAAAAAAATACACAATAGTTTTAATCTAAGATAACCCCTGAAGCCAACGTTACATTTAATTCTAGGATAGAACCGTATATACCAGGGGTGTCCACACTGTTTTGGCTTGTGAGCTTCTTTAAAAATGACCAAGTCAAAATGATCTACCAACAATAAAAACTGTAAAAATATATGTAATAATATATATACCAAGTATACTTTAAAATATACAGTCAGGTCCATAAATATTGGGTCATTGACACAATTCTAACACCACCACAATGGATTTGGAATGAAAAAAACACAATGTAACTGCAGACTGTCAGCCTTAATATGAAGGTATTTACATCCGAATCAGGTGAACAGTGTAGGAATAACAACATTGTTGTTGCATATGTGCTTCCCACTTGTTAAGGGACCAAAAGTAATGGAACAGAATAATAATCATAATTCAAACTTTTTGATACTTGGTTGCAAATCCTTTTGCAGTTAATTACAGCCTGAAGTCTGTCATAGACATCCCAAGACGCTGGGTTTCATCCCTGGTGATGCTCTGCCGGGGCCTCTACTCTACTGATTATACAACGTTTTAATATCACATATAACAGACATTAATAAAACAAAAACTATGAGGGTTTCCTTTAAAGAGAAAGAAGGAGATGGAATTTAGCATTTACTACAGAAGAATAGAATGTCCTTATTCGGTAAACTGACCTGATAACTGTGAATTCATAAATTTAGAAGCTGAGGCTATTTCTGATTTTCCCACACACTCAATATGTGAACCTACAGTCCTGGCAGTGTAAACGACGGCGGTGTGTTTGCTGGATGGAAATTTACTTTTCTTGTCTCTTATTTACTTTTTTTCAACCTTTTGGCTTGAGAACCGACGGTTGAGTGATTTTTTTCCCCTCATGAAGAGCCTATAAATAACACGATGAGAGCCAAGGAAAATACCGGAAACGTATGATTCCATCTTGATCCCATATGGCAGATCTCAGCGAGGAATGTAAATGACCTTCCGCGGAGCTGATTGTGCAATCTGTGTGATTTAAAAAAGGACATCAGCGGGGAATGTGCATTCATCTTGAATGTAGAGAACACAGGAGCCTACCTCAGAGGAGTCAGGAACTTGGGGCTTGATGAAGAACAGTAAAACAAACCATACAGGAAGCTTTAAATTTAACTAAGCGCAAGGAATAAAAAGGTTTATTATATTGGATGTGGTGGCTGCATAAAGCTGGCCATACACCTTTAGATCTCTCTGTCAGATTTCCTTTAGATCTACCAACAACTATGTAGTTCCGGGTCCTCTGCCATAGAACACAGGTAGACTTGTTTAGAAAGTTCCTCATATGACATGGTTTTGGTAAAACAAAAGGAGATCTAAAGGAAATCTGACAGAGAAATCTGACCCCTTAGGGCCCCCATACACCTTTAGATTTCTCTGTCAGATTTCCTTTAGATCTCATTTTGTTTTACCAAAACCATGTAATATGAGGGACTTTCTAAACCATCAAGTCTACCTGTGTTCAATCACAGAGGACCCGGCACTACAAAGAGAGAGATAGAGAGATAGAGACAGAGAGATTTAAAGGTGTATGGACAGCTTTAGTCATGGCTTGGCATGGCATGGCACCCCACAGTGGCATACTGTATATGGTGTGCTGTGAGTCATATATATTGTGACAGACTGTTCATCTGTCACTATGTGAATTTGGGTTGTTAGACAGCAAGAGTAGCTTCCTGAGAATGGTTAGTTCAGTTACAGGGTCCCAGACTCTGCAATGGGAGTGAAGGAACTAGGTGGGCCCATTCCATCCATGTACACACACCAGCTTTTCCAACTGCTGAAATTTAGCAAGGGAGCTGGGTGTATCTCCTCAAACGAAGTTGAGACCATTCAGTAGACATGGGCGAACATCGCCATTTACTGTCCGCGAACGGGCGGGTCGGACTTTTAAATAAGTCCGCCGTCCGCCCTGTTCGCGGACACATTCAAATTCCCCGCCTCTAGGCGGGGAATTTGAATCGGAAAAACCGGATGTGACGTCAGTGACGTCACATCCGGTCCTTGGACCGCAACCTGGAACGCATAGTTCCTGGTTACGGGCGCAGGATGTGACGTCACTGACGTCACTTCCTGCTCCAAGCCGGATTTTTCACTACAAGACCGGCTGCATGCCTGGTCTTGTAGTGAAAAGATTCTTCCACCGGCACGATCTCGCAGGTTCTGATCCTGCCGGAGGAAGAATACCTCATTAACAGCCTCGTTTAAAACAGAACCCCCACAATATATATATATACACAACTATACATATGTAATATACACATAATAATTGTGATAATAGGTGAATAAAAGTATGTACCATCTGCCCTTGTTATGTTTATATATTCCAGAGTGCTCAGGACTGTACTATTCACAAGGGGTAGGGTGCAAGCCAAAGACTGTGCTGCAGTTGTGGTTCTTGACAAAGTTTGGAGTCCTTCAGCCCTTGTATACCCCCAAAAAAATCTGATTGTAAGGTTTGGTGCTTTGGTGTCACATGTCTTGAAGTGAAAAGGTGTAACCCGGGGCTAGACTCACCCAGGGCTAACTTCACCGTTAGCAATCATGGAGACATTTTTGTAATGTGAACATGATCTACAGTGATCTGCATGCAAATCTAATTTAATGTACAGTGCTGTGTAATATGTTGGCACTATATAAATAAAGCTAATAATAATAAATGTAGTCTGGTTAGAAATGGCCACGCCCCCAGATGCACCCACAAAGGCCTCTTGATATTTGCATATCTCCACCCAAAAGCCGGTCCACTGTCCACTTATATATGTCTCCCAGGTCTTCTTCTGCATTTGGAATCTTTGGCCATCTTGACCCATCTCCCTCAATAAACTGAAGTAATGATGTAAAGAAGAGTGGGTCGTTAATCCTCCCTAAAACACAAAATACTATTACTTTAACATATTTCTATTATTGGTGGTTGTGTAAGCGTTTACAATCATGGGGTATACTTAGTTTTTCACATGGTGAAAGAAAAGGGAAGGACCGCAAAAAATCAGGAGGGTGTACTTTCTTTTTTGCCATGTACAGCATCCTGCTGCCCCTCCCATGAGCCATAATGTGTTGCACTGCATAGAGATGCATAGGGACCCAGTGATGCCACCACTGGGTATAAACCTTTATTTTATTATGATGTTATAATAGATTGTAAGCCCGACCGGGCAGGTTCCTCTACTCCTCCTGTGTCATAATCTGTACCTGTGTGCTTTCTTGTGATTGTATCTCCACTCTAATGTATTGTACAGCGCTGCGTAATATGTTGGCGCTATATAAATAAATGATGATAATAATAATGTTGATGAGGCTGTAGGAATCAGAGAAGTTGTGTAAAGCTAGCCATACACGTGTCGATTCCCGAGCGATCGATCAACCATCCGATCGATTCCGGTGAAGCCATAGACGTTGATCGATCGACCATACAAGTCTGTGCCTACCATCTTAGGCCACCGATTCCTGGACGATTCTGTTACCAGTCGATCGATTCACAAATGCCAACGCCCCTTGATGTGTGCTCAATCGATCAGAAAACACCAACAGGTTGGTTCTCTGGCCGATCCGACTTGGGGGCCATGTCGATCGGGTGGGGTCGATCGGTCAAGATGGGCTGCACTCGATTCCTCGTCTATCGATCGGCGTGCACGCGCCCAGTGATCGATCGGCCAGGAATCGTGTGGGAAATCCCCCTGTGTATGGCCACCTTAACCCTCTGAGCGTTTCATGGTTTTGAGGGTTTTTTCAAAACCATGCCACGGGCAATCGCCTGCTCAGCTGAAGGTTGTTTACATAAACCCGGCATCACTGGAGACGCCGGACTTATGCTGGAGAAAGGCGATGCCCCTCCATTTACATGGAGGTCTATGGCGCCGCCTACCCCCGCCCCCTTTGCGTCACCGGTGACGCGATCGGGGGCGGACCCAGAAGCATCAGAAGACGGCGAGACCTCGGGCGTTCCTCCGGCTAACTGGGGTTGAGTTTCATGATGCATGAAACTCAGCCCGAGTTAATTCGGGGAGAACGCTCAGAAGGTTAAGAGATGATGTAAGTATGTTTCCCCCATACAGTCCCTATACAGGAATGATGACATAGATCACGTGTTCAGGAAGAGTATTCTAGGCCCGGCAGGCTTTTGTCTGCGTTAGAATTGAAGGCCAGGCGTCAATCAGCAGAGATCCCCCGGATCCCCCCCAGAGCAGCAACGCATAACAGAAAGGAAGTGGCCGAGTCCCGCAGCCCTCGCTGAAGGTTGCCTCGCTTGTCATCTTATTGTCACCGAACGCCTCCGCATTCCATCTTTTGTTAACGCCACTTGTTTCATCCTCGGCCATTTACAATGTTTTCAGGCAATTACCTGACAATCTTTTACAAGAGAAAGAAAGCTCCTGAACTCATTGGGATGCAGAAAATGTATTGGCGCTGCCAGAACGCTTGCACGCTATTGTGCTGCAGCCCGTGACTCACGCGTTTGACGTAAGAGATACTACGGTAATCTCTGATAAACAGCAAGCCATTGCTCCACGTTCAGCTGCCAACTTATCAGGCCTTAAAAGGAGGCAGCTTCCAGGCAGCCCATGGTGATTCCGATAGTCTGATTTCCCTTTACTGCGACTTGTAGACATAAATCAGGATCATGGACTCTCCATTACACAGCCGCCTCATGACACCAACAATATATAACCAGAATTTATCCGCTGGATGCCGGAGATTAGTAACTAGGCTACCTAGAGTCCGTGTCACGCCAGACGACAGGCCCTGCTATGTAGGTGACGGCAAACAATGTCATGTCATTAATTTTATAGGGAAATAGTCCACTGTGGGAACAATATGTGGTTATTCATAGCTCCTTGTTATTTATAGGCCGGGAAATGAATAGAAGCATCTCATTGGTGGATAAAAAAACCTCAAATACTTTTATAGTCCATTTTTATTTTTAGAATGATTTGAAGAATGCTCAGGTCATGTCAAATGGTAAAAAATCTTAAGTTTTAAATTGAGAATTGGGTCAAGTCTAAAGTCTTTTCAAAGAACAAATACCCTTAAAACGCACCTTAAAGCCGGCCATAGACGTGCTGATTTCCGGCCATAGTTGCGGCTAAACCGGCATGCACACTCCCGCAGAATGCATAATGGTCAGTCGCTAGCAACTACAGGGGAGCCCGCCTTAAGGTTTTGACCCAAAAAGCTGACAGGAGGAATCACACAGTGATCCGTCCTACTGGTACCTTTTGTGGCCGATCCTGTTGTAGTCAGTTACTGTGGATGGAAAGTCTCCTCCCCCTCCAAGGTAATTGGCTACAATCTGCTGGGAATCGCGTGTGTTGGTGGAGCACACAGGATTTCTCTCTCCCCTTAAGCCCCCCCCCCCCCCCGGTGATGCCGAAGGGGCGGCCAGACCTTAGAGCCTCATTTTCATGGAGGGGCATCAGTCTCCAAGTCCTTAACGACACCAGGGGCATGGACAGGGGCGGGGGAGGTTTGGAATTTTAAGCAGAGTACAATGTATTGGCTTGTATGAAGCATGTCAAGCTGCTTGATAGATACTACATTTCAAGTCACTCAAACCCGATGTGATGTATAGATTATGGGTTTGCATGACGTCCATCCACCTGTTCGGTTCTCTCATTTGCTTTTTTGCATTTCAGGATCTTTTGCTCTGGCTTGGATCAGATTTTTATTCTCTAAAGTGGTAACCCCCCCTACACTTGGGGTTCTACATAGATGTCCGTCCAGCGTCTTTTTCCTGGATGTATGTCCTCAAAGTCATTGATGACCCCCGTGAAGTGGAGGCTGCCTGCATGATCCTGGCCAATCTATCAAGGAAGATTGGCCCGATCAGCTGATTACAGCATCTCTTGCTGTGCTTAGGTCTAAAGCTGGGAATAAACGGCCCGACCTAGCGGGCGTAATGACTGCATCATGCACGCCCACAAGTGCCGAGAATCGGCCGGCACCCTATGTGTGCCCCCCATTACTTCGGCTGGGGACAGCCGTCCCTATCCGAACTAATGGGATCGGATCACAATTTTCCGTCATGTCGGATCACTGTGCGATCCAACATGACGGCTCATTTTAGTCCAATCCTGCAAGTTGGCGCACCTGATTCCTTGCCGACCCGATCCTGATTGGATGCAGGAATCGGCACGTCTATGCCCAGCTTAACCCTTTGCAACCTTATAGGAAGCAAAACTATATATGAAAGAAATAACATTTAATATAAACTAGTTTGTCTTTGCTTAACACTTTTATACTTGTAAACATTGAATCACATTTTCCAGGTCCAGAAAACCGAGCCGGGCTAATGAGTACACACTTCCAGTGTGTTCTAGCGATAGCTGCCAATTATAAATAGCACACTTTCTCCCACACTGCCCTCGCTATACTTAATGTTTTACTTGGAGCACATAATAGAAAATGTTTCAAGGGGTGAAGCAGTTATTTTCTGATCAGCCAGCATCAAACAATTTAAGTCCCTCGGTTGGTCTTTTGTGCTGTCTCAGCAGGTTCTGTCTGCGTCCTATTTCTGGAAAAGTGAGATAAATATTCAAAGGTCGTCCACACCACAAAAAGTATATACTCTGAAATTAGGAGGTTATTTATACACTCTCATTAACATTTAGATCTGATCAGGGAATTAGTTCCATTGTACAGTAACATCAAGGTGAAAGAAAGTCATAATTACTTTGGAGGTCACTTTGTTTCAGGGAGACTTTTGTCTACACCTAAAGCTGGGCACACACGGGTAGATTCTCCTGCAATCGACCGGCGATCAATCACAGAGTGATGACATCATCGCGCTACGCTCGAGCAATATCTATATCAAGGTGCAGCACTGCTGCGCCATAGATATTGGCCACTACTTTGGATTGGGAAAAAGTAATGGAAATCAAACAAGGTTTTCTAACATGTTGGAAACCTGTTCGGTGAGCTTCTTTGAGCGGGATCAGATGCCACTCGAATGAAGCCTAGATGGCTCAAATTTAGTAATAGATTCAAGCAAAATCAGGTGCATGCCCGCTAGCCATGTATGCCCAGCTTTACAGTCACTGGCTCCCATCTTTATTCATTCATGAAATCTTCGAGGCTCAGCACTAATTTTGACCAGTGGCGGTTTTAGATAGGGGCAGTATGGGTGGTTTCGCATGCCCGCATTTGGGCATCGATGGCGAGAGGCCACCCAGGGGGAAGAAGATCGTCTCTAGAGGAGTGCTGGTGACACCCAGACTATGTAACTCTTCGACTCACCAGCACATACAAACTCCCCCCCCCCTTTTAGTGACAAGAGATGCTTATGGGGGGGTCTGTGCCAGAGGAGGTGCTCGCCCAGGGTACTGATCCTCCTAAGACAGCCCCTGCATTTGGTTACTTTGCCAGTCTGCATACTATTGTAGCCTGCCTAGGAATACCTCCAGACTCAGTTCAACATAGCAAGGCATATTATCAGAAGATAACATGGGTTATTGTGTCTACTGGGTACGTGTCTTGCTGCTGGGAGACGAGTTATATGATTTTTCTTAAGCCAAGGAATAAAATGTGCATTGGGCTTTGAAAGTCAGGAGGCTTGGCATTTTCTAAAGACTATTTGTTTTGTATTTCCTTGAACCCCTATTTTGTGGAGTACCTCTTTAACAGCCGCAGTACAAGGCTGAACCCCCACACTATATACTAAAAAAATTGACTGTAAGATGCACTATAAGGGTATGCACAGTAGTGTGGGTAATTTTTACCACACTACTGCATATGGCCTTGGATGTCACCTCACCTGCAGCAGGTGACATCCAAGAACAGGGTACTTGATATTTACAGGCAGATACCTGCCTATATGATCATGAATTCAGAACAGAGTTGATACTTTCATATAGGCATTGCTGGAAGGCAAAATTCTAATTGAATTTATTGTAAAAGTATGAAATACATGTTACAGGGGCGCGCCATTCAGCATTGTTACTGATTTTTCACAAGCCAAAATTTGCCTATTGGGTTCATTCATAAACCCCTCCCACTGTGCGCAGCAATGTCTGTAAGGGAGAGCACGTGAGACACAAATGAAGGTAGATTTGGTTCAGCCAGGGAAAATAAATTGATAGATTTTTTTGTCTAGTAACTAGATGGGACTTGTTTGGACTGTCATATATGCATTTAAGAAACTATTTGGACAGAATATACTGTCTTACAGACTCCACATTTTCCCAACAAAACAACTTTACTTTACAATTCATAAGAGATTAACATTGCACTTAAGAATACTGTAATTGTTGCCATTTTCTTCTCTATGAGATATGTGATAAAAGTAGAATAGTGTATCATGAGTCCATTATTATGTCACGGATCACATGTCAGGCGTAGAGTGGGTGTTAAATCCGCAGCGATGATACACGTTTAATAGAAATTTATTGTTTTGGTTGAAAATACAGTTTACAGCCAAGCAGGATTTGGTATGCTGTAAATCAATATCTAAGGAACAATAACTTATTCCATTGTACGGAACCTCCTGACCAGTAAATGTCAGCACTTTATAAATGTATTGCTATCTTCAGTGTAACCCAATATAGGGTGTAATAAATCATTCAGAAGACTACAATCATAAGTCTATGCCTGGTAAGAATCTTTGTCTCTGGAACAGAGGTGTCTCATAATCTCTACTTAAGTACAGATACTAGTGTGAAAAGAGACTCCGAAAGTAAAAGTGTGAAAGTAAAAGTACAGATTGCGATCCTTTACTCAAATAAAAGTAGTACAAGTGTTGAAATTCAAGGCCCCCATACACATAGCGAGGCACGGACAATTTTGCCGGATCGCGGGTGCCCAAATGGGGCGACAGATCCCTGCTGGCCCAAAGTACGGACATGTCCATAAATCTCTGGTCTGACACTGGTGGAGATGGTCAGTGTGGAGGACACTGGCGGTGATGGTCAGTATGGAGGACACTGGTGGTG
>CM070033.1:26711233-26731634 GCA_036250615.1 Ptychadena robeensis
TCAGCATGTCAGCACTGGACGAGCTGGACTCGTCACAACCGCTAGGGAGGTTAAAAGTCTGCAGTTCAGGAAACGACAGAAATCAACACTGAGTAAAATTCATACCATTACAATAGAATACTTAGAATTGGAGTCAATAGAATACTAAAGCTAGCCACACATGGTTCAATTTAGCATTCAATCGACGTTTTTTGATCAAAAAAATCGTTGTGCTGCCCACATAGTACAATCCATGATCATTGATCAATTTTTGTCACATCGTCGATTGAAAAATGATCGGAAAGGTTGGAAAATTTTGCTCGATTGGTCGATTTTGTTGGCTACTTCCCTTTAACTTCTAATTGAAACTAAATCGTAAGAGGAATTCAATCAACGATTTTGGATGACTTCGATTAACTTTTCAGTCGAAATGTGGTGTACATCAATTAAATTAAAATCGACAAAATCTAATCTAATGTGTGGCTAGCTTTAGAAAATACTTTAAACATAGCTTTCAGTCTGGTAAAGTGGTATGGAACTTATTTTATCTGACTTCAATACATAGTGTGCATTAAAACCTACAGCAGATCAGAAAAAGCCCACCACATTTTTGGCATCCAGCATTATATAGCCCAGGGTTGTCCAACTTCTATCTTTGAATACCATATGCAGGCCTGGTTGTAGATGCGTCTCTAGGTTTGGAGTCACCGGCTGCCAAACCCCATAGTGATGTATAAGGTGTGCTACGAGTAATATGGGTCAAATTTCGCTTTGCTCAGCCCTGGTTACATTGCAAATATTAATCTTCTTAAGTAATGCAGAGGAGGCATAGATATGAGGTGCATCGAGAAGGAACAGAAGCCTTCGGGATTCGGAGTCAGGATTGTTCCATTTACAAGGGGCAGGGGGCAAGCCAAACAGCGTTCCGCAGCTGTCACACTGACACTGCAGCTGTGGTTCTTGAGGAAGATTGGAGTCCTTTAGCTCTTGTATACAAAAAAAACCTCTGGTTGGAAAGTTTGGTGTCTCTCCTCCTGGGAAATGATGTCATCTCCTGCACCAGGCTACTGAAAAAAAAACAAGTCTGACGATTAGTAAACCATACCATACTTACAATATTTACAGTATTTTACAGTATTGGACTATAAGACGCTAATCTTCTTGCCGTCAGGGCAAGGAAGCTGCCGTGGATCCAAGGTGTGACACAATTGGCCGCGGATGATCGCACCATAAGTTGCAGGCACTTGTTACTCCAAATTTTGTTAGAAAAATATGGTAATTTACTATCTGTCAGTGAAATGCTTAAAATGTTTGCTGACCCAACTCTAAAGTACTAAAGTTGCTCACCTACCTTACTGTTTCTGGCCTAGCCAACTTTAATATTCTATCAATGAACACAGCAGTGCACTAGTTTGTATATTTGGGATAAACCTGGCGCTCAGCTTTAGTTCATTTCCATATTTAGCTTCAGGTATCTTGTGGTTGATGCCATAAATTCACGAGTCGAGTCAGGTCAGGCTCCCAGAATATGTTTTGCAGAACGCTGATTCGTAGAATACAGACCGAGGAACATTAGCTATTTCTGGGAATCGGTTCTACACTGCTAGGTATCACAATATGTGGATTCGTTACCTAATATGCCCGGGAGGGATTTTCCTTCATAACTGTAAAGTTTGGTCCTGAATTGTATGACGCACAATGTAAACCTCAAGATTTGGTATTTTTGTAATTGCTTATCATTGCTCTTCACATAATTCACATAATTAGGGCAAAATAGTTGTGAATTTGGCATTAGCATGAAAGTACTTTTTTGGCAACATGGGTGAGTATTGCACCATTGTATGAATATTTTTTCCAAACCATAGAAGTCATTCTAGTCTGTTCTCAGGTTTTGATTTGAATTGGTTTAGGTACATCTCTGTGTAATGTATTGTTTTGCTTTGTTTTAGAGAAAGCATGGAGGAACCTGACATTGAACACAATAGGTGATCCATTTTGCATTTGAAATATATGTGATCAGATAAAAATCTATTTGCAACTAATGGCCCCCACATACACACCGACTGGGTGCCGACAGACCAGTTCCGATGAGCTCTGGAATGCAGCGTGATGACGTCATCACGCTGCATCCCCGAGCTGACTGCATCGGCGGGCACCCTTTGTGTGCCGGCCATTACCTTCAATGAAAACGTCGGTCTTCATTGAAGTTAATGGCATCAGCCAGAGAATATCGGACATGTCAGTTCTCTGGCCGGCCAAGCTATGGGGTGACAGGGATCTGTCGCCCCATGTGGGAACACGCCAATCGGCGGCCTCCGATCGGTGTGTGTATGGCAGGCTTAATGCATTTTTAATCTATAGTGATTAGATATGATCAGCTTGTTCTTTGTTAAAATGATATGCAGCCAGGAACACCCTTAGCAGCTACCAGCCATTGTCTATTATTACAACACTGCAATGCATGACGCTAGGCTTACATGGTTTGATATTCAGTTCAACAGACTTAAAATACAATCATATAAAATGTTATTGTATTACATTTGGATTGTTTTTACCACCACATTATGTGATAGATTCCCTCACATTACATTCATCAAAATACCTTGAAAACCCATCATGTACTTTGTCCAATTTCTATAGTCCGATTTTGTTAAAAAAAAAAAGAATCTACTTTATATTATAGTTTTTTGCTTTCTTTCCCCAACATATAGTTTTTTTAAGTTAATTAAAAATATGTAACCGTGTATAGCCAGCTTTAGATATAAAATCCACTGTGTTGAAATCTTTACGTTTGGCGTGTGCCAAACATAGGATTTTGTCATGGGGATGACCCTGTCTGGAGTTTACTTTTGGCTTTGAAGGCTGGATCTGCTCCTCAAGAAAAGGGAAGGGCGGAAGTGACGCCGGCCTCTTTGGAGAAAATACATTCCCCCCCTTGCTAATCCTTTGGGATTGGTATTTGCTTTGGGCAATTTTCTGTGGGGTAAGGGTGGAATTTGGTGAGGGGTTCTTTTGTATGCATCACGTCATTTGCGGGTCCCTGGCAGTACCTAGGAAGATATATGGTTTAATATACTTGGGTGACTTGCTGGTGGAGGGGGCAGTCACTGGTAAGGTAACGTTGAGCTCTTTTGAGGGTCAATGAGTTGGCAAAGGTGGTGGGAGGAGGCAACGTTTCTAGAGTACCCACCGTGCTTGTGGCTGGTACATGTGGTTATGTGTTGTTAGGTTAATTTGGGAGCACTGTCAAGGACAACGTTTTGGTAAATTGTGCATTGATTAAGCTGTGGCCAAAATATATATTATCCAACTTTTTCTTGAAAGTTTGCATTTTTTTTCATAGTGTTAAGTTGTATTTCATTATTTTATTATTAGGTAACAAATGGACAGGTCAACACTCCCACAGTCAGGGACATGCCTGTATACACAATAGCCCCTACAATGTAACTTCCCCTACCAGAGGATCAAATGTTATTAAGTGTAATATTTCTGAGAAGAGTGAGGATATTACATATTATTTTCCAATGGTGGACAGACTTGGGAAGCCAATATATGACTCATCTGAAATAGCTGTAAGTGGACTAATCCATCAAGATTGCTATGAATCACACATTAGCGGTTATCATAACATTAGCGGTTATCTCTTTCATTTATTTTTTCTCTTCAAATACTTCTTGGATTTAAGAGTAGGTTCTTTGGAAGCCATTATTTGTAAACAGTGATTCTAACTGCCCAAATTTTGGAAAAACAGTAGACATACCATCATGAGAAAAGGTAAAAGATTATAACCCTAGACAAGAAGATTGAAAGGTGATACAAAGACATTGAAGCATGGGGGGCATGGTGGCATAGTAGCTATGCAGTACTGGGGTCTCTGGTTTGGTCCTCTGTCTGGGCTATTTGCAAGAAGTTTGTATGTTTTTGCTGTGTCTGTGTAAATTCCCTCCAAGCATTTTGGTTTCCCCACAAACTCCAAACACATGAAGGAAGGTAATTAGGGTCCCCCTAAGAAAAAGTACTTGGACAAAGTTTCTTATGTTAGTTACATATGACTATGATAGTGACTTTAGATTGTCATATGGACTCAGCTTTATATAGATCAGTGATGGGCAACTGAGGCGATATGGAGGGCCACCACAAATGCAGCCCTCAGCATCACTAAAGGGCCACACATAACATGTAGGACAGCCAAAGTTTATTAGGAAAGCTGGGTCAGTGTGTGACCACTACACATGGTGATATATGGAATGCCCCATACACATCAACAAGGGATATGTGCCTCATAGATATTATCAAAGTCTAGCCTAGTGGAAGCATAAGCACTCAGGCGCTTGTCTGGGTCACTTATTAGCTTTCACGTATACCAATTAGTGTGCTCAGCTGAAGGCTCAGCGAGTCCCTCTCCTCCTCTTACCGCTCTAAAGCTAGCCACCCATGGTTCAATTTTAGCGTTAGATCGACGTTAGATAAAATTTTGTAGTTCGATGAAAAAATAGAAAATCGATTTTAATTTAATCGATGTACACCACATGGGGAGTATGATTATTGTTCCATTTCGACTGAAAAATTCATCGGTTGAATTCCTCTTACGAATTTAGTTCGATGATTTTACAATCGACAAAAAATTTCCAACCTGTCCGATCACGATTAATAATTGTCAATTGTACTATGTGGGCAAAAAAACGATTTTCTTTCAATCGATCAAATTTTTCATCGAAAAACATCGATCGGATGCTAAAATCGAACCATGTGTGGCTAGCTTAAGAAGTTCCTAGACGAGGACGTGTCGGCGGAGGATCTGTGAGTTCCTATGCCATATGCATTAACAGTTTTGGGGGCTGCAAGTGAAAGGGCCAAGGGGGGCCACCAAACAACACCCAGAGGGGCCACATGTGGCTCCTGGGCCACAGGTTGGGCACCTGGGATAAAGATACTTGCAAAAAAATAATAATAACAAGGACAGATGGGAGAAACAATGTTCCACACAGACAAGGAAACATCCTTATAAACCCTGAACAAGACAATATGTAGAAATGCACCTTTTGTATGTATGATAGTGGAAACCTCTACTATGTTGGATCCCACTCTGCATTGTCTAATGCTAGGCATACACATGCCGATTAGCGGCCGATTTTTAACCTGACCGACGGTCAGATTATCGGTCAGATAAAAAATCGGCCCAGATTAAAAATCGGCCCACTTCTCGGCCGGCCAGAGAACGAACATGTCCGATCTTCTCTGGCCGATGGGAGCCGATGAAAGCCGATGCCATAAGCTGCATTGAAGCGGCGTCTTCATTGCAGCTTATGGCCGGCACACAAAGGGTGCCCAGCCGATTGAAGGGGCCCCATAATGCAACGGGAGGCTAACGTGATGACGTCATCACGTTAGCCTCCCGGAAAGATATCGGGACTAGTCTGCCTACACACATCGGCGTGTGTATGGCAGGCTTTAATCGGTTATAGACAAAAACTTTTGGGTGTAATAACAATTCATAGCAAATGTTGGCATACAATAGTAGAAAATGCGTGTCTTTTCTTTTTACTTTTGTACAAAGACAATAATGTCTGAAAGAAAAAAAACACCACAAAATAAAGCAAACAACTAACAAAGCATGAGCATAGACTACATGCCAAACAAACGTTGAATGTGTTAAACCCATTTTGCCCCAAAAGAAGAACTATGAAAAGATCATGGAAGATGAAAGTATCATGGAAGATGAAACTTTAAAGTATGTCCAACAAATTCAGTGCACAAAAGTCAATAAAATGTTTGAAAGAGAGGAAATAAAGTCTAGAGAAACGTAAATTGAGAAGGGTAAAGATATTTAGTGAGTAATAGAAATATATAAATGTATCAATTGCAACCCTACAATTCATGCAATGGTCAGTAAAAATGTGGACGTTGGATAGACAACCCATAACCCTCAGAATAAAACTCGCCCTATGATTAAGACTGGCCAGCAAGTAATTGAAGTCCCTTTTAATAAGGTGGTAGACCAGTTAATTCACCTCTACCTGGCAAATGAAGCGATAGTTGACCCAAAAATGGCACAGCTGCTGCCGTTATTTGAAAATTGCCTGCCAACCCCTGCACACTGTGGCAGGAAGGCTGTTTCAGGGTGGCTACCAACTGTCTTCAAACCAGCCATGTGAGTTAGGCCAATTCTTATGGGCGCTGCACAGTGGCTTAGGTGGTTAGCACTGTGACCATGCAGCCACCGCCCCTCCTCCGCCATCGATGACGCCGAAGACACGGGCCGGAAACAATCAGCAAGCAATCAGTCGTGTGTTCCCGATCCCGGTGCGGGCACAGTTTGTTATCTGCTGTACAGATTAAGATTTGACATAGACCAAAACTGTACATCACTCTAAATGCACAAATTACACAGTATTTAGCTGGCCATACACCTTTAGATCTCTCTGTCAGATATCCTTTAGATCTACCAACAATTATGTAGTGCTACGGTTGAACACAGGTAGACTTGATGGTTTCGAAAGTCCCTCATATTACATGGTTTTGGTAAAACAAAAGGAGATCTACAGGAAATCTAACAGAGAAATCTAAAGGTGTGATTGCATTGCATGTCAATAAATCCTTTTCTAAAAGCTGGCCACACACGGGTAGATTCCCGTGCAATTGACCGGCGATCTATTACACCACACCACACTGTAATTGATCGTAGCCCTTTTAATGGGCACTACATGGGCACATCAATAAACGTACGATGGGGACCTGGTTTCCTGGTCCCCTGGGTCTTTCCTTTCCCCAACCGGAGAAGCAGCCAGCCTGCACGCCCCCCCCCCTCTTCTGGCAGAGCTGGCCCCGTGCTGGCCACGCCCCCTTTACACACACACAGCCATAGCTGGTCAGCCTTTATGTGCAGCTTAGCTGTCAGCCCATCCTTAACATTGGATGGTGACTCGCTGTCCCCATTCAATGTAAAGGATTTCAACCAAGATTTTCCAACGTGTCTTGATCCTGCTCAAAGGAACCGTGGATGGCTCAGATGCCTGATGTTCCTCTTTTACTTCATCGAGCTGTGTGTGGCCAGCTTAAGACCTGTCCACATGCTGGATATACCTAGAAAACCCACCAGATATAACATGTTTAATTACTGCTTGATTGATTTTTATATTCCATTTCGTTCCAATTTTTTTCTATAGAAAAATTTAAATTGTGTATACCCACCTTAAGGCTGGCCATACATGGATCAATACCTGTGCAATGGATGAACCCTTGAACGCAGCGTGTTCACGCCATCAATTGGCCGATGAAAGCCGATGCCATACGCTGCAATGAAGTGGCGTCTTCATTGCAGCTTATGGCCGGCACACAAAGGGTGCCCAGCCGATTGAAGGGGCCCCATAATGCAACGGGAGGCTAACATGATAACATCATCACGTTAGCCTCCCGGAAAGATATCGGGACTAGTCTGCCTACACACATCGGCGTGTGTATGGCAGGCTTTAGTCTCAATGTCTAAATAACTGCCAAACTTCAGCACAGACAAACAAAGGAAATTTCCATCTTTCATCCTATGAGACTACAAGGCACGTCAAGGAATGCATTGCTCAGCCAAAGTTTATTATCGAAAATTTCTTATTTATAGATGATAACTTGCCAACAGAAACATCTAAGAATTCAAAATCAAACTCTGGTCAATAAACACAATCCAGACATAAATATCCAGTGTTCTTGTTGCCTGCTTTATGGATTTCACTTCTACGGTATCAACTCTTCCAAGTCCCAAGTGCCATTTTAGTGGCTGCAGCACCTCTTGGGGGTCCACAGTGAGATATAGAACTAGACCTGCTACCTTGGGCTGTATTCTATGAACAAGAAGTTTGGCTTAGTTGGGTTTTTGTTAAACTCTAGAAAAAAGATTGCACTTTATTTCTATATCTATGGAAAAGGAATGTAACCATGGGCAGGAGGGGTACTCCAAAACGAACAAAACGATATTGCTAATGCTAAAGACAGGTTGCATTATATATATATATATACAGGAGTGCACATAACTTTTTTTTAGTGAGCTCCTCAGATGAGTACCAGGAAACGGTGTTTGGTACTCAACCCATATATAGGGTGGTCTTCCTCGATGTCCTCTGCTTCAGCCTCCTGCATGGTTCTGCTGCAGATGGACCTCCCTGTTCCTGATTGATCCTCCGATTAGCTGTCTCCATCCACAGGTCACCAGCTGGCTTTGGGTCAAATGTAACTCTCATAGTACAACACATGAACCCCCAGATCTCATCCTCAGTAGTGACACCCTGTCATTTTCTGGCTTAGTAACTAACCCCTGAGAATACCTGCAACCTTTCATAGTCATACCTTTCATGTCAACCTTTCATAGTCATATTCCAACTGTCACACAGTGCTTTTCTCTTCTCAGCTTTTACCCTTACATATGTCTACTCTGACTTTCAGCCCCCAGATCTCCAACACCCATAGAAGTCCAATCTTTTATTTTTTGATTAGCAATTTACATTCCCAATGTCACACCCCTAACTGCAACATTTCATAGTTGTTCATGTTTCCCTGCAGTTATCCATGTGATATAAATTGTATACATGTAACATTTAGCTGCGGCCGCCCAGACACGGAGCACCTCCCAGTTGTTAGTACGCATATGAGCTGTGTAACAATAATGCAGAGCTAGTTTTGCCCCTTTTGAGTACCAGAGTACCACTTATGTGCACCCCTGGGTAAATATATATTCAACCGTATTTTTATTTTAGGTTGCTGTTCATTAACTGGTACTAATTCATGAAGCTAAACTATTGATTCTGTCTGGAATCTAGAATTACTGTAGATGCTAAGGGGTTAAAGATTATTGGAAACTTTTAATTTACTGATGATTAGAAGGATGGATGTTGTAGCGGTTGTGTAATGTTATGCTGCAAAGGCTTTTTATCAAATTTAATTATAATTGAGCCATCTGCTGGCTCCACTTTATACAGATAGATAAGTGTGTGTGTTCTGGACACGTAGGGAAGACGCCAAGTGGATGCAGTTCAGAAAAAGCTCTGAAAATGTATGTGAGCCCTTTGGGATTACGTGGAGTTTTGCATGAATTGGTCATAAAATGTGCTCTAAACTTCATCTAAGTCACAGCAATAGAAAAACACAGTCTGCTTAAAAATACTACACAAATATTATTTGTTTTCATGTTTTTAACATAACATGTAACAGGGCAGGGTGGAAAAAGTATGTGAACCATTAGCCTAATGATTACTCCAAGAGCTAATTGGAGCCAGGAGTGAGACAACCTTGAGTCCAATCAATGTGATGATATTGGATGTGTTGCTGAATGCTGTCCTGCCCTTTAAAAAACACACTCCGGTTTTGGGTTTACTGGTTTCAAGAAACACTGTCTGATGTGAACCATGCCTCCCAGAAAAGAGCCCTCAGAAGACCTACAATCAAGAATTGTTGACTTGCATGAAGCTGGAAAGCGTTACAAAAGTATCTCCAAAAGCCTTGATGTTCATGTGTCCACGGTAAGACAGACTACTCTCCCTAGACGTGGTCGTCCTGTAAAGATGACTGCAAGATGCTTAATGAGGTAAAGAAGAATCCTAGAGTGCCAGCTACTGACTTTTCCCCACTGAGGAAGCTGGCCACGGGCTGCCAGATGGTCGCGGCTGATCAAAGTGCACTAACGGTCCTGGCCAAAAACACGGGTGCCCGTTCACATACTTTTTCTTTCAACTGTAGAACAGCACTTGTATCCTGATGAGGACTTCTGATGTCTGTTACATTCTCAGTAAATCTATGTTTACAGAAAACAAAGTTTGTTTTCTTAACATAGCCAACACATAGTGTGAGGTCTGTAGGCGCACAGTGAATTGTGTACACACAGACATGTACCCGTGCCATTCTCTCTTAGCCCACTCAGGCAAATTGCACTAACATTGCATGTCTGTTGTCACTGCAACCTGTGTCTCTAACCATACCTGTCTCCATTAAACGCTGTGCTCTGTTTATAAGTGTTGTTTGGTGCTGGTTACCACCATCTTTGTTTGTTTGTTGGCCCACCACCAATGCCTGCTCCCAGATTTTTTTACATCAGTCCTAGAGGCAACTGAGTGCTGGGGTTGGGCAACTAGCATCCTGAGTGAGGACTTGTTTATAGGGGAAAAGTGGAGGGACAAGTTAGACATTGACATCTGCTGCACTTACCTATGACCACATACATGGTCTTTAACTTGAATCCTTCAACATTTCTGAAAGGATGAAAAGAAAGAATTAGAGAAGTGGGGAAAAAGATGAAGCAAATATTCTTGCTACAGGCATAATGACTGAGGAGATGTGAACTCCCTTTCACCAACCACATATCTGCCTTCTCCTCACAGGTCTCTCTTGGGATTTCTAAGAAAACTTGCTGAGACTTATGAAATAGCAGCCAATAAAAGTTAATATTTCTGTTAATAAATGTTTGATTTTACCTGAATATAATGATGTGTGGACTGTGCTTGGGGAGTAGAATTTAGCTTTAAAAGTTTTATTTAGTAATGTTATTAGGTAGCCTTTCTTCTATCACTTATTTTATATAGAATTCCTAACCCCCTACAAGTGTTTCAGAAATTACGAGTAGATTTATTAGCTGTTTTTGATATTTACAGCAGACACACTACTTGTGCTTGGTACTGATATGTACTTATAGTAGAGCAGTATAGTTCCATCCAAAGAAATGAAAAGCAAATAGTGTTGATTGCGAATATTTTAACTGAAAATTTCTAACTGAAAATCTCGAATATAGTGCTTTATCTTCATAATTGCAAATATTCAAGATTTCTTACATCAGTACCCAGACCTAGTATGTATGTGCATACTGTATGTACCACATGTACAAGTAACAATTTACATTGTGTTCACAATATGCACAGGAACAAGCTCTGATTTGCGCAATGAATGTAATAATGACTATTGGTTAAAAAATATTTTGCGAATACGAATATTGCCTATGCTACTCATCACTAGTCTGGACATGGCAGGGATTGGGTCTGTGGATGTGTGGCACTGTATATCATTATCAAGAACTGGGAGCTAGGATAAAGGGGGGTAACTAGGTGGTCTGCCACTTGGGGGGATTAAAAGTACAAGTTCGGTAAAATTGAAGTTATCCTTTAAGCTTTTTATTACCACACACAATGCATAGGCATGGGTAATGAAATCTGCACCCAGATGTTCTTCTACTGTCCATGGAAAACAAGACATGTTTAATGTGAAACAGACTAGAAAGTGTTCCAAGATTCTGTACTCTAGAATGTGATATTAGAGACAGCCGGTCTGAAAACTGGAAGGGGCCACATGCCAATAATTACAATACATCAACCACAATGGACATATTCTTGAAATAAAGTGAGGAACAACCTGACCAGCAACAAGCACAGTAGGGAAAACATAGAGGTGCCATTAGTCATCCTCCATATGCTAGCTGCCTGCCTGTCATACTAACTACAAGACATTGGCCCAACTAATCCAGAATACAAGTATAAAGTTAAAGACACTGATTTTTCTGATGTGCAGGCTTGTCACAGGACTACAAAAGGTGCGGAAACCGGAGGGCCATACAATTTGATTAAGCTAGGCATATACGGTTAGATTTTGGCACGATCAATTTTCAATTCGATTTTTGATCTTCATCTTTTTATCGGATACCGATCATAATCAAATCCAAAGTAGTACCACATGGAAGGTTTGATCGTAATACGGTCGTAATACTACTTAAATCGACGATTTTATTTTTGATCAAAAAACACAGGTTAAAGTCATAAATAAATGTGTTTATTGAATACAATCGACCCGACCAAAATACACAATGCTTAGATTTTTGTTTGATCATTGTACAATAAACAAAAATGTTTCAACATGTCCGATCACTTTCCGATGTTTTGATTGGTATCAAACAATTTTCGATGATTGAACCATGTGTGCAGTATACGATTTCGGTCCGATCAATGTAAACTTAAATCGTTTTAAAATTGAACCGCGTATGCCTAGCTTTACAGTTGATATGTCACATTATATTACTAGTGCCTGACACCAGCTTGACTAGGCAGTTAAATGAAGCCTAAACTTGATCTATTAGTTACTAGAACGATTAAGCAAAATTTATCAACATGTCTGATGACTGCTCAATCGTTTTTATGTTCAAATTCAATCACTTTAAGTTAAAGGTAAAACATTTTTTCAAACTATTGATTTCTATCCAGAATCCAATCAATAAGATCATGTCTGTATGTGTGCAGTTGTCTGTCAATGTCTGTTTGTGAGTTTTCTGACTATCTGTTTTTCGTGATTGTGTGTATTCCCTTTTAGGACATGTGTGTGTATATTCCCTTATTATGTGTGTGTGTTCCCTGACTGTGTGAGGTACACAATAATACCTGGTATAACATATGACCGATGTTCTGAGATATTTTCCTACCCTTTCAACTGCGCATGTGCAGATAACCCTAGTTTTTGGGCATTTCAGGGTTAATCGTATGAAATTTGCGTGTCAAGGTTAGGGTTTTGGGGGGGGAGGTTAAGTTTAGGGGTTTGGGAGGTTGAATATTCTAACATCTCAAATACCCTAACCTTAACCTAAAGGCTATCTTCACATGCGCAGTTCCCTTGTCAGGGAACAGGGAGCATGTGGCACGTACACCCATAAACAAGAGGTAAAGCGGAAATAATAATGTAAACAACAAGCCTGAGTAGTTGGAGTGAGGTATGGTCAATCCCGTCTGTGTGTCCATCACTTTGTGGGTTCCTTGATTGTGCATGCTTGTGTGTTGCCTGATGTGTGTTTCTCCTGAGTCAAGGAACAGTGTATTTGAGTGTGTATTTGTCTGCTCTGAATGTGTATGTGTTCCCTCATTGTGTGTGTCCTTTGCTTATGTGTTACTGAATTCTATGTGTTATTTGATTGTCTGTTTGTTCCCTGTCAGTGTTACTTGTATTTGTGTCTTTGTGTACCATGACTGTGTCTGTGTACCTGTGTGTGTCTGCATAATGTGTGCACCCTGTTTATATTTGTGTATTGTGTGTGTCTGTGTTCCTTGACTCTGTTTTTGTGTCTGTGTGTGCTATGACTGTATCTGTGTATTGTGTGTGCCCTGACTGTGTGTCTGACTTTGTATTTGTGCCTGTGTGTGTTATGACTGTGTGTTTGTGTATTGTGTGTGCCCTGACTGTGTTTGTTTTTTTTTAAAAGGCTGAAGCTCCGACAGTACACAGTATTTTCTCCAATATTATACATTATTGGTTGTATCTGGATTTACCTCATGTATGTTCTAACACTCCCATCCCGGAATATAGAATATTTACAGAAAAGGGTCCCCTTGTGGTTGGGACTTTGGTTGGAGTGTTGGAAGCAGTATTGACCAAAGGGTCGTTTCAAAAATTAGATTTCATGTGGTACAAACAAATTTTATTTGGACCCGTAGTGTCCGTAGATATTAAAAATTCATATAAAATACAGGTTAGTACAGTTTGTGAACAGACAAAGTCAGGGGTATATTTTTTTTGTAGAGCAGAGTACTGTTTATGCCGTATTTACTGCAACATGTTTCGCCACAACTGTGGCTTCATCAGGCTGCACACGCCTTATATAGGAATCCCTGGTGGAAGAATATGTGGTATAGAACGTTCAACTCCCTCAGAAGGATCGGTCAGTGGGTTTCCCTATGGATACTGGATCCCTATCGCTCCCACAAGGAGACGATCTGGTAAATGTATAGTTTCAGACAGACTCCATATCAGAGCAGGTCAAGGTTTAGATATGTATTGTCAACTGAAGTGTGTAGCTCTTTAACACTCGGTTAGGAAGGATGAATGCTGCAAGGCAGTCCCATAAGTATCCAGGTTCACGTGATGGGCAGCTCGCTGTCCTCCCTTCCTGGATGAAAATATTATACAGAATATGAGTTTTGTGTTGAAGGGAAGCTGCATTGTGTATTGTTGTGTATTATTATTGTCGCAGTAGTCTTTCAGCTGCATACTAGGACTTACTTACCCCAAACAAAAATGTAGAGTTTTGGCTTTACTCCGACTCCAGGATCTTCTCACATTTGTACAGTTAAGTAACACACAGCAAGAGAAAGTCTTAAAGCTGCATTCATTGTAATGAGCAGTGAGTGACATTGTCCATCATTTAACATGACAATGAATGACACCGCAGTACATCGGCACACATAACATGCGTCATTTTACATCTCAATGAGGAGAAACAGGCCTGATGATTTCTAGTTTCTAGTTTATCTCTGAACAAAATAAATTCCCTTTAAGCCAATTAGCCTATCTGTAAATCTGTAAATGCAGTCACCTGGCATGGCAGGCATGAAAAAGTGCAGAACAATCAGTCTGATCCAGAAAGTGGATTTTATTTGGATGATTAGAGGCTACAGCAAAATCTTTACAACTTAAAACCCCATGATTTGTGATGGTGGAACATCGGCCACATCCGTTCGTGAACAGGCGGATCCGACTTTTAGAAAAGTCCAATGTGCTCACTGGGAATTTGAATCACTTCCTGTTTTAAAGCCGATTTTTCACTAGAAGATCAGGTTCTCTAACCGGTCTCTAGTGAAAAAATTCTTCAGACCCGGCCGGCGGAAGAATAATAAACACCTTCTCGCCGGCAAACTGGGTAGGTCGAACACCCGTACTGCTCGCCGGCTACAAGGAAAGCAAACATTCCATGACTTGAGGACAGATCGGCCATCACTAATTACCAAAAACTGACCCATTCTTCTGTGGAATCTTTAGTGTTACTTAATATATTATGTTGTGTATTATTAGGCTGTGTGGGAATCCCTCCCCCAATTTTTTTTTTAGAAGATTAGAACCTGTGAGTAGTGATGAGCGGCATAGGCAAAATTAGAATTTGTGGTATTGTGCAAATAATTCTACTTCACGAATATTCACAATTCAAGTGTATGGCCATGTATTGCAAAAAAATATTAACAATTATTATTGCATTGTGATTACCTTCAAAAGGAATGGTCACATGTGGTATTTTTTTTACATTGCAAATAAAAATTCGAAATCCATGGCCATAAGTTTCCCAATGCATAATATCTCAAATATTCGAAATTGCGTATATCCGCTGCCATATTCGTGAAATTTGCAAATTCCCGAATAACCGATGCTCGTTGAATATATTTGCAATTCATATATTCAAGCTCAACACTACCTGTGAGCAGAACGCGTGGAGAATTACTTAGAACACTGTCTCCACGCATTTTGTGTTGTAGGTTTTTTGGTCGCACTCAGGAAGCCTGTGGGTGACCAGAAAGATTGAATGCCTTGGTCCATGACTTCTGGATGAAAACAAATAGGCATGTGGTAGGATCCCAACAAAAGGCTAATGCAGAGGTGCCCATTGCAGTTCAATTCCTTGCCAAATTTGCAAATTCTCGAATAGCCGATATTCGCCGAATACAATTTGAATATTCGAGCTCAACACTAAACGGCACCTCTCCATTAGCCTTCTTTTTGGTGGGATCCTACCACATACATACTAATATGTTAGGTATGCTTTTACATGTGATCAGGTGCATGGCACAATATTAAACCATAAAGAGCTTTGACCATTATAGTCTAGCACTCTGCCATTGGGATGTACCAGGTAAAGCAGGGAATACACGTGTAGATATGGGCCAGATCGATGGCCGATTCGAGCGCCGTGCATGCTCAGGGCCATCTATCATCAGGGCCCCATATTTAATGCGGCCATCCCTGTTTCCGAGTGGGACCAATGATTCCTGCTCGAAAACAGGGATATCGGACATGACCGTAAATCACGGTCGATGCCCATTGCTTTGCATGGGGACTGTGGATCTCACCTGACTTCATGAAGACTTTTTGCTGGATATCTTCCACAGATTGTGAATTCAGAAAGCCAGTCAGATAACTACAAACCTTCAGGAAGTCCAGTTGACTTATTAGAGAGATACTATGACCTGCATGAATGAGAACATTCACAAACCTTACTGATAGGTAAGTATGTCATTTTCCAGTCTATTGTTCTGGACTAAAACCCTTCGGGACTATTGTTTCTGCTGACTGTCCCACTGGGAAGATTTCCTTTGCTGCATATACCTCTTCATATTAAATGAAATCTAGAAAATTAACTTAATCTTTTATCTTAAGGAGTTGTCACAGAAACAGGCGTCCTCATTGTTGTTTTTCCTGATTTTCTTTCTTGTAGACAATGGTCATCAGCACGACGAGAGAGTGAATCTCCTCAGTGATAACATAGATCAGGGGGTGCCCACACTGTGTTGGGAGAAAGTGAATCTTCTCAGTGATTACATAGATCAGAGGTGCCCACACTGGCTTACAAGCTACTTTTTAAATGACAATGTCAAAATGATCAACAATCAGTAAAACTGGTCCTTCAATTAAAAAGATAAGCAAACAAAAGGTTATGTTCATATATAACTATATTCTCATATAATGTATTTACATAGTGTTAATATGGGCTTCAGGGCCCTTTTTACACTGCGGTGTGGAACAGTATCGCAACACAGCGCAGCTAGCGTTAATGCAAGGTACACAGGTTTCCATAGGTTCAGTTCATAGCTAATTATCAGTACAAGCTTGTAAATAAAGCTGAGCTTAAAAAAAATGGGACAAGATCCCCTATCTACTCCCATTGCCTTCGCTAAAGGGTCTAACCCTGCGGTTGGCAAACATTTTGATTAGTGGCCCATATGGATTCCTAAAATTAGGGCTGCCCATTAGGATTGCATTGGGGAGGGGATGTAAGTGTGAACTGAGCCTTACTAAATTGAAAAAATTAAGTGTAAATGCAAAGAAATTACAGTGGCTTGCACATTTCGTCACATTACAGCCACAAACATGAATCAATGTTATTGGAATTCCACGTGAAAGACCAATACAAAGTGGTGTACACGTGAGAAGTGGAATGAAAATCATCCATGATTCCAAATTTTTTTTACAAATAACTGCATAAGTGCATAAGTGGGGTGTGCGTAATTATTTAGCCCCCTTTGGTCTGAGTGCAGTCAGTTGCTCATAGACATTGCCTGACGAGTGCTAATGACTAAACAGAATGCATCTGTGTGTAATCTAATGTCATACAATAATGTACAAATACAGCTGCTCTGTGACAGCCTCAGAGGTTGTCTAAGAGAATATTGGGAGCAACAACACCATGAAGTCCAACGAACACACCAGACAGGTCAGGGATAAAGTTATTGATAAATGTAAATCAGGATTGGGCGACCAAAAGATTTCCAAAGCCTTGAACATTCCACGGAGCATTGTTCAAGCGATCATTCAGAAATAGAAGGAGTATGGCACAACTGTAAACCTACCAAGACAAGGCCGTCCACCTAAACTCACAAGCCGAACAAGGAGAGCGCTGATCAGAAATGCAGTCAAGAGGCCCATGGTGACTCTGGACGAGCTGCAGAGATCTACAGCTCAGGTGGGGGAATCTGTCCATAGGACAACTATTAGTCGTGTACTGCACAACGTTGGCCTTTATGGAAGAGTGGCAAGAGTGGCAGGACCGGTGTCCCCATTGAAACTAATGGCCGGCACACAATGGATGCCCACCTTGCTTTGAGCTGGGAGCAATTGCTGTGAGCAATGGAGAGCAGCGTGACGACGTCATCACGCTGCGCTCCACAGCTCATCTGTCGGTCCCCGTTCGATACATGTGTGGAGACCTTAAGGGTGATCATACATGGGTTGATACCCGTGCAATTAATGAACCCTCAAGCGCAGTGTGATGCCGTCACCACGCTGTGATCGAGCTCCCGCAATTAAACAGAATCGAGGCCACAGCACTTCTGCGCAGTTGATCTAGTTTGATACTTTGGATGGAGACAATTGTGTTCAAACTGATTAATAAAATGAGCTGTGTATGCCTAGCTTAAAGGCCCCCATACACCTTACAATCTTACTATACAATTTCTGTACAATCAACTTTTGTTTCTAAAAAAACATGAAATATGTGGACCTTTCTAAACCTTCCAATCACTATGCATTCTATCAGGGAGGACCCGGCACTACATGGTTGTTGGTAGATCTAATGGAAATTGAAAGGTGTATGGGGGGGGGGGGCTTAAGCCTTATCACCAAGGCCGGATTAAAATCATAAACAGGCTGAGTATGGCCCGTGAGCCGCAGTTTGCCGATGTCTCATTCTATGCAAATCTAAAAAGGATATTTTGTCTTTACATAAGACTTTAAATCATTCAGAGCAATGTGTTTCTTATTATAAATATGTCGGAAGCACTTTATCATGGAGAAAGGCTGGATTGTACCTATTATTAAAAGCCTGACCTTGCCAGATCAGATGAATATATGTCGGTGGAAACTGGAGCAATGTCTGGAAGCGTTGGGAGAGGGAAGGATCAGTCGTTTCTGTGTCTGCGTTTTGTCTGGCAGCAGGAAATTTCGCTACTACGGCGCTGGATGTGTGCCACTACGAGCATCTGGGTTATATTGAAGCATACAAAAAAATTCCAAACATAATTGTCAGAAAATCCAAGGAATGTTCAATTAAAGAATCAGTGGGAGGGGTGAGGATTGTCCAAACTACCATTCCACAGTATGTGCGCCAGCAATACACATTCTAATAAGTCCAAGCAAATCATCTGGCACATATGTAAATCTGAAAAGGAGCTTTGTGTCAATTAGCCGGGCACAATTCCTTCTGAGTAATAACTCGTATTGTGCCAATAAACAACATCTGGCCACACAAATGTTCCTCAGAGCCATTCTCATAGTCAGTGACAGTGTGCAGGAACCTGGGGAAGGACTATTTCAAACCCAAACTGTGAGGAGAACATCCATGTGTGCAGACTTGCTCAGGGTTGGTGACTATTATTGGTGAGTATTATTTAGATAAAAGACAAAATAAATCCCAAACACAGTGTAAAGGGGAGCATCATAAGCAATATTCGTAGTTGCAAAATATCGCAAATTGTTTGCCCTAAAGCTGACCATACACCGTTAGATCTCAGTGTTAGATATCCTTTAGATCTACCAACAACTATGCAGTGTCGGGTCCTCTGTGATTGAACACAGGTAGACTTGGTGGTTTAGAAAGTCCCTCATATTATATGGTTTTGGTAAAACATAAGGAGATCTAATGGAAACCTGAGAGAGGAATCTAAAGGTGAATGGGGGCCATAATAGTCGCAATAAATTCGTAAATCATCGTAAGTCATTATTACCTTCATGGCAAATGTACAAAATGCATGGTACTTTCCACAGATTACTTGTACATGTGCATATTGGGAACGCAATGCACGGTAGTTCTGGGTACTGATGTAAAAAATCTTGAATATTCGCAAGTACGAAGATATAGCACTATGTTTGAGATCTTCACAAATTCTTGAAGTGCCGATATTGGCAATAAAAGCTTGTGATTAAAATATTTTGTGATCAGCACTACTTCTGGGTTGGTGACTCATGGTATTAAACCAACTGGGTTTCAACTGCAAACAAACAGCTATAATAGTCTCCATGGTTCTCTGGTTTGGTGGTTACAAAAGTACTTCAAGAGAACATTGAAACAATAAATATTCCTAGTGGAGTCTTACCCAAACCCCCTGGGATGCAAGATTTAGGGGCTGTTTCCGATTACGCTTAGCGGGGATCCCGACATAGCACATTGCCATTGCCTGCCGGAGGATGATCTGTTTACACATCCACCGGTATTCAACTTACGTCATAGAATTAAACAATATTGTTTAATTCTATGACCCTTGGGATGGACAGACTCATGGGTATGAACTATTTTCTACATACAGTCTGTGCACCTCATTTGCTTGTATATAATTTTGTTCTCTGTTTTTCTTTGTATGAATAACGTAATTTTATGATGTAAACTGCATTTGCTTGTATATCAAATAATATTTTTTTCTCTTTTTTCATTTGTATATACCTTATAATTTTGATTATTCTTTTCTTTATTTCAATCATGTTATATATAGATTCAATTTCTCCCTGACAAAGACGTCCACGAGCGAAACATGTCGGATGGAAATCTAATACATTTTTAAAAACCATCCTATATCGTAGATATAATTCCATCTTATCAACTCACAATTTGAATTTATTCTTTTATTTGTCCAAAAATTCAAATTATGCTCCTATTATTTTCTTATAGGTCAACCCTATGTTGTGTTTTCGAGGCTCTGACAACCCATATGGTGTTATTAATATGTTATTTTTATGTATTGTTTTTTTTTTTTTGATCTATATTTAATAAATTAAAAACCCTTTTTAAGACATACTTCTTTTATGTTTTGAGTGCCTCTAATAGTTCCCCAATGGGATAGAAGTTTGATCTTCTACTCAAACCCTTATTTTTTCCCCATATTTTTGTAGGACTGTGGCACATGAAACACTTTAAATCCATACTCCTCACACCCCTTTCCTTCCC
>CM070033.1:26743881-26784529 GCA_036250615.1 Ptychadena robeensis
CAAAAAATTGAATCGGAGGTTGGACGAAACAAAAATCTTGACGTGTAAACCCACCTTAACACAGAGGGTATCGGCGCATCCCTAAACCCCATATAAACATAGTCTAAGCCTGAAAAACAAAAGCACACAGTAACATCTAAGGACTGGGAAGCTGTTATCTAGAACGTGCTTGTTGTTTATTTGCATCACTTTAGAATGATAATCCATCTCATCTTAATCCATCTCATTTATATTGCAGACTTGTACAGAACTGTCCTAGCTGGAGCCCAGGGTGACAGGTTAAGGAGTCACAGAAATAGGGAAACTTACAGAAGACTAAAAGTCAGGATTTCTCAGATTTCCTTTAGATCTCATTTTATTTTACCAAAACGATGTAATATGAGGGACTTTCTAAACCATCAAGTCTACCTGTGTTCAATCACAGAGGACCCTATACTACATAGTTGTTGGTAGATCTAAAGGATATCTGCCAGAGAGATCTAAAGGTGTATGGCCAGCTTAACTTTGTTGCAGAGGTGCTTGATACATTTCATATATTGTACTGAAGAAACAATAGTTCTTTGTTATTAGAGTGATGACCTCAGACGATTCCACCATAACCAGACAATGAAGGCAGGAACAGCACACCTTGGACAGTTACTGATAACATGGAACGGACACCATCACATCCTTAGCAGGTCTGTCACTCAACACCCCTTGGAAGCTGGTTGGAATGGTGCTGGTATCTGTGACAGCTGGAGAAGGAGTGACGCAGTACCCTCATCTCACCTACCTGCGTTGTAAGCAAAGAATTCAGAAAACATCAAACAGGTGCTGACCACATAGAAGAAATTGCTGGAAGGGTACATACTTCCTATCACTGTACTCATTGACTAATCTGGACGAGTAAACTCTCTGTCAGGGTCAGTATTATGCCTGGCATACACACGCCGATCAGCGGCCGTTTTTACCACTGACCGACGGGCGTGACCGCTCGTGCCGTTGGTCAGCTGCTAAATCGGCCGCCTATCGGCGTGTGCCCACATGGGGCGACAGGGCCGGCCAGAGAACGGACATGTCGGATGTTCTCTGGCCGATGCCATTAACTTCGGTGTCTTCATTGAAGGTAATGGCCGGCACACAAAGGGTGCCTGGCCGATTAAAGCAGCCCCAGAATGCAACGTGATGACGTCATCGCGTTGCATTCTGGGACTCATCGGAGCTGGTCTGTCTGCACTCGTATGTGGGTGTATGGCAGGCATTAGAGACTGTTGGCTGCTGAATATAAATACCTGACTAGCGAGGTGCAGAAGGAGTATGCCATGTACATGGGCACTAACGATTTTAACTATTTAGATTTTAGTTGAGTCACTTATTTTATTTTGCAAAAATGTCTGCTCAAAAAAATAAAGGGAACACAAAAGACATGATCCTAGATCTGAATGAAATATTCTTATTAAGTGCTTTGTTCTTTACACCTGGAGTAAAGAAAAGGTTTGCTGTGTCTGTCAGCGTAGTGTCCAGAGTATGGGGGCCATACCAGAAGACAGGCCAGTACATCAGGAGACGTGTAGAAGGGCAGCAACCCAGCATCAGGACCACTGACCACCTTTGTGCAAGGAGGAGCATTGCCAGAGCCCTGCAAAATGACCTCCAGTGTGCCACAAATGTGCATGTATCTACTCAAACGGTCATAAACAGACTCCATGAGGGTGGTACCACTGGCGTCCTGTGCTCTTCACAGATGAAAGCAGGTTCACACTGAGCATGCGACAGACGTGACATGACTGGAGACGCCGTGGACAACGTTCTGCTGCCTGCAACATCCTCCAACATGACCAGTTTGGCAGTGGGTGAGTAATAGTGAGGGGAGGCATTTCTTTGGGGGGGCACACAGCCATTCATGTGCTCACCAGAGGTAGCCTGACTGCCAATAGGTAGTTCCTTAGCCACCTTGTGAGACCATATGCTGGTGAGGTTGTGGCCCTGGGTTCCTCCTAGTACAAAACAATACTAGACCTCATGCGTCTGGAGTGTTAGCAGTTCCTGCAAGACGAAAGCCTTGATGCTATGGACTGGCCAGCCTGTTCCCCAGACCTGAATCCAATTGAGCACATCATGTCTCACTCCATCCACCAACTCCACAGTGCACCAGACTGTCCAGGAGTTGGGAGATGCTTTAGTCCCTCAGGAGACTATCCGCCACCTCACCAGGAGCATGCCAAGGCATTGTAGGGAGGTCATACAGGCATGTGGAGGCCACACGCACTACTGAGCCTCATTGTGACTTGTTTCAACCTCTTGAGCGTTACGCCCAAAGCCAGTACAGGCAGTTTGATCTTGGAGAAAAGCCCTTAACGCCCAGGTTACATAAGATTTGGATTTAGTGCGACTCCAAATCCAGACCTCCATGGGTTGATACATTTGATTTCATTGATACTTTTCGTGCGATTTTGTCAACGCATTCAACTATGTAAGGAATCATGTATTTAATAAGAATATTTCATTCAGATCTAGGATAACTTATTTTGTGTTCTTTATTTTTATATAGAAAAAATCCCTACCATAGTTATGGGACAGTAAATTGCACCCCATGTAAAAACATATGTTAAACTTGTGATGGGTGCCATACAATAGTTAGGATATGTGAATCCATGTAAAGCCCCAAATAAGTAGGCTTCCTGAAGAATATAATCATGAATATGTACTCAGTTTGAGCCCCTTTTGCATCAACTCCTGCCTCAATGCCACATGGCATGGATGGTATCAGCCTGTGGCACTGCTGTGTTGTCATGGAGGACCAGGATGCTTTAATATCGGCCTTCAGCTTCTCTGCATTGTTCACTCATCTTCCTCTCGGCAATGTCCTGGAGATCATCTATGGGGTTCAAGCGCGTTTGCTGCCAAAAAGGCACATTAATTCCATGGTCATTGAACCAGGTTTTAGCACTTTTAGCAGTGTGGGCCGGTGCCAGGTCCTGCTGGAAAATGAAGTCAGCATCTCCATAAAGCTCTGTGCCTGCAGAAGGAAGCATGAAGTGCTCCAAAATCTCCTGGTAGTACCTATTTCGCTGGGAAGGAGCAACTTTCTTTATTTGTAAAGCTTCTCAATCTGCAAGACATCTCCCTCTCTTCCACATAGGTTTCATTTAGTGGATTAGGGACCACTTACACCAGCGTTACACCAATGCGTTTTCTCCTTTTGGTGTTCAATAGAGATGCAAATGTCAGCATTAGAATGTAGATTGCATGGAGACTGAAACAGAAGCACCACACACCAGATCTGCAGGATTTAACCTGACAGTTTATCCACACCTCGTATAAAACATGGTATGGGCAAACAAAGCAGAGCACATGGTACTCCACTGTACACATACCCAGAGTTAATGATGCCAGCGATGTGGGGGTAGGAAAGCACTGCCAACTCCTTAACAGAGATTAATCGAACGGTGTTGATGTGGGTGGGGGGTTGTAAACAAGCCAAAAGTGGTACCCATCGTAAAGTGTTTCCCAGGGTGTGGCTCAGGGTTAGTTTTTGTGAACAAACTTACCCCCAGCTAAACTCGGGAGAAACCAGCAGGGAGGTTTATTAGACCATTTAAGCCTGCATGCAATTTCCAGGATATCAATCAGGCTCAGAATGTAGTGTGGTTGTGAGCCCGACAGGTGTGAGTAGGCTAAATATGTGTACAGATACACTGTTTTGGTGTCTTGGAATAATTATGTACAAAAGACACGTACACATACGTCAATCACACCAAAAATCTCTCAGTCTATAGCTACAATGGTAATGAGACCACCAGACAAAGCTTCTCTGCAGCAATCTTTGTGGCAGCTACCATTCACCTCTAAAGAGAGGCATGCTGGCAGTCCCAGCTAGAACAGTCAAGGAGAATGCCTGCTAATTTACAAAAGCAAATAAAAATATTTTCTTTCACACCACACAGCATGGTGGTGTAACCATTGATTGTGCTATGCTCCCAGTATATTGTGGGTAGTTAAAAATTGGTTCAGCTCCAGTATGCATAACAATAGGTGTTCAAGCAGACCTAGGTAACTTTGCACTATTAGCAGCAGACTGCTGATCGTTAGGGAAATCACATCCCCAAAATAAAAAAAAACATGAAGCTTCTCGCTAGCAGGCATCCCCCCATCAGGTAAAACTTTCTGGCAGCTCTTCCCTGGCTGCCACCACAGCAATTCCAACTTAAATTAAGTGTGGGGGGGGGGGGGGGGGGGGGGGGGGGGGAGAGATTAAGCATCTATAGTTCATCTTTTTTTTAAATTATATATATATATTTAAAAAAAGATGAACTATAGATGCTTAATCTCTCCCCAAGCCAACCCAAGTAGAAGCTGGGGTACCAAATAAATCCAAAAAATCTAAATGACTAGTATAGACCTTGGGTGGGAAAATAAGCAGCTAGGGCATAGAAACCGCAAATATGCCCTTTTCACAAAGTCATTGGAAATTTTAAATAAAATGCAACAAAATTTTTTCAGAAAGTTTAAATTGCTACCGTTTATAGGCAAACTGAAGTCATTGAAGAAAAAAATCCACCAAAAAGGCTTTCAATTACTTTTGTTAGCCATTAAACGGTATTAATTGAACTCCAATTACATTACATTCTACTTACATTTTCAACTTACAAAAAAGACTATGTACCATAAAAAATTGCTAGTATAAACCAAATATCTTTGGGGGTGCCACACATTTTGGGTGCTGAAGAATTCTGGCTGATTCTAACAGTATATACACTAATTGAAAAAGTTTACTTCTTGAACAAAATTGCTAGGAACATACTTGTCACTTACTTCAAACCTCTAAAAGCAACGATAAGCACTTAAACGTGCCAAACTTGAGCTTTCAGTCATTTACAGCCATAATGATATCTGATTAGGCAACACTAATTAAACCTAAGATGCTCAGAGGCACAGTCCTTACTTGACTTGTTGACAGTGAAGAGCCTCTACAGATCCCTGCGATGTGCCCGCACAATTCTAAGTCCGGATAAGAGTAATAAACACACAAGCACAGCGTTGAGAAAAGTGTATTTTAATAGCAGTATTTTATGCCATGAACTCGTAAGGGATTGGCTCAAGGAGCTCAGGTTCATTTCCACCTGTGCGCACAAAGTGAGCCTCTCTTGGCTGGGCTGGCTGCAAAAAAGAAAAAATTAAATGCCGTTAATATCCTGCATCAAAAAGTTTTAAGAAAAAAATAAAATAAAAAGGATACGTGTGCTCTCAGAACCGGTGAAATGACAGACTCATGTTTACTATAACAGTAAATAGTTTGGAAGGAGGGTCATCACTGAGCATTCTACATAGAAGTAGAACGGCAGTTTTCTTACCTGACGTTTCAGTTCCACCCAGATGCCCTTCTCTTTGGCATCCTTTTTGATCTTCTCGTTTTCCTTCACACGCTGAAGGAAGCTGTCTCTGCTCTTAGAGTGGCGGATGTGTTCTACACGGACATTGATTCTTTTGGCAAGAATCTTACCCCTGAATAGACAAAGCAAAGTACTCATGTAACAGTTGACAAGCAATACCATATCAAACAACCCCCACAGAAGACATTCTTGCATTCCCCCCCAAAAAACTCAAAACACTGTCTAGTAAGGGGGTCGAACAAGCCCACAGCATGTGGGTGGACTATGGAAATCACACTGTACCTCCAGGACACATGGCAGTCGTCTATGAACTTTATCATGTCAAGTGACCTATTTTAGCCAAAACCCAGCAGTGTTTCTCAACTTCGATCCTCAGGTACCCCCAACAGTACATGTTTTGCAGAAAACCATTGAGGTTTAAGAAGACCAATTACCACACCTGTGAATGTTTCTGGTCTGCAAAACATACACTGTTGGGGGTCCCTGAGGACCACTGCAAGCAAACTATTATTAAAACCTATAAGACCATACACTGTATTCTGGGTAACAGACAGTCTGCAATCATGAAATAGCCTTTGTTATGAAAAATACTACAATTTGTCTCCTCTGACAGGACACAAGCCAAACATATGTTGAACTGACTTGGGTTTTAAGAGGATGTTTCATATAGCCCTTTTGAATGACCAATATAGACATGTACAGATCTAAATGGTAAAGTGAAGGGGCTATTTAAGGATGAGATTACAGAGAGACTTACTTGATTTGTTTGTTGACAATAATGCCTACAGCATGTTGTGTGACATTGTAGATCCTGCCAGTCTTGCCATGGTAGCACTTGTGTGGCATACCTTTTTGGACTGTGCCTGTACCCTGTTAACAATAATAAAGTCAGCAAAAGACAGTTTTCCCAATAAAAACATTTCCAAGAATCAAAAGTCAGCATTGCCTATGCCAGCACCGTTCCAACTGTGTTCATTTACTAAACAGGGCCAAACTTTAACTATAAAGGCCCCCATACACGTGTCGGATTCCCACCGGATTCCGGCACGATCGATTCCGGGTGCGTGCTCACGAAACGATCGTGCCAGAATCGTGTGCAGCCCACCTTGTCCGATCGTTCGCGTCCGATTGATCAGGGGCTCAGAATCGGATCCGACAGAGAACCAACATGCTGGTCTTTCTGATCCGATTCTGCACACATCAGGGGGAGTTGCCATTTGGGAAGTGAGTGATCGGACACGGGATCGTCCAGGAATCCGTGGGACAAGGTGGTATGCAGCGATCGGATACTCTTAATTGGCCGATTGATCGGAGCTCCGATTCCCGCTGAGATTGCCGGAATCGATCGGGTGAGTGATCAATTGGCCATGGAATCCGACACGTGTATGGCTAGATAAGAGCCAAAGTTCTGCACAAAAACAGATTCATGATGTTGTGGACAATCAGCCATATGAAGTTTCAGTGTAACAGCATGTACAATTACTCTCAGAACCGGTGAAATGTTTATTCATATTTACCAAAAATAGTAAATCATCAGGAGAAGGATCATCACAGAGCAATTTAATCAGGCTGTTCAGAAAAACTTGTGGCTTTCATTTCATTATATACTTTTTATATTTACATTGTATTTATTATTATATGTCAATAAAGGATATGAAGCAGTTATAAAAAATACCTAGGGCAATTGTTTCCAATTTAAAAAAGTAACCATATAAAAAAAAATCATACCTTGATGTCCACAATATCACCCTTCTTGTAGATGCGCATATAGGTGGAAAGTGGTACTGCACCTGAAGGAAAAAAAAACCCAGAATCAACACCACTACTTTTATTAACCTCATCTAGCATAACAGTTACAGGGATTCCACAATTCAGAAGTTTTCAGACTTGTGGCAAAAAGTATGAAGGCTCCCCAACCATTCAGTCTTTGTATAGTTAAGCTGGCCATACACCTTTAGATCTCAATCAATAATATCTTCCAACAACCATGTAGTTTGCGATTGAACACAGGTAGACTTGATGGTTTAGAAAGTCCCTCATATTACATGGTTTTGGTAAAACAAAAAGGAGATCTAAAGGAAATCCAACAAAAATCTTAAAGGTGTATGGAGGCCCTTAGACGCAAGATCCAGTTACTTCTATGTGTACCATTGACTGGCCAACATCTACATTCCATGGTAACAGAATAAAACGTGTTTGCTGCCTGGATTTAAATACTGGGGATACATTTCAATATGCCATTTCAATTTAAGTAGCATAAAATCACTATCAGTACATTCTATGTGACTTTCATGTTGAATGTATCTACGACTAACAGAGGCGGAAAGCTTTAGATAATGTAGTCACCAATTATTACCAGATCCTTAGACTGATGCCAAAATATTGGCATTACCATGAAAATGCATGCAGACTGGGCCAGGTACAACAGCCACTGTGGTTTAGGTTTGCATACACACACACAGTCGAATATTGAAATGTCATCTCCTTAACCAGCTCTTATTCTTAACATATTTAAGGTCTTCATTAAATACCTTAGCATCCTCCCAGGGTTTTCCAAAAGAAAGACTCGAGAGGCACCCATAACTCAAAAGAAATTTCTTAAACTTAGCAAATAAGACCACATGGACACATATTGTGACTCCCTAGATCACGCCTTCAGCATGAAAACTCATGCCTTAAGCCGGGAATAGACGGCAAGATTTATCATCGATTCCCGATCCAATTTCGGCACTAGGAACGGGCGTGATGACGTCATCATGTCCGCCCGCTAGTGCCGGGAATTGGCCTGTAGGTACTCTATGTGCAGCTCATTACTTCAGCTGGGGGCAGCCGTCCCCAGCCAAACTAATGGGATTGGGTTACAATTTACCATCCTGTCGGATAAATGTGCGATCCAACAGAAGAACGGCTGATTTCAGCCCAATCCTCGTTAGTTGCTGCCTCCAATTTCTGCACGACCCGATCCTTAAGGGATGTGGGAGCACGCACGGCATCGGATCATACAGGAATCTGAATGTCTATGCCCAGCTTAAATGATTATCTGCTTAGAGGTCCTGACATGCTGAAGAGACTTTCCATCAGTACCTATGGAATTGCTCCTAGGAGGAGAACACTCATTTCTCTAGAAATTCTGCAGTGCGAGGTCAGTGAGGAATTACATGGAAGTAGAAAGCTCCTTCGCATGGCTGTCACCAGAAGTCACCCATCCCTAAAATGGATCCTTATAATGAAATAGTGGCTGAAAAACTTGTTTGCACACACGCATACAACACCAGAAAACTGACGCATTTCTGTATTGAACGGCAAACGAACCCCTTATAAACTTCCCACTTTGAACACTCATCCTGTCCTTTCATCTTGGATGATCCCATAACATTTAAACAAGTATTTCATAGACACAAGTTTGCTTACCATGCTTGCGGAAGGGTCTAGAGAACATATAACGGGTGCCACGCCTTTTTCCCCTTGTGTTCGTCATTTTTCCGGTTTATTAGTTGCCCCTACTGTGAGAAAGCAAGAAGTTAGGATACATTTAAAGGCATGCAGTGCAAGCATCTCCTATATACTCGTATGGAACGCAGCACACTACAAAATGCAGAGGCGAAAAACTGCAAACGCAGTACCACAGCACAAATACATAATGTTTTACCCTACCCCAGCAATAAGTCATTATCACTATAGAATCAGTGACAGCAATGCAGATTGCACCCAGCATTCCCATACGGAAGCCTCCTAAATAAACTGGCCTACCACACCACGCACCATACAGACCATTAAGGTCCGGTCAGCAACTTGTTATTAAAGTTAGAGGACTGCACAAAAAAAAAAAAAAAAAAAAAAAAAAAAAAAAAAAAAGATTGACCACTACATTTTAAAAGGTGCATTAAGCTTTGATAAATTGGTTTGTTACCAGAACCCTTCTAACTAGGCGCTGCCTAAGAATGCCACTTAGGTGGCTGGCCACGACTACAGGCATTTGGAAACACATTCACCCGCAGCTTTTTTCTTCATAGTGCATGTAACCGCCCCTGATCGCACCCATATTGAATGAAATTGCGTGCACTCAGTTTTTGATCGAGTCAATTCATTCCTATGGGCACGATTGGTTGCCCGCGGATGGCCATGGTCAAAATCAGGGGAACCATTCGCCCAAGTGAGGACAAACCCTAAAAAGGTACCCATAGACGTTGCGATTTATTGTGCGATTTTAGCCCGTCCGACCGATCGGGATTCCGAACATGCAAATGTAGTACAACCGATGCTGTTTTTAGAAAAATCGGCCAAAAAGTCGGTCGGGTCCCAAATGAGGATGCCCGTAATTTTCGGCCACTTTTAAAAGATTCCCAATGCAACCCAGCCGGTCGGGCAGCGACTAATTGGAGGCCAAAAAAAAAAAAAAAATCGGGCATCCGACCGACTTTTAAAAATAGCACTGAAGCTAAAATTGGGCGACTAAATCGAATATCGCATCAGACCTAGGAAAAATCACAATGTGTATGGGTACCTTAAGAAATTCAGCTCTACAACAACTTCACACCACACTCCTGAGCCTTAAATGACATGTCATGATCCACATGGAGGGACAGTGTAAGGGGGAACTGGCACATAGCACCAGATCAGGGGTCTCCAGCTGTCTGTGCCAACTACCAGAACCAGGGAGCTCATCATGCTGCACAGATAAAACCAACATGTTGAGTTAGTTGGTTTAAATTGGGAGTGAGGTTTCACCAAGGCAAACTTAGAATCGGAAGTGATCCTGCCATGAAGTCCTTGTTGAGGCACCTCCTGTTAGATGACAACTTCCTAGCAATCAGGCTCCTCTGTTGTCACACACTACAAACATATCTGGGTGAGACATCATGCTGACACGACTCACCATCAGAAACCCAATATAAAGCAGTGATAAGAGAAGGGGTCAGGAATTTGGAGGGCAGGGGTCTCCCCCTTATATTAGTCTAAGAAATAGATGTCATCCAGCTGCAGACAGCACCGAGAGCCCCATGTCACACACACACCAAGCAGAGACCTCACTACTTCTATCACAGGACATGCTCCCCATGTGCCAGACCCGCACACACAGCCTCCATCACACTTCATGACATCCGCTGGAGAGGACATAACCTGAGTCAGACCACCAACTTTACATGCGGGGTCACAGTGTCTCGCCTCCCGCCTGTGTGCGGCTATCCCCTCACAAGACCGCGCACGGGCCTCCTCACACCAGGCCACACTATGGCAGCGGCTACAAAGTCTTCTTTACGGCCACTAAGTACCCGCAAGTACCACGACCACTCCCGCGTTGCTCTCCCCCTCACACCGCCGATCCCCTCACCGAGCTCCCGCCAACAAACGCGCCTGATTCCCCTCACACACCGGGAGCTCGTGCTCTCGTGCGGCTACCTGCAAGATGGCGGGTCCGGCGGAAAGAGAGAGCACATGCCCCGCCTCTCACACATGAGCTCTCCGCGGCTGCCCGCGTCCCGCCTGACCGAATCCCGAATGTACAATGTACAATCCTAATCCTCACCAGCAATAAAGGGCGATATGCAGAGCGCAATGGAGATCAGGACGAGGAATACAAAGTTCTTCTGAACAGAGCAAAATATTTCTAACAGGCAGACATTAGGACACCTATTTAGCTAAATGAATCATGACGTCACCAATGTTGTGACGTGGTTTAGTGGCTACGTAACAGTTTAATTTAGCTCATTGACTTCATCGCTTGTAAACAAATAATGAACCCCTTCACACATGTTCCTTTTATAGAGCTGATGGTGTTTATGTGCAGCCTGGGATTTCTTAAAAAATCTAAATTACACTGTAAACATCAATACCAAGCACATGTTACTGTACAATCCAACTCTTCCATGCACAAACATGTAGGACAGGAGCCTCTCCATGTGACATCATTCTAGTTAATCTTGAGATTGTACATGAAATGGAGAGACTGTAACGTGTATAGCTAGCCATACACGTGTAGGATTCCATGGCCAATTGATCACTCCCCCGATCGATTCCAGCGATTCTGCCAGGAATCGCAGGTGTGATCAATCGGCCAATTAAGAGTATCCATCGCTGCATACCACCTTGTCCAACGGATTACGGCACGATTCCGTGTCCGATCGATCACACTCCTCTGTGCAGATCTGCTGGTGATCCATCTGATGTCCACCACCAACGTGCCCGATTGGCCCTGATTTGGCCCTGAATCAATCTGATGGAACCAACATGTTGGTTCTCTGTACGATCTGATTCTGGGCCCCTGATCAATCGGATCTGATCGATCGGACAAGGTGGGCTGCACGCGATTCCGGCACGATCGTTTGGCGTGCACGCGCCCGGAATCGATCGGGCCGGAATCCGGTGGGAAACTGACCCGTGTATGGGGGCCTTTTGTGAGCTGATGTTACCCTGAAAACCTACATTGATGTTTGTTAAGGATCAATCGATGATGCATGTGAGGCGCATTACTGCACAGGATTACAGGATTTGGGGTGCCCCTTTTATTTCTAAGGATCAATGTGTGATCAACTCAGCACAAATTCACTTACCTGAGCCGTTCTGGTGAGGGATAAGGACATCGTTGTTGTTTTTATTATTAACATCACATATTTATATATAGTGCCAGGCCCCCCCCCCCCCCCGTCAGTAATCCCGGTGCCCCAGACTCTGAAGTTTTTGAGGGGGTGGGGGTTCTAGTAACAAAAAAAAAACACTCCTCATGTTCTGGAACAAAGTTGTGGGGCGGGGGATTGCGGGTGCTAGCAGACAGTTTCTAAAGCCCCCCATACACCTTTAGATCACTCCATACAATTTCCATTAGATCTACCAACAGCTATGTAGTATAGTGGCCTCCCTGATAGAATACATAGTGATTGGAAGGTTTAAGGATTGGAAGATCCTCATATAACATGGTTTTGGTAGAAGAAAAGTTGATTGTACAACTATGGTAAGATTGTAAGTTTTATGGGGAACTTAAGAGTCTGTATTTGCAGTCGATCGGGCATCCCGGAATGCGGCTCGGACCTGGGACAAGATCCTCCTATAGGCACATGTCACTCACACAGTATAAGGATGATTTGTGGAGGAATCAGATATATCTCTTAAATGTGATTGAAGCATCTGGAGGAAACTCATGCAGACACAGGAAGAACATACACACTCCATGCAGATGTGTACTGGCCAAGTGTGTAGATAGGCATCTGTTATATCAGTCCACCTAAAACACACAGGGCTAACATTTCAAAACTTGGACAAAGTCACAGCTAACCTTCATAGTTATTAAAATGTCTACAATTGACCCTGGCTTATACTCGAAGTGACATCTAACCTCCCAAGTCCCCTTGCGCCCGCCATGGTGGTACATCACTGGGGAGTGAAGCGTCGCTGCATTTTGACACGTTTACCAGGTTAAGCTCAGTGCTTGGCGGGGATCCCGATGGATCACATACACTTTAGCTGGCCTGTGGATGCTGTGTTCAGACATCCGCCGATGCAGGGGTTAACATACTGGACTACGTTAATCACTGCATCGGCGGAACGGCTCAACGCCGTGAGAACACAGCATCTAGGTAAAGTGTATGTGATCCGTCGGTCCCCCATTATTTCTTCTGTCTGGGGGCAGGGGTAGTTAGCCCTGCGGTGGCCTCCATTGATCCATCATTGGGGGTTACCCAGTGAACTACTGATTACCTGGATGATGTGAGTATTTACGTATGTCAATATTAAATTATAAAGTTAGACCTTACTTGCTCGGCAGATGCGCTTAACATTAATGCTATGTGCTTCATCGGGATCCCCACCAAGCAATGCGGGGGGTCCCGACGTATAGTGGAAACAAGCCCTTAAAGTTCAGTCTCCACCCTAGAGATGAGAGTTCATGGTAAGTGTATTTCCTCTATCTCCTCTACTCAGTATCATAAACAATGGTGTCTCTTGTGTCTATAGATTTTATGGGGTTCACTGCAAATAAAGACATCAGGGGTTCAGTGAATTCCAATTAAAGAATTTGATGGTCACACGCTGGAATCCCATATTTTAGCTCCTGGGCTGGTGCTGATGCTATTATTTATGTAGATGTCGTGTGATTAAAAAGTTATATGCAGTTACATTCGCTTATATATGAAACTCTGGCAGGCGACCAACAAATTCTTTTATTGCAGTCTATAGGGACATCGAGCAGGTTGGTGGGTCAGAGTCAAATGACACTTGAATGGCATTGAATGGATGTGGCGTGGATCGAAGATTTTTGATTGTTTTTTAGGGTAACAGTGAAGAAGGTAACAGAATCCTATGCTGCTTCTGAATAGTATCATACAGTAACATACTAGAGATACACCTAATACACCTACTGTCCTTTCTTTAATCTTGGTACCTCTGGAGATATAGGATGTGTAACATACCTGCTGCACTTGAACTCCTGGCCTACCTCCACATATAAACGATCACTCATCAAACATCTCATTACGGCAGCGCGCACCTGCATCCCATTGTTATGGAAACAAAATTCTCCCCCTACCATATCGCTCTGGTTTTCCAAAATCGCTGAAATTAGACTAATGGAAGACCTGACAGCCTCTTTACATAACTCCGAAGACAAATTTGCTGAGAGGTGGGAGAAATGGCGACAATTTTCTACCTCAGATAAATATGCAGAGCTGTTAGCTTCTTCCTCCTAATCCCTTCTATTCTTTCATCTCTCAACTCCTCAACAATCTCCTCCTACTCCTCTCATTTCCCTCTCTGCCTTCTCCTCCTTAACTTATCTCCCCTTCCTCACACTTCATATTCCTCTGTTCCCTGCCTACCTTCTACCCTATTTCCAATACCCCTCTCAGGGCCTCCTCATTCACAACTTTCCGTTCTATCATTGGTTTAAAGTTCAAAGATACAAATTGAATCTGTATGAGGATAAGCTCAAGGTATCTTGTGATGCTGATTACATGTATTGGGATGTCTGTTTAAAAGATTATTATTTCATATATCCATGGTATTCAATATGTTTTCCGACTCAGATCCCATAGTCTTGATGACTTATTCCTCTGTATCCAACTACATTTTCATGTATGCTGTTTATTCCTATTTGTTCGGAAACTGTTAATGTTCTTTCTGATGATCTATGTATACTGTATTCTCAATAAAAGTCTAATGATTAAAAAAAAAAGGATGTGTAGACTCTCCCAACTCCCTCAATGAAAATACATTCAAAATCACCGGCCAACCTTGATATAAATTTAAAGATATAATTACACTGCTTGCCATTTGTGGCCTATGGGATTGGGTTTGACACCCCTGGACTCCACACTGTACACACAGGGTTGGAAAACTAATGGATAACCTATACTGTTCATACAGTGAGGGTAGTCCGTGTATACCCCCATCCCTGTGTGTGTACAGTGTTTAAAGTTTATGTGGGACCCCACCCCTGTCTGTAGTTTGTGTTCTTTGCCTTCTCCTAAGCCAGGAAACTTTCCTTGCACGCCCCCCTTTTCTATTTTAGAACATTATCAAGCCCCCCCCCCCTCCCTATTGAAACACAGGTTAAGAATGAGGGCCAGCGCCCCCCTGGAATACCCTCGTGCCCGATCCCCAGTTTGGGAACCACTGCCCTAGACTCATTCTGGGAGCCATCTCCCCAGCATTGATTTCCTTGCAGCCCCCTCTATCACCTACCCTCGGTCCAGTATGGATCCCAGCACACTTCAGACAGCGGGCGCTCAGTGACGTTACTGTGACTGCTGAGCAGCCAGGACTCGTAGTTCTCGAGTCCCAGAGTGGGAGAAGAGAGGGGTGGTGAGTGCAGCTGGTAGGGGTGCTACTGCGAAGGCAAATCTAGCAGACCGCCCGCAGGCCAGAACATTTGCTCAGCGGGCACAATTTAACCTCCGGGCCAGAGTTTGACACCTTTGATGTAGAGGGTGATTTTAAAATGTATATATTCAAAAAACATGCACCACCTAAATCTTGTCTCCTCATTAGCCAATATGGTAGAAAAGGGGTGGACAAACTTTTTCCAAAGAGGGCCAGTTAATGGGAAGTGAAATGTGTCGGGTGGACATTAAGTCTGACATTCTTTAAACCACAACCATTTAATGCAAATGAACGATTTCATGCGGCAGATCTCTTCCCTCACACATCCGTGCCATTATTATAGTAAAGCATTAGCCATTCACGACCATAACCATGATGAAGACTGCCACTAGGTATGCTGGGACTTGCAGTTCCCCTAGCTGTCCAGGCACATTTCGCCTAACCCCTATGCTAACCATTCCCCTATCTATGTCATATGGAAGATCAGTGAAAAGTTCCCAGTCTTCTCACCTTAAAATGCTGCATCCTGATAATCCGCATGGTGAAGCAGCCACAGACAGGCAGAGCACGGTGTAAACCCTGGTCTGTACCATTCACAGTGGGGGGAGGTTCAAGGGTTTCTAGAGTCATTATACACTATAATGTCTTCAGTGATCCTTGCCTGCCATGTATGTCTTCTACATCTCATATTCTTAGTATTGTCCTGACTCAAAACTTCATACAATATGTGCAAATGGCATATCAGATAAGCACTGGAGACTATGTGTTGTAGAACATTTTAGATCTAGTATGAAAGACGTATTGGCCTTTACTTTTTTGACATGATTTTAATTTGTTGAGTATGGACCTGTGAATAAATTGCTCCAGTGAACACTGTGCAGTGACAGGTGTACCTATATATATATATATATATATATATATATATATAGTAATGTATCTATTTATTTCATGGATGGATATATATATATATTCAACTATGAAATAGATAAGATACATTACCATATGTGTAAGTTCACTGAGTGTAACTATTTAACATAACATAACAACATAACAACTATTTAGCAATCGATCCTCACAGTGAGGTAGAGGAAATATTTTGGGGTTGACAAAACTGCTTAATTTGCAGAATAAGTGGGGTTGACGTGGATGAAAATATGACGTCACCGCCGTATCACACACATCTATGTGCAGCATCCGTAGCTGGCGGTCATGTGACCGCGGGAGGGAGATCACGTGGTCGCGCACTTCCTGGTCTCGGTGAGATCGTACCTAAGGTCACTGAAGGGGTTTTCTTCCGGCTGCAGCGGATGTAAGTGCCGCGTCCCCGGCGTGTCACGGTGACTCCTGTAGGAGAGGCCGGGGATATAATGAGGCCTACTCGTACATTACTGTAACGATGTTCCCGTTACCCTGCACGGATACCGTTCCTGTATTTGATTGTAGTTCTTGGTCAGCACAGGCTATGGGGAGTCGTGCAGTGTTGTACTTTGCCCTTTACCACAATCATTCTGCCTGATCTCCATTAGCAGGTTCATGTTCTATAACTTTGTGACCTTGTGTGCGCAGTCTGCACCCCTCAAGTACTTCTATGTGTGCAGGACATCCTTGTGAAGCATAAGCTTTCAGAGTGGGAAACTTGCCTTCACTTCCACATGTAGACCTGATAGGAAGTGGAATGGAAATCCCCTTATTATCTGTCAATGCTCAGATTTTAAGATTAAGAGGAGCGCTGCATTGTATTATGTTGCTCTATATTGCATCACCTTCCTTATCGTGAAATTCAGTGGTCCTGGTGTACACGAGCACAACCTGGAATAAGTGGAGTTGAGCTAATTGTGACCTGATCTGCACCATAGTCGCCTGCATTCTTTTTCCAGACTGAAATTACTGGAGCTAAATATTTGCGATGCGAAATCACAATTTCTACTTTTTCGCCAAAGTTTCGAATTTCACTGGAGCCATTTCTACTTTTTTACTATTGTAAAAGTCGAAAATCAACACAAAATTTTTACTAAAATTGAAATTTCAACGTAAAAATTTTCTTTTTTTATATAAAATTTTATAAATAACACAATTGAAATAAATTATTATCATTTATTTATATAGCGCCAACATATTACGCAGCGCTGTACAATGCATTACAGTGGAGATACAACACACAGGTACAGGTTATGACACAGGAGGAGTAGAGGACCCGATCAGGCTTACAATCTAACAGGTTTGAAATTTAAGTCAAATCAAATTTTTATTACATTTAGACCATCTCCACTGAATATCTACGTTGCGACCGGGCAGTTACCATTCTTCTAACGAGTTTAATGATGGCCACTAAAGATGTCAGTCAGTTTTTATGTAGAACGTATCTTGCTAATTTCTGTAAAATGTTTGTATTCCATGCAGGCAGATACCCCGCTGGAGCATAAATACTGTATGTATATGCTTGCACTGCTATAGTGTTACCCTGACGGGCTTCACATGTGACTTCAAGTCCTGATCACAGAGAAGATCACAGCACACAGGTAGGGATGCTCCATATATATGTATATATAATAACCATCTACTGGAAGATTGACCATGGCCATATCTTCCAATATAGAAAATGGTGTTCACTTATGTGTACCTTGTCTTAAAAATACCCCGTTCTAGGCTATATGGTGTTCACTAGCGATTTTTCTGGCAAGCGATCGAGCGTGTTCAACAACTTTGTCTCAATGAAAAGGCATCCATTCATGTGTATGGGTGCGACGGCCCGCAATTAAAAATCCAAGCAATTGCAGCTGTGGGGCAAGAGCCCATTCAAATGCATGGGCGCAATCGCCTTTGATCAAAATCACCAGTGATCGCAGATGATCGCCAAAGTGGGGACAAGCCCTATAAGCACTTTCAGTTAATACAGACAGGCAGAAAAAAGCCCCGTCAGTTAATATAGTTATTCACCTATATAGTAAGAATACAGGCTTCAGCTCCGCAACATGTTCCGCAATCCATTGCTGATGTCTTGGTGATACAGTTGACCACGTGGGCACCCCTGCCATGGACTAGCTTGCAGAACATTGATATGCATTGCTGGCTTCTCATTCTGTATATATGTTGAGCACCCAATATTTGGGAGTCTGCATTATGGAACAAGTACAGAGAAAGAAAGACTGCTAGATGAGCTCCCTGACCAGTAAGCTAACATTCTTAAGCTAGCCATACACTGCACGGATTCCCTGGCTGATCGATTCACCATCCGATCGATTCCGCCGGGATCCTCAGGTGTGATCGATCGGCCAATTAAGGAATCCGATCGCTGCATACCACCTTGTCCTGCCGGATCCGTGTCCGATTGATCACCTCCCGGAATGCAACTCCCGCTGATCTGGGCAGAATCGGACCCGAAAGACCAACATGTTGGTTCTCTGGCGGATCCGATTCTGAGCCCCCGATCGGTCGGACCCGATCGGACGGACAAGGTGGGCTGCACGGGATTCCGGCACGATCGTTTCGCGTGCACGCGCCCGGAATCGATCGGGCCGGAATCCGGTGCAAATCCGACCCGTGTATGGCAGCCTTTAGATCTGTATACAGGAGCTGTTTGCTTAGTTGAGAAGAGCTTGAAGCTACTCGCACTGAACTTTAAATGGACCTTTTACAAATGTCAGTTGGCTATCATGTTTTTTTTACCATATATACTCATGTATAGGCCGAGTTTTTCAGCCCAAAAAATTTGCTTGAAAAGCTGATCTTGGCTCAGCATGGTCAGAGTCCCACTTACCTGTCCAGGTGTTCACTGGTCTCCCTGCAGACACAGGCAGCCTCTCTGAATGGTTGGATTTGTATTCCATATTCTATTGGCAGCAATCCAGAGATCAGCTGGTGAAATGTAAACAAATGGCACAACAGGGCCATCTAGTGGACGATTTGTTACTTTTTAGTGGAGATGGAATGTTAATTAGAAAACTCCACTACTCCATGTATTGGTCCCAATAGTAATCATAATAATAATAATAAAAAAGACTTTTTAAATGGAAACTTATTTTCATGTTTGAAATGTTTGTAATAACAATAAACCTGAGTTCTCTTATTTTTTATTGAGGTTGTGGCACTAAGATTCACCTATTTGATTAATTCCTTGGGGCTATGGTGCTTTCTCTTTTTCCTCATTTAGAAAACTCCACTATCTGACTTTGCATTTCTCACCCTCGGCTTATACTAGAGTCAATAAGTTTTCCCAGTTTTTTGTAGATAAAATTAGGTAACTCGGCTTACAGTGGCTTGCAAAAGTATTCTTTTCCACATTTTGTCACATTACAGCCACAAACATGAATCAATTTTGTTGGAATTCCATGTGAAAGACCAATACAAAGTGGTGTACACGTGAGAAGTGGAACGAAAATCATACATGATTCCAAACATTTTTTACAAATAAATAACTGCAGAGCAACAACACCATGAAGTCCAAAGAACACACCAGACAGGTCAGGGACAGACAGAGATCTACAGCTCAGGTGGGGGAATCTGTCCATAGGACAACTATTAGTCGTGCACTGCACAAAGTTGGCCTTTATGGAAGAGTGCCAAGAAGAAATCCATTGTTAACAGAAAAGCATAAGAAGTCCCGTTTGCAGTTTGCCACAAGCCATGTGGGGGACACAGCAGATGAGACCAAAATGGAACTTTTTGGCAAAGTGCTATGTGTGGCGGAAAACTAACACTGCACATCACTCTGAACACACCATCCCCACTGTGAAATATGGTGGTGGCAGCATCATGCTCTGGGGGTGCTTCTCTTCAGCAGGGACAGGGAAGCTGGTCAGAGTTGATGGGAAGATGGATGGAGCCAAATACAGAGCAATCTTGGAAGAAAACCTCTTGAAGTCTGCAAAAGACTTAAGACTGGGGCGGAGGTTCACCTTCCAGCAGGACAACGACCCTAAACATAAAGTCAGGGCAACAATGGAATGGTTTATTACAAAACATATCCATGTGTTAGAATGGCACAGTCAAAGTCCAGATCTAAATCCAATCGAGAATCTGTGGCAAAATCTGAAAACTGCTGTTCACAAACGCTGTCCATCTAATCTGACTGAGCTGGAGCTGTTTTGCAAAGAGGAATGGGCAAGGATTTCAGTCTCTAGATGTGCAAAGCTGGTGGAGACATACCCTAAAAGACTGGCAGCTGGAATTGCAGCAAAAGGTGCTTCTACAAAGTATTGACTCAGGGGGCTGAATAATTACGCACACCCCACTTTGCAGTTATTTATTTGTAGAAAATGTTTGGAATCATGTATGATTTTCCTTCCACTTCTACACCACTTTGTATTGGTCTTTTACTTGGAATTCCAATAAAATGGAGTCATGTTTGTGACTGTAATGTGGAATACTTTTGCAAGCCACTGTATGTTTTTTCAGGGTAATGGAGTGATTGATCTTTAGGGGACAGTTCAGAGGTAAGTAAGAAATGTAATTCATTGTTTTGTTTCTGAGTTTAGATGTTCTTTTAGCACAATACAACGTTGCATACAGAGTACAATATTTCCCTACTTGCTGGAAGTAGGAATGCATTCTATGTATTTTCACATGAGTATTGTGTTCAATCGTAGGAAAGCACACAGGTCCACTTATCATACAGCAGGGATTTAGGGATGTTGAGGTAGTGGTGGCTTCAGATGGGAGCTCCATATAATCCTATTATTTAAGTTGGCCACTGCAAGACAAGGAAATGCTTGGTGCACATACTAATCCTGGTTTTTAACCCTCTGGGCGGTTTGAGCTTTTCTATTTTTAATGGCACGAAAAGCCGTTTTACCCGCAATCGCGGCGGAGTACACTGTACTCTGCCGTACTTGCCGGCTCTCCGCCCAGCCCTCTACACACCTCCGGTGTCAAATATACGCCGGCGGTGTGTGGAGAGGAGAGCTGCGCCCCCTCCATTAACATAGGGCGGTTAAGCAAGAACAAACACAGTAAGTGCAAATACACACATGGAAGTAAGAAAAGTGTAAATGTATGTACATGATTTCATATTCTTAGTGTTTAGTTAGTGTTTAATGTTATCCTTATTTCTCCTAGGATGTCTCTGTGTAGGATCCACTTGAAGAAACTTGTTCGTCAAGCTACAAATCAAACACTATGCTCCTTTCAGAGACACTTTGGATATTCCAGCCAATGGTTTAGAGTGGCAAATCCTCAGCTATGGAGCCCTATGGCCTGTGAGAAGCCCCAGGTACTGGTGGCTGGAGTTAGACAGTACAGCTATTCTGATAAGCCAAGTGAGCAGCCAAAAAAGAAAAAGAAAACCTCCATTACTAAAAGTGTTCTTGGAAATGTGGGAGAATTAATTCCTCACAAAGTTATCCAAGTAATAGATGAAAATGGAGAGGACATGGGTCAGATGTTTAAAAACAATGTGATACAAATAATGAAGGAGCGTGACCTCAAACTGGTAGCACTTAAAGAAGAAGCAAATCCTCCAGTGTACAGACTGATGACAGGCAAACAGCTCTTTGAAGAGCAGAGCAAGCAACGGGAGATGCAGAAAAGTTTACCTGGTAAGTATTTTACAATTCAACAATCCCCTTCCCCCAAAAAAACCTAAATATGCAACTGCAATTTCCTCATCACTTATAATGTGGGCCTCCAGCTTTGGTATCAGCAAGCCAGTGTATGGGTGGGTTTTCAGCAACTCCTTAAGAGATTTTAAGTCAATTGTGACCTTTAGGCTCTTTGTAGTTACTTTACAGGATGCCAAGACAGTACCTGCCATACACCCACCGAGCGGACATGTCCAATATTCTCTGGCCGATGCCGTTAACTTCAATGAAGTCAGCTCGGCACTGCAGCGTGATGACGTCATCACGCAGCTTTCCAGAGGTAATCTTAGCAGCTCAGTCGGCCCCCACTCGCTGCGTGTGTGGGGGGCCTTAACACTTTATGGACAGATAGTATTCGCACACCTATACGCTACAGATGCAGCAACTTTTATGATGTCTCATTCTCAATCCATAGGCATTGATATGGAGTTGGTTCCTGCTTTAAAGCCACAGCCGCTTCTATTTGAAGAGGTTTTTTTGTGAAGAATGGCACTCTTTCAATTTACAGTCTGCTATGGGGTCAATTAAAGCATATTCTACTAGATATGCTGTACATTTAAAAGACCGATGTAGATGTTCATGCAGTGCAGCAATTAGAAAGTTGAAAGGCAATTGTACAATTTATTTGCAGGGTTAAGCCTGGCATACACACGCCGATTAGTGGCTGATTTTGCCGCTGACAGATCCCTGTCGCCCCACAGCTCGGCCGGCCAGAGAATGGACATGTCCGATGTTCTCTGGCTGATGCGTCTTCATTGAAGATAATGGCCGGCACACAAAGCGCGATGACGTCTGCATTCCAGAGCTCATCGGAGCTCGTCTGTCGGCACCCGTCTGTGGGTGTATGGCAGGCATAAGCAGGTCAAGGCATTACTTACACGGCCAGTTTTCTGGGTTGCTGTGGACTAACTGTAAATTTAGCCGTAGGGCCCTTTTACACTATATGTGTTGCGTTTTAAAATGCACTCTTTTTTACTGCTTTTTAATGCTTTTACATAGACAACCAATGTTACCATTCATACTGCATGTATTTCCGCATGCATTTTTTTAAAAAGCCCTGCTGTATGCATTTTTGATTAATTTTTTATTGATCTTTTCGAAATGCAAAAGCAACCGCAGATGTAATGTGAAAAACGCATGCATTTTTGAATATATGCAGAAATGAATGCTTTAAAAAATGCATATAGTGTGAAAGGGTCCTGTGTTGTATTTGTCCTTTAAATAAAAATGTGAGCATATAATGGACACTGAAACACTGAAGTATGAAAAGCACATTACAAACCCTCAGCCATCTTTGTGAATAAATAAAAACAAATAAAACCTATTGTATTACACTGTTAACCAGTGAGCGAGGATGCTGGCGGGTAGCCAAAGGCCACCTGCGGCCAAGTGGTCGCACATTTGGACCATAAGGCTATGTCCCCTCTAGATCTCTCCAATTGTGGCGCAGACTCCGCAGGAGATCGTTAGCACCTAGAATGGCAGCATGGCAAGTGGGGGGTAGAATAGGACATCTTGCCCCACCGCGCCTGATCGTGTCCCTAGAGAATGAATGTGCATGGTAAAAAAAAACTCATTGGATGGAGACATGGTTTTTAACCATGTCTATTCATCTCTATGGCCATGGTCACGCGACGACCTACGTTCTAGATCGCGGGCCGCGGCTGACCGCAAATGTGGGGATGAGCCCCATCAATTATATGGCCACAATCTCTGCGCCACGTGTCACTATAGTGGGGACAAGCCCTGAGACGCTGGGATTTTTTCCCCCGATTTTGGGGGTTAAAAGTGTGCCTTTTAACCCCCAAATGGTAACTTTACTTGGAAAAAGGGAAGACACTGAGTTACCATATATAACACACATCATTTCACACCATGGGCATCAATCACTACATGGTCATATCTTAAAAAATCACATTAAATGGAAAGACCCACAACAGGGCAGTCTTAGGGCTCTCTCTGTCGGCTAGATTTTTGAGCCGACAGAGAGAGGTCTGCAAATAGCGTGATGACGTCATCACTCTACTGCCCGCCTTCCTTGATTTCCAGGTGCCAGCTGTCAGCCTGTCTAACCATTGATCTCGCTAGGAAAATGGCATAGAGGGGTCGATTTTTTTCCCAGATTTCTGCACAGCTTAGTGCTGTGTGAGTCTTGTCTAATTATGAAGATACTGGTATGCTGTGGGGGATCATAGTATTCCTGTACCTCTTAAGAATATAATAAGAGATGCTGTCTAATTAGAGCAGTATGAATTTACTTTTGCAGTTTTTTTACCGGAGGATTGATGTGATCAGCATTTATTATATCAGACTGCATTTAAAAACCATAAACATTGGAAGGGCATAGGGCAGGAATTACTGCTTTATCATCTGCATATTAGGTCAGCATATTATAGTGATGGGTCACCTCCTTATATATTTTACTAGAAAAGATTAGGAAGTCTCGTGTTTTATATATGTTTATATCAACCTGTTGACTCTGTGGCAGTATGTAGTAACGTGGAAAGGGAAAATGGCCAGAGGCATTAATACCTGGAAGAAGTCTGGGTGAGGATGGTAGTGCCAAGATTGGAGGGAATGGAGGCATCGCATTAATGGAGTGATGTTTTGTGGTAGATAAGCCCACCACCATTTTCTCTAAGCGTCTTATCCAGGACGGCACTTATGAGAGAAGTCCCACCCACGGAGGGAGGAAACACAACACCCAAGACTTTAAATCTCCCGCTCTCTCCTCTCTGGTCAGTCTTTGTGTTTCCTCCGTCCGGAGGGGACCTTCACCCATAAGCTCCTGGACAGTAGGGTGTCCGGTCCTGCAAAGGCAGCCTCTCCGCTGTGCCAGCTCGGTGAGAGCGGGGTCGCGTGTCCATAACCCTCCTGGCACGCTTGAATCCGCCATCTTCGGTTCAGCTGCGTGCAGCATGGCATGGTGGTGATTCTGGTGCCGCTGTATGACGGCCATCCAGAGGGAGGGGACGGATGTTGTTGCAGGGCTGTGGAGCCAGCCCACACTGCATGCGACGGAGGGGTGGGGTCTTCCGGCTGCCTACCTACATCACTTCCGGCGCGCAGTAGAGAGCTGCAGGCGTGGGAAGGAGACATTGATCTTGAATCATGGAGGCTTCTGCGGTACCGGCGTTGACGGCGGCTGACCCGGTGGGGGCAAATGGCGGCGGATCACAGGTAAGGAGCCTGGGGGCAGGTGATCCTTACCTGGGGCCAAAGTTCAGCTTGTGGTTGGATCTTGGTATATAATAGGTTCACTGGCTTTGGGGTTAAGTGCAGTCTTCCTAACAGTGTGCTGGTCTTTTATCACTGATTCTTAGTTTCTGTGTCGTTTTTAGGCTAAAAAAGCGGTGGATAAGGCTTCCCTGTCACAAATGTATTGAATCAGTAGTGACAGAGGAAGGGATCCCCTCGCTTGTTGCCACTGGTCTGGCTCTCCTGAAAACGGTGAGAGTAGAGATTGCCTCTACCTTTTCGTCCTTCAAAGAGGTATTGGCGGATCTCCGTCCTTGCATTCAGCCACCAGGTCCATCCTTAGCTGGGGGGTCCCCAGATCCCCAAGTCACCCCTAGTGGTTCCGGGGTTGTTAGAAGGGAAGGACGGGACTCTCCAGGGGAGAGGTCCGGCGCAGACTCAGATGGCGAGGAAGGGGATTCCTCTGGCCAGGCCGCTCGTTATCGGTTGTCCCAGGATGGGGTCGATGACCTGCACAGGGCAATCTACGAGACGTTGGACATACAGGAGGACGTGGTTGTTGCGACTCTGTATGACAAAATGTATCGTACCCTGGGGGGTCACAAAGGTAAATGCTTTCCCGTCCACCCACTCTTGTTGGAGACGGTCAAGCGTGAGTGGCAATGCCCAGAACGGAAATCCTTTTTCAGCAGGGGTCTGCAGAAAAGATTTCCCTTTTCGGATGATAAAGATCTTCCCTGGACAAAGGTGGATGCCGCATTTTCCCAGGTGGCGAAAGCAACAGACCTGGCTTTCGAGGACATGGGGGCTCTTAAGGACCCCATGGACAAGAAAATGGAGGTACTGCTGAAGCGCAGCTGGGACGCTGGTTTGAACAGCATGAAACCGGCCCTGGCGTCTTCATGTGTAGCCAGTAACCTGGAATTCTGGTTATCGCAGATTCAGGCCCACCTGGAAGCAGGCACCCAGAGGGAGCAGGTCCTCGAAGGGTTACCTGTGATGTACAAGGCGATTAACTTTCTAGCCGATTCAGCGGTGGAGTCTCTTCGTCTGTCGGCAAGGCTCACAGGTCTCACTATTGCCACTAGACGGGCGCTGTGGCTGGAGATGCGGGTTCTAAGAGCCGCCTCTGCAGCCTTCCATTTTCTGGCGACCTCTTGTTCGGTCCAGAACTGGAATGTATCTTGGACCGCACTGCGGACAAGAAAAAAGTTTTTCCGGCCAAAAAGCCATCCTTTCCTCCAGAAGCCAGGTGGGCACAAGGCTGACTCTGTTTCAGGGTCAATGGAGTCAGCTCAATACAAGCCCTTTTGTACTAGACCTGATCTGTCACGGGTACAGGCTGGAATTTTCCGGGCCTCCACCCACCAGATTCTTCCTCACCCAGCCTCCCAGGGATCGGGTAAGGGCGTCAGCCCTGATGTCTTCTGTGTGGGAATTGGTGGACCAACAGGTACTAATTCCAGTACCCCCCCACCGAACAAGGCAAGGGGTTTTACTCCCACATTTTTGTTGTGCAAAAACCCTTGGGGAAGTATCGACTCATACTCGACCTGAGTCACCTGAACAAGTTTCTCCAGTACAAAAAATTCAGTATGGAGACGATCTTTACCACTCGAAAGCTCCTCTCCCCAGGGTGCTTCATGGCCTCAGTAGACTTGAGGGATGCCTATTTTCACATCCCCATCCACTCAAGTCACCAGAAGCATGTTCGGCTGGCAGTTCTGTGGGGAGGAAGGACTCTTCACTTTCAATTCAGAGCCCTTCCTTTTGGCCTTTCCTCAGCGCCCCGCATATTTACAAAGGTCATGGCGGAGGCCTTGGCCCCCTTGCGGTTGAAGCAGATGGATATCATCCCATACCTGGACGATCTGCTGTTCTTTGCGGACTCCCAGGAGTTGCTTCAAACTCATTTGGCCGAGGCATTACAGTTCCTTCAGGGGATAGGTTGGCTGGTAAACCAGGGGAAGTGACATCTCCAGCCTACCCAACGGATTCTATTCCTGGGATACTGGGTGGATTCTGTGGTCCAAAGGCTGTACCTGCCGGACGACAAGTGCCGCAGGCTGGTAGCGGCAGTATCAGACCTTCAGCACCATCCAACTGTGTCCATCAGGAAAGCCATGCGGGTAATTGGCCTCATGGTATTCACCATTCCGGCAGTTCAGTGGTCCAAAGCCCATCTTTGGACCACTGCAGAGAGCACTGGAGAGCACTGCAGGAACAGGTGCTGGGACGGCCAGCCAACCTCCTTGGAGCAGACGTTTCGCCTTTCTCCAAAGGTAATAAGGTCTCTGTGGTGGTGGAGGTTGCCTCGGGTGCTCACCGAGGGCCTACCCTGGTCCTTCCACGATCCGGTACGGGTGGTGACGGACGCAAGTGCTTGGGGTTGGGGGGCCCACCTGGAAGAGCACTTGGCTCAGGGATCCTGGGACTCTCACATCGCGGATCGTTCCTCAAACTTCCGAAAGCTCTTTGCAGTTTGGTACACCCTGCAGGCCTTTCAGCCATTGGTAAAGGACCACAATGTGTTAGTCTATTCAGACAACGCGACAGCGGTAGCTTACCTCAACAAGCAGGGCGGTACTCGATGCTGGACTCTCAGGCATTTATCCGACAGGATCTCTCAGGCATTTATCGGTGCTCTCATCGCTGAGAGCAATCCATCTCAAAGGTACTCTGAATGTTACAGCCGACTTTCTGAGTCGCAATCGTTTGAGGGAAACAGAGTGGGCCTTGCACCCGGATGCCTTCCAACTGTTGGTGCAGAAGTGGGGCTCACCCGAGGTGGATCTCTTTCCCTCGAGCAAAAATGCCCAGGTACCTTGTTTCTTCTCCCTGTGCACTCCCTCTCCTTGGGGACGGCGCGGTGGCCCTGGATGCGCTCAGTCACCCTTGGTCCTTCCACTGAGCATACGCCTTTCCTCCAATTGCTCTTTTACCTGCGGTCCTACAGAAATTCCAGTGGGAAGATCTAGACCTTATTCTGGTGGCACCTTTCTGGCCAAAACGAGCCTGGTTTTCCCGTATCCTGGACTTGGTGATAGATCGCCCTTTCCACCTTCCGGATTGGGGGAACCTTCTTTGGCAGGGACCGGTGGTGCAGAGCCAGGACAAATCCTGGAAGCTGACGGCCTGGCTTTTGAGAAACGCTCCCTCCTAGCCAAAGGGTTCTCGCCAGGAGTTGTGTCCACCCTCCTAGCAAGCCGTAAACTGGTGACCCGTAAAATTTACGGTAAGGTCTGGAAGGTATTCTTGGCTTCCTGTGAGGTGGGAGATGATCTTCACTCTCTGCCTGTGGTACTGGAGTTCCTCCAGCGGGGCATGGACCTGGGCTTGGTGCTCAGCACCCTGAAAGTGCAGGTATTTGCACTTAGTTATTTCCTGGATGTCAAGTTAGCTGCAGAAACCTCGGTCTCCCGGTTTTTGCAGGGTGTTGCCAGATCCAGACCAGTGGCTCGGCAGGCGGTCCCACAGTTAGTGAGATCCACGCCCTTTCTGTCAGGGAGCCATACTGCAGGGTTTTCCCGGATCGTCTTGTTCTCCGGACGGATCCGGCCTTCTTGCCTAAAGTGGCTTCCACTTTCCATAGATCGCGGGAGATTGTCCTACCATCTTTTTGTTCCAGTCCAGCTAACCCCGGGAGTCAGCCTTCCATACGTTGGATGTCAGAGACATGGTCCTGACCTATCTGGATCTGACTAAGGCCTTTAGGAAGTCAGATTCCTTATTTGTTCTGCCCTCAGGGCCCCGACAAGGGAGGGCGGCCACAAAATCCACCATCTCCAGGTGGATCAGGACCGCCATCTCAGACGCATACTCCAGGCAGGGGATGCCGTGTCCATTATCTATAACCGCCCATTCCACCAGAGCATTGGCTGCATCATGGGCAGAAAGAGCCGGAGCCTCCCCAGACCAGATCTGTAAGGCGGCTACGTGGTCTTCCTTCAACACTTTCATACAGCATTACCGCCTGGACCTCCTCTCAGTGGCCGACCAGGCTTTTGGGCGCAAAGTGCTCCAAGCAGTTGTCCCGCCCTAGGAGGTGAGTGCTCGCTTATCCTCTCATGGTTTGCCGTCCTGGACAAGACGCTTAGGGAAAACCGGAGTTAGATTTACCGGTAACTCTTTTTCCAGAAGTCTTGTCCAGGACGGCAGCCTTCCCTCCCTATGTTTATTTGCTGTGGTGTTAACCTATCTGTTTAAGTATGTTTCAGCTCCCGCTCCGGTTTACTCGGATACAAGACTGACCAGAGAGGAGAGAGCGGGAGATTTAAAGTCTTGGGTGTTGTGTTTCCTCCCTCCGTGGGTGGGACTTCTCTCATAAGTGCCGTCCTGGACAAGACTTCTGGAAAAAGAGTTACCGGTAAGTCTAACTCCGGTTTTCAAATGTACTTTTATAATTGCATATTATGGTAAAAAGGTTCTCCCATTGTTCAGTATTTACTTGCAGGTGACCGAGTTCGACTTTATATATAAATTATTTATATCTGTAGCCTGGCCTTAGTATAACCTGGGACTTCCACAAGCAAGACTGACAGAATTTCTTGGTTCTTCCATTATGTCTATGTGAATTGAGAATCCACTGACCACAAATGGGAAGAGTTGGGAACCATGATGCAAAAAGTTCACAGCAATTTGTAATTAGATTTTTTTATTATCTTTTAGGTAATATTCAGATAAAAGAAATGTCTTTTGCTGCTCACATAGCGGAACATGATTTAGATATAAAAAAGAAACAATTGTTGCAGTGGATTGAAAAGAAATATCACATCCAGATCACCATTTACAACAGTCGGACTGAAGCTGGGCCAGCCAAGGAGGTGAGTTGTATCTTTGTGGATGGGTATGTATTGATATGTGTTAAGCCCCCCATACACGCTTAGATTTCCACCCAATTTTTTCAGAAATCGGCTGCAAAATTGATCTGATCCATTATGGACATGTCCGTAATGTTTTAATTGTTTTTAATGGACTAGCGTCCCCATCCAAGTGCAAGCAGACAAAAAGGGTGCCTGGCCCATTCTCGTCGTCACATGCGGTCGATCTGCTGGGAAATCAGCATCTAATCTGAACCTGAGTGGGGGGCTTAACGGATATGTATGAATATATGGGTAGTAGAGATTAGTAAAGCATTGTAAATGAAGTGCAGAAAGCTGAATTTAGTCTTCAGCAATGTGTCCAGTAAACTTACTGATATCAGGCAATATGCATGCGTTTTCCTTTTGGCATAGTCTCACGAAAAAAAATCTGTTCTCTGGCCGATCTCCACTACAAAATGCGGCAAAATCGCAGTGGCCACCTATTCTGTATGCATCCCATTCATTTTGAATGGGCGTTTGTCCCCTCACGGCAGGTTTCTTAGAAAGCAGTTTTTACTACCCCTTGTCCCATTTTAAATGGGAGCATAACTGCAGAGTGTGCACAGCCTGTTGTGTCATGGTTTTCAGAAGGCAGCGTCCTGCATTCTAAAAATCAGGATGTGAAGGGACACACATCACGGTATGCACCCATAAAAAATTAGTGGGGGTCGTGTCAAAGACTCGACCACTATGGTTTTGGCGCCAGATGGATTTTACTACTTGTTTGCTTGCAGGCCTCGTATGTCAAAAATGCAAGGGTTATGCGCCCAATGCACTTTCTATGAGTGCTTACACGAACGAGTCGAACGACCATTTTACAGGGGTTGCCGAGTTCACTGAAAACATCAATGCTTCTGCTAACAAGTGGGGTGGGAAGTAAAGAGGGAGATTAATGCCCCCCTCCCACCTAACTTCCCACCCCCCACGTAATTTGCACAAACAGGGCGAGAAAACTAAAGTCACTTCCGGGGTCACAGATCTAAAAAATTTGAGAACCACTGCCTTAGAGTAAAGGTAGCCATACATGGGCAGATACCTTCCCCATTATACGGGCAATCGTCCGTGGTCGCTCGCCTGAAAATCGGGTGTGCCCACCTGGCCAGATTGACCAGGAATCTCCCACATGTCGGTTTGCACGGTGGGGTCCCAATCCCAATCAAGTAATGTCCGGCACACAAAGGGTGCCCGGCCGATCCTCTAAGGGGCTGGCTGCAGCGTGATGACGTCATTGCGCTACAGTCTGTCCCTTATCTAATGAGGTAGAAAATTTAATAAATGAATGAAAGCGGTGTGGACAAGCCTTAAGCACTCTTTCACATTAGCTTGTGTATGCGTTTACAGTAACAACCTGCTGCGTGCAGTTTCCCAGGCGCCTCGCAAGCGTCTCCCATACATAAACAGCACAGTTAAAACCATAGGGTTTCACCGCTAGCGCATTCGTTACCAGCCAGGAATCGCATTGCAGCCGTATTGGCCCTGAAACTTCAGCCAGAGATAGGTGCCCTTCCCTGCAAGATTGGGCTGTACTGTGATCGATATGTTCAATAAATCACAGAACTAAATAGGTAGAAATATAAATAGTTTGGCAGGTAATACAGCTCTGATATATGTATTCTCTGTATTTCTTGGGAAGTCATTTGTTTTCTGTTGTAAGATAACACTTCTGGAGGCCGTGTACCCCATCAGGAGGTAAGTGAATGAAAATGTGTAATGTTTTTATTTGGGTGTTATTTAACACCCAATTTATTTTGTGTTTTTTTTCATGAAAACAATATTCATTCTTCTGCCCATAATTCTCGTTTGCCAGACGTCTCTGGAATTGTGCCACATAGGATTTGGTTGGTCTCTGTATTTTTTGGCAAATTCCTATTTTATCCATAAACGGCTTTCTAGAAATAAGCTATATCATACATGCTTAGATCTAATCCGCTTTATTTATGATTGACAACCCTTTAAGTTGCCTTGTCAGTGAAAATCAGTGAGAATGCTTATTGATCTCCGTGGTTTTTATTCTGCTCGTGAGCTGATGAGTTACTGTCGGTTGTTAATAGCCTTATTATGGAGATGTCAGGAAGAACAATTTGACATTTATGAAAAGGGATCTGATTGCAGAAGAAAGGATGGAGGATAAACATAATCTGGCAGAACAGAATGACGCTTCTCACAACATTCTTCATATAGTTTGAATTTTCACGATCTACATAATTGGTATTATAATTCTCCATTATTTTTACTATTCTGAACAAGAACAAGCATTTGTGCATCTCCTGGCCATACTGAAAAGTTGGAACTTTTAACGGCAGTTCATCATACGTAAACAATGTAAAAAAAAATTTAATTTAACCTCCCTAGCGCACTGCTGAGGTCCAGATTTCTGTACCAAAAGTGCACCATAGACTTCAATGGTAAATTTTTCGTTATATTGTAGGCCTGTAACTTCCCAAAATATGTCCGTACAAGGGTCTAATAGACATCCTGACTATAATAATGTTTGAAACACACAATTATGTAAAATAAAATTTTTTATAATAAAATTAATGAGAAAACACAAAAATCAGGGCACAAAGCTATGATGCTATGTACTAAATCTCGCCCAAATAAAGTCTCTGGTGCCCCAGATGTGCCCATTTGCAGTTAACCCTCTCTAACCTGGTGTGATGGATGTGGTAAAATCACACCAGGGAAGAGAGGGTTACTGCAAATGGGCACATCTGGGGCACCAGTGACATTATTTGGGCGATGTTTATTACATAGGTGCACATTGAAAGCAGTTTTCTACATAGAAAACTGCTTTCGTGCAATCTACTGTTCAAATTTCCCCATCATCACGTCACTCGGGGGGGGGGGAGGAAGAGACAGAGGATCCGAAGAGGCATATCACATCAGGGACACCGCAAAACCGTAAGTATGCGCTGCTGGAGCCCCGATGTGTACTGGACGGCACCATCTCGTCCAGAGCTATACTAGCAGCAGCACTGGACAATATGGTGCCGCCCCGACCGCTAGGGCGGTTAATGTTTGTCACTGTGTGAAAATACACAACTTGTAACATAAACATTAAAGTCCTTGCATTTGTCTTGATGCGTTTCGCGATGTGATTGCTTCTTTAGGAGAAATATACAAGGTAGTCAAGCTGCAAATATAGAAAACATTAACCATGTATTAACCTCCCTAGCGGTTGAGACATACCCTGTTTGTTCGGTGAACAGGGTCCTCTCAACTGCACGGAAAGCCGGCGGCGGGGAGACCCTATGCCTACATCGCTGCAGCATTTCCGGGTTGGCGGCACCGCCCCGATCGCGTCACAGTGACGCGGAAGGGGGCGGCGCCATGTTAATGGAAGGGCGCCGGCTTTCTCTCTCACGCAGCTGTTGTCAGTAATGACAACAGCTGCGTGTAGAGCTCCGGCGAGATGCCGGAAATGACAGGCAGTGTACTCTGTACACTGCCTCGATCGCCCGTATCGCGCCGTTGTAAATACGGGCGGTGCGCTAGGAAGGTTAAATAATAATTATCATAGTATTGCCAAAATCCATGGCAGCTTGTAAGGTGGATGTACCTGCTGTTTCCCCAGCTGGGGGTTGGGTCCTCGGCCCGCCAGGGCCCCAGGTTGTTGGGGACCGGAGAGCACACATGGAGACTCAACGTATAGGTAGTGTAAAGGCCAATAGGATCTATGGTCATAAAATTGCAACGTTAATCTTTGGCCACAGATTAAACTGTGACTAAATTCCTAAGCAACTGAGGTGCACAAATGCTTGCTCTTGTTCATATTTATATAATGGGATGTTGGTAGAATACTACATGACTACAGGGGCATCTATGATTTCAATGAGTACAAATTTTATTCTGGTAAACATGTTCTCTAGACGCACATGTAAATACACAGGTGATGAATGTATGCAGGAGCTATTACAGGGTTTGTATTTATTGCCCTTCAGTCTTTGGTGCTGGAAGTTTGTTACAGCTGAAACTCAGGTAATTTAACTTCAAGGGTTAATTGCTTGTTTAGGGATGACAAAAGCAGGTATACTTACCTGATCCTGTGCTCCCTCTAAAGCTAGCCATACACATGATCTTGATAAATGATCATTCAGAGATCTATTTCGCCCGCCTTGATCGTCCCAAAAAGGTCGAATTGTAATGGATTGAACAAGGATCTGCCAAGTTGGTTTTTTCCTGTTCGATGGCCATTACTTTGGATGGGATTGGCCAGGGATCGATTCTCCAAGGTAGTGCGCATCAATTCGAAGAAGGGTCGTTCGTCACGTATTGCGTCATCACGTTGTGATCGATGTTCACCAATCATATGGGATTCGGCACGTGTATGGCTAGCTATAACCCATCTGCCAATTTCTGCTCTGCAAAGACTCTTTGGGCTTGTGTTGACTGGGTGTTATAAACTTGTGTTCAGTATTTATTGAGGTCAAAGAGGGAGATACATTTACCTCTGTACTGTGCGTAAATAAATGTCAAAACAAGGATTTATTTACAGACCTTGGGAATTGATATAGAAAGACTCAGAGACTCGCGTCAGGCTATCAGCACTGCCCCTCCTCCCCCTTTGAACATCCGGTATCATATGTGAAGTCTATGTGCTCCGTTGGGATCCCCACCTAGCAATACGCTTAGAGGAGGAGAGCCCCGACAGATGTGTAAACGTAGCCTTAAGCTGGTGATTAACAATATCTACAATGTAAAAGCGAAATTGGTGAAACGTTCCTATTCTATAGATATATTATACTACATTGTTGCTTTGTCTTGCCTCTTTTTCCAGTAATGTACAGTAATTGTTCTGTTTTCTTTACGTTCTTTACCTAGAGTACAACTGTGTGTGTGTGTGGGGGAGCATTGCTGATTGTGTTTCTGAATGATCATTTCTATAAAATCAATGCTATGTTGTCCTATGAATACAGGTAATATTATGAGTTTATATTTTAGGACGTTATGCAGGCAATACTGAAATCTTTTGAGGAGCAGGCTTCCTGCGTTTCAAAGCCACAGTTAAAGAAGAATGCCATGTTTTGTGTCTTGCGTCCAATTTCGGAAAAGGAGCTACAAAACCTGAAAAAAGAGCGAGCACAAAAACGGCCAGAAGATAAAGAAGTAAATATAAATGCAGAACGAATCGGAAAGGAGAAAAGCATTCCTGAACAGAGTCCGAATACAGAGATAACCAAGTCATGATATATGTTATTAAAGGAATTACGAACGCATTGTTTTCTGGTATTTATATGATTTACCAAATGCATAGTCTATCAAAAGTCTCCAAAAACCCCATTGGGTTCTAAAGGTAGCCATACACAGGTCGATTTGTCAGCGATCAAATGCCGATCGATTGCCAATCCAATCTTTCCAGGTGATCAGGAATCGGCAATTGATCGGATCGGGAATAGATGCAACACCACCTTGGGAATCTAATTTGTGGCTGATTTAGACATGAGCTGATCTCCAAAATGGCCGATTCCACAAAATCCATCGATCGGAAAGGCTGCTACATAGGGCTGTGGGTCCACCAGCGTACTTCGATTGCCAAACCATTGACCAAAAAACCAACAGGTCGGTTCATTGTCCAATCCGATTTTTAGTCGATTCTGATTTTTTGGGGTCGATCGTTTAGGGTGATCAAACCCCGATTGACTGCCGATCAAACTCGTGAACGCGCGCAGTGATCGATTGGTCAAAAATCGAGTGAAAATTGACCTGTGTATGGCTACCTGTACCTGTATGGCTAAAAAACGCGGACTTGAAAGAAATGACTTTCAAGGGTATCACTTTAATATGTCAGGTATATGTGTTGATTAATGTAAATAAAGAAAAATATCCTGTATATGTAGATATATGAAACGATTTTCATTTAATGTATTTCACACACAATAAGGTTCACCTCGTGTATACAGCAAATCAGGGGATCCGGTCTTTAAGAGGCAAATCTATCCCATATATACACTAAAGCTAGCCACACATGGCTCGATTTTAGTGTTCAATCGAAATTTTTCGATGAAAAATTAGATCGGTTTAAACAAAATTGTTTTTCTGCTCACATAGTACAAGCGACGATTATTGATCGATTTTTGTAAAATCGTCGATTGAGTCGTGATCCGTGGTTGATTGTACAATCATCGAACTACATTTCTTGTAGCTACTTTCCTTAACACATTATTTCCGAAACTAAAATCGGAAGAGGAATTGGATTACTTGGATTCCTTTTCTGTCGAAATTGAACAATAATCGTACTACCCATGTGGTGTACTTCGATTAAATTAAAATCGATTTTTGTTTTTTTTAATTGAGCTACAAAATCTAATCTTACATCGATTGAATGCTAAAATTGAACCATGTGTGGCTAGCCTGAGGGGAGTGAGAAAGAAGCAGTCTAAAGCTGGCCATACACCTTTAGATTTCTCTGTCAGATTTCCTTTAGATCTCCTTTGTTTTACCAAAACCATGTAATATGAGGGACTTTTTAAACCATCAAGTCTACATGTGTTCAATCCCAGTAGACCCTATACTACATAAGCTGGCCATACACCTTTAGATCTCTCTGTCAGATATCCTTTGACTATGGGTCCCCGTACACCTTTAAGCTAGCCAAACACGGTTCGATTTTGGTTCAATCAATGCTCGATTAGATGAATTTTTTCATCGATTAAACGAAAATCGAGAAATGCCCACATGGTACAATCGACGATAGTTGTTCGATGAAGGCAGAAAATCTAATCGAATTTTGATCGGACATGTTGGAAAATCATCGTCGATTGTGCCAAAATCGTTTTATAATTGTCGATGTTTGTGGTGTTTCTCCTGGATCAATTAGATTAGATATAATAACATAGACCACTTCAATCTGGAATTCAAACGTTTCAATACCAAAATCGACGATTTTAGTAATATTTTGGAATCGAAATCTCACCACAATCGCAAACTCAATGTGGGGTGTATGTTGATGCGATTAAGATCGATTTTCGATTAGACGATTGAATTCCTCGATCTAATCGAGCATTGATTGAACCAAAATTGAACCATGTGTGGCTAGCTTTAGATTTCTCTGTCAGATTTCCTTTAGATCTCCTCTTGTTTTACCAAAACCATGTAATGTGAGGGACTTTCTAATCCATCACGACTACCTGTGTTCAATCATAGAGGACCCGGCACTACATAGTTGTTGGTAGATCTAAAAGATATCTGACAGAGAGATCTAAAGGTGTATGGCCAGCTTTTGCAGTATAGGGTCCTTTGTGATTGAACACAGGTAGACTTGATTGATTAGAAAGTCCCTCATATTACATGGTTTGGTAAAACAAAAGAAGATCTAAAAGAAATCTGACAGAGAAATCTAAAGGTGTATGGCTACTTTTAAGGTTTGTGTCTACCACGTCTTTTTCTGCTGAATGGGACAGTGTCCACTCTGCATATTCTTAGCTGCATGCCCTAAGCCGCGGGCAAACTGCATGCAAGCAGCAGGGAATCTGCCTGGCAAATGTGCTCCTTGATGTACATCCAGCGCAGGGAATCGGCAATGGACACAATCCCTTCAAGCAATAGTTCCCAAGCTGGGGGGCGTGAAGGTATTCCAGGGGGGCGCAGGCCCTCATTCTTAACCTGTGTTTGAATAGGGAGGGGGTGTTAAATAATGTTCCTAAATAGAAAAGGGGCCCTGCCAGGAAAGTTTGGGAACCACTGCCTTGAAGCAAGCGCAAACCACATAATTACATAACCCACTTTTTTTAACTTAAAGTTCCAAAACGGCAATTTAATATGAACGGAGTATTAAGCTTAAACAATGGGAGACGCAGTTTTTTTTTGCCAGTAACGGACACGGTTACAGCTAGCACGTCCGTTACTGCCCAAAAATCTTAATGCAGCCGTACGGCAGTGTAAAATGGCCCGATTGATCAGGTCCGATTGTTCAGGGGCTCAGAATCGGATCCGACGGAGAACCAACATGTTGGTCTTTCTCATCCGATTCTGCCCGGATCAGGGGGAGTTGCCATTTGTGAGGTGGAATCGGAGGTGGAATCGTGCCGGAATCCGCTCGGACAAGGTGGTATGCTGCGATGGATACTCTTAATTGGCCGATTGATCACACCTGCGATTCCCGGCAGAATCGCCGGAATCGATCGGATGATGAATCGATTGGACATGGAATCCGACACGTGTATGGTTAGCTTAAGGAGCTTGCAAACTCCACAGGCCGTGAGAGGAACCTGCGGCATCCTCACCGCCATGGCAGCATCATTTCTGTATCTTTTTTAACGGCTACTTTCGTGACCGTGGCTGTACTTTTTATGATGCTGTCATAGTTGAGTCGACTAGTGGTGATGCAGTGATCACAGACACAGCAACATAAGTGTCCATCCATAAACAACTTTTAGGCTAAATTTTCACTGTCATTTCAAACGAGCAGCCAGGGAAACGTCCTGTTTAGATAACAACCCCATAACAGGTCTATCGGGCAAACATTAGGCATCCGCTGGTCCATTGCCGTAATCTAGCGTTAACGAGTTAAATTTAGCCTAAATAAAGTTATCTGTAACATTAATGGTCAACAAGACAAGTCTTTTCACATCAGCTGGAAACCCACTCTGGAATACGATGTTACCCAAGCTGAAATAATCACTTCCCCTCCCGTCTCCACCAACCAGAGGCAGCCATACTGATACACAGTCTGTCTATATGGGCCAACCCAGAGGGCTCTGCTTGACATAGGTTCGCAATCAGGGGCCTATAAAACTAAAACAGTTTTAAACTTCAAAACTAAAAAAAAAAACATTACTAACCTAAATGAAGTCTTGATCCAGGCAAAGCGATCCCTGTAGATACAAATCCCATACTAAACTTCCCCTCTTCCTCGGTGCAGCGCCACCATGCCTGCAGTGTCCTATCCTCCAGAATTTAGGATGGAGGAGCGAGACTCTTCCGTTCTCTCTTCCTCCACCAATCCAGATCTGCATCCGGTGATGCTCTGTCCCTCCAGCATCATCGGATTCAGATCTGGCTGTCAGAAATGATGTCCACCTTCCCAAATCACCTTGCGGTCGAAGAACGCCTGTCAGGAAGTCACAGGAGGGGCGGAGCGCCATGACATTTGGACAGATTTCCCCAGGTATTTTTTTTTTCTCCGGTGCCGATAATAGGACGCAGATACTGAGGTGGTAGGTCCACTGTAATAAAAATAATACAGTAAAAGGCAGATGTGTCTTATCTGACATTAGATATCACATGTTTTACCACTTTGCTTGTTCCAGATTCAATGTTTATGGAAAACAAGCTTGCAAAGGGTTTATCGTTATATCTGATGAGAAGGGGAAACTTCCTCAATTGTAGATATTCTAACAATTATAAAATTTGTTGTTATTTTTTAAATTTGTGATTTAATTGTAAAGCCCCTGAACATGGCATCATCACCAAACTTACTGGAAATGTAGAGAAGTGTTGAGGGTATACCACAAAAAAAAGAAAGTACTGCTCTCACACAAACAGTTTTTGCATAAATTTTAAGCGGATATATGCTTAAAATCTAAAGCAAATATATGTAAATGTTTGACTTGCCTTTGAGCTGGTATGATGGTGGCATAGCACTCCATAATCCTGAAATAATATACTTACCTGCTGTTCCCTGGATTCAAGAGAGAGCGGTTCATGTTTATTTTGCAGGCTTCCAGGGGTAACATGGTGCAATATCACGAGTGGCCACTGGGGGAGTTTATAATGGTTTTCTTTGGGATAATATGTGCTGTGATTAGAGATTCACCTGTCTATCTCTGCAGTGAGTTCTGGGGGGGGGGGGGGCACTGTGGCAGCCCGTTGTCAGAGCCAGGTAGAGAGGGGGGCCTGCGAGGGATCTTGTTAAATTACTCATTACAGGTAAGTTTTTTTTGGGGGGGGGGATCTTTTGCACAAAATGGCGATGCACCCCACCTGGAATACCTCTGCTCCCCCCCGTTTGGGAACCACTGACTTAGTGTACAGTGGACGGATTGGATTTGTTTTTCTCATCTCAACAGATTGAAAACCATCATCTTCGGCCGAGTCTCTACCAGGCGTCATGGAATGCGTTGACATTACATGTCCATGATGCCCAGTTGGGGCACGATATGATAGTGTTTATGACACATAAAGGATGAAATGTTATCACTGCATTACCACTTTCTGCATGACAAAGTACAAGTAGTGGATTGTATGAGTCATGTGAGGCATCTATTGGTCTTCAATGGAATAGTCATGCGCCATGCCCCCGTCACGGTCTCACAATGTTATTTACTGTCTATAACAAACCTCTGGGAATGGGCATTGTTTACAGTAGGCTGCAACGTGCTAAAATACCCATTTTTGGCATGACTAGAAAGTGGGTCTAAAGCTGGGTCTACATTACCGTTTTTTCCCTATTCATAATGTAGATGCCCCCTGCATTCCCCTATGGTAATTTACCTGTCAGGGAGCAGTGCGGTATATGGGACAGATCCACAAAGCCCAGCCTGGCGTCCACACAGACGCACCAATGTTTACCAATGGCCATGTTCTGTGATATCAGCAAAATGCGTTGCGCAAGGTGCACGTTATTGCTGACATGGTGAATAACGCACCCTAAACTCTCAGAAAGAGCGCCCAAAGGCAAACTGCGGGAAGGCGCTCTGGAACATCATGCAGACATGTCCACAACACCACCCACGGTTTCTGGGTCTGCCTAATGTAGACCCAGCCAAAAAAGCCAATTCCTCAAAACCGATCGATCAGAATAGCTGTAGCATAGGGAGCTATGGGTCAATCTTTGTTAGGAACTATGCCACACAACCCGGATTAGCGCTAGGGTGTCAGGTGCAGGGAGTCT
>CM070033.1:26809085-26827389 GCA_036250615.1 Ptychadena robeensis
TCTCCTGGTACTCATCTGAGGAGCTCACTAAAAGTTATGTGCACCCCTGTCTATAACAGACCATAATACAGGTGTCCCTCACGCATTCAGCTTGCTCCCATGTAGGATGGAGACTATAAGGATAATTATTGTTTATGGAGCGTCTAGCAAATCCTATTGACAGTTATAGTGTGTTTTGAAGTGTACAACTGGTAGAACTTGTGTAAAGTTGTCATTCAGGTATAACTTTAAGAAAGTCAATGTATCTTTTTCATGTTTTTTGCTGATCTCTGCAAGATCAATCCAGAACGGACTGGATAACGCAGACAGTAGAGCAAGGTAGGGGATTTTCCAGTGAGAGATGGGCGTGATATGACACGCTGTTTTATTTAATTTGGACTGTTGTCTACCATCTTATTAATCAAAGCCCATTTCTATTTATATATTTCCATATATACATGCGCCTATAGACACACACGTTTAAAAATAATCGGAGCTTTGTTTCTTTTTTTGTTTATAATTGTGTACCAAAACTTTTGTATAGTGCATAAATGTGTCAAAGTGCATGTGCGGTTAGGGGTTGTTTCCATTATATGTCAGGACCCCTACGCTAAGCGTATATTCTTAGCAGGGGTCCCGACGTATCCCACAGACATTGCCTACCGGCGGATGGTCTGTTTACATGTAAGGCTGAACGCACTCGACTACGTTCAGCCTTAAGCTGGCCATACACCTTCAGATTTCTCTGTCAGATTTCCTTTAGATCTTCTTTTGTTTTACCAAAACCATGTAATATGAGGGACTTTCTAAGCAATCAAGTCTGCCTGTGTTCAATGGCAGAGGACCCTATACTACATAGTTTTTGGTAGATCTAAAGGAAATCTGACAGAGAGATCTATAGGTGTATGGCCAGCTTTACACCGGCAGATCGGCTCGGCGCAATAAGGACAGAGTCCCCACCGAGCAGGTAAGTCTATCTGTTACGTTGGAACCTCCCGCCAAGTGTGTTCGCTTAGCGGAGGGGTCCCAACGCAATGGAAACAAAGCCATATTCTGTGATATGTGCAACAGCCCATGTTTATTAAAAAAACAAGTTCAGTATTAAATGTCACAAACTAACACAAATTACTTGTAAAAATTTTTAATCCTTTAAACCAAATGTAAATATAAATACTAAAAAGAAAACATAATAGGAGGATACAGCAAATCTTAATTATATTGATCAATACATACACCTTTACCTTCAAAAATGTTATAACCTGTCTATAGCCATTGATTACTCCATTTATAATCACTTCAGTTTTAGGATACATAGTGAAGATTTGTGGGAACATAAAAAAAAAAGATTTCTCTAGCACATGTAGTTTTTGCATAAATTTAAGTTAAAAGCCAAGTTGAATATTTTGTAAGTTGACTGAGCTTAATTTATGCAATTCATTTCATATCCCATAATATGGAGTGATTATCCCTTTTATTTACATAATGGATTTATAAATAATGGATTTTGTGTTCATGAATGAGTTGTAGAATGTGGTAGTTTGGGCTCATGGTGAATCTTGTCTTTGTGAGCGATGGTGTACAGCTGTAGCCATGTGGTAAACAGACAGTCATTTCCTCTGGGATCTCATTACCTTGTCATCAGAGGTTAGTAACCTGAAGAAGACTTCATCGGTTTAATAGGTGCTTTTCGCTCTGCTGAGTTCATTCTCTTTTCCCTGAACGAGGTAACTAGAGAACAATATTGTAGGAAACCATATTCCAGCTTGTAGTACTTGTACCGTAACTAAACCTGCCAGCTCCAGTTATCTGAGGAGAAAGTTCTGGGACCGTTTTTGTGTCTGTTGGCATTACACAAAGTACTGGTTACATCTGAATGACCACATCAATAGTTCCAAGGCATTTATTTTACCCTTTTACTGGCAAAGCCTTGCCAGGAGGCACTTTTACCATAATTTAACCCCCTACGACATCATATAGAGACTCAAGAAATGTCATTTCAGTGTTGTTATTTTTTAAATGTTACATGATTTTGCCTAACTATTCCTGAAACCCAAATGTCTTGGTATCGGCCTTTTGGCATATGATCTGTACAGCTTTGCTCAGTATGGGGGAAAGAGAAGCAGAACAGGTGTGCGGTGTGTTAGGAGCCCTACTGATAAGAGATTGTCGGTATACTGCTTCCTTCACCATCCAGGAACTACAACAGGGGAAGCTGATGTCCTCTATCAGAGGAGACGGTGCTTTGGAGTAGAGTATAGAAATGGAAGAACAGTGATCCAGTATGGTATGCTCCATATCCGAGGGGTGGGCAAACTTTTTGATTTGTAGGCCGTAATGGGGTTTTGAATTTGACTGAGGGGCTGGACAAAGAATCTGTAAGGGCTGCCTGGTCCCAAGTCCTCCAAGCCTGGATTGAAGAGGTAAACCTTGATAAATATATTAGAGAAAAGTAATAATTATACCGATTTACAAGGAAGGTATACAAAAATTAATAGCTATAAATAAATTAGGCTTTGGATAGTAAAGCCTGCCATACAACCACAAATGGGTGCAGACAGATTAGCTCAGATGAGCTCTGGAATGCAACGTGATGACATCATCACGTTGCATTCGGGTGCATTCTGGGGCTGCTTTAATCGGCTGGGCACCCTTTGTGTGCTGGCCATTAGCTTCAATGAAGACGCCGGTCTTCATTGAAGTTAATGGCATCGGCCAGAGAACATCGGACATGCCCATTCTCTGGCCGGCCGAGCTGTGGGGCGACAGGGACCTGTCGCCCCATGTGGGCACACGCCGATTGGCGGCCGATTTTGCCGCCGACCGAAGGCGGCCGCTAATCGGCGTGTGTATGCCAGGCTTTAATCTAAGCAAATTACGACCTCCAGCAGGCACCTTTTATAATCATCCTCTAGGCCAGCGGTTCTTGGTTTGCCATTTGTGGTAGATTTGTATTTCTTTATATAGCTCTGTGATTTTCTTTTTTTTGTGTGGCTCTAAAATTTCAACGTAATATGGGCATCTATGGGTGCTGGTTAAGTCTAGACAGCTCAGCAGCACGCATGGACGAGAGTTCAGGAAAAAAAATCTTCTAGCCCGGCATGCTGATGCTTTCAGTGCTGAAATAATTGATCTCATGCCAGAGAAGAGCTCTTCAAATTTTACAGCAAGAGCATTTTTAGCCCTTGAGCAGCGTCCTGTCACAGCGGGGCACCCATCAAATGATGCCACGGCATGGTGCTGCGATCGGCCACTCTGTGCGCAGGAGTAAATGGCTGATTAGGCTGATGTACATGCTGCTTAAGTGTTTCATCTCAAAACTTTGTCTACAGAAACAAATGAGCAGTGTCATGTGATAGGGGTTATTCTGTTAATATCTGGGGATCCTGATCGTACCAGCTATTGGGACTTGTATTTCAGGATCAATGGGTTAACATGTACATATTTGTCTTGCTAGGTGTGAGCTTGAAATATTTGTCCCGTCTGTATAATGTAAGTCTCTATAATAGTATATTTTTTCTATTTTCTAGGGCGCCAATGCCTCGGCTTTAGAGAAAGAGATTGGTCCGGAACAGTTTCCAGTGAATGAGCACTATTTTGGTTTAGTAAACGTAAGTGAATTACAGAAAAATAATCTTCACACTTGTGTTTTTTCTTTTGTTTTTCCACACATTGGATTCTTCAAATTACTTGTCATTAAGGGTCACATTCACAAAAGTTATTTTGACTTGACCTCCCTGGCGGGCTTTTCACAACATTTGTTCAGGTCATACAGGTGATCAAGGCGCAGTATACTGATATGTGGACTGTGAAAAGGGGCGCAGCCTCCATTAACATGGAGATCAATGGTGCCACATGCCCCATACACCCTAACCAGAAGCAATCCGTGATCAGGTACACGGAGCACCGCCGATAATGCCCGTTCCTGGCATGGGCACAGTTTGTTCTGCCATACTGTGTTCAGCATAACACCAGGGAGATTAATAGAGCATATATATACTTCCCAAATCTGCAAGTGCCAACAAAAGTTAAGGGTGCTGTTGCAAAAATTATTTTGTTCTGTTGACTGTAAGCAGTAGTGATGGTATGATTTTCCCTTCACCAGGGGTGTTGCTCCAAAATACACAGGGGGCCAAATTTCAAAGCTTGGACAAAGTCAACAGACCAGCCTTGATATATTTAAAAATATAATTCCACTGAGGGCCATTTTTGGCCCATGAGTTGGTCTACCCTGGACTACACACACAGTGTACAGGTATAGGGGTACACATGGAATATAAATAAACTATGCAGTGTGTTAAGTCCATGTGTGCCCCCATCACTGTGTGTATAGTGTAGTTTGCCTTCACCGGACCAATCCTAGTACCTCTGTCCAGCTCTGCACCCCCCCCCCCCCCCCCCCCCCCCCCCTACCATTTGCACTTGCCACTTCTCTGTCCGCCATCTCGGGTACTAGAAAAATATGCCTCCCAACAACCTTCAGGATGTCACTGGGGTGTATTCTAGTGACATCATAGTGAGTGCCAGCTGCCCGAAGGTTGATGGGATCAGCCAAAATGTGAGAATGGAGGAGCAGTGAGTACAGCTTATAGGGGGACTTGCTGCGGGACAAGAATATTTGCTCAGTGGGCCAAAGTTTGACACCTATGCCCTACTCCATATTTGCTAATCCAAGAGCTCTAGTTTGGGAAGATTGTATATTGGCAATAATCTGAAGCTATGTATCATGCAGACAGCGGTTGAGACAATTAAAATCTGAAGCTGTCATATTTAAGTTGTTTGCATGCTAATATTGTGTCATCTCAACATAAAATTAAGCATTTCTAATTATGATACAGGAGTCCTGGTCCAAAGAATTGTGATGCTATAAGCAAGGTGATCTGGGGTTTACAGGAGACCTTCCAGCTCCCTGACACCATTCAGCTCTATATTGTGGCCACTATTGCATGAAAACATAACATTCTGAGTCATGACATCATTGCTGCCCCTTGACACTGTAAATATCGGGTTGGAAAAACTGAGTAAAAACAAAAATGACAGGCCTTGCAGTGGGGCTAGACCCTCACTGCAATGTTCAAATGCTTTTCCTCTAGAGCAGGGGTGGGCAAACTAAGGCCCAAGTGTCCAAACATTGCCTTGGGGTCGATGCAGAGGCGTGATCATGACACTGTGGGTGCATCCTCATGGTGACAACAGACATTCTCTAGGAGCTATCTCTGATCATTGCAATGAATGAGCATTTTATTTAAGTGCAGGAAATGTAAAAATATAACGATGTCCGTCACACGTCGCCTATTACACATCACCGCCATCATTAGTAATGCCGGCGATGTATGTAATCGGCACACCTATGGTGGGTCGACCATTACAGGCTCTTGGTCCGGCCCCTTTATCAAATTTAAGAAGCCAATGTGGCTCACAAGTCATAACGTTTGCCCACCCCTGGTCTAGAGGGATGTAAACAGCGTTTTTACTTACCTTATCACTTGCTCCCCAACAGCCAAACTCCTCCATGTGACTGGTGCCCCCAGTCTTTTGGATCTGGCTGAGGCTGCAGGCAGTAATGGCATCTCCCACAATGTGGGGCAAATAGCCCTGTAATGTAAGTGAGGACCTGCACAAAGTGCCAGATAGAGACGAGGGAAGCAGAGGGTATGTAAACAAGCTTCCTTGATGGAAAAGAATTTGATTTTTTTTGGCTGACCCTGAAGTCAAGTTTTAATTACAATCTTATCCAGGTAAATCCCAGAGTTAAAGGAGGCAGGGAAGCTGTCAGATTCTTCCCTGTCTCCTGGTCCCGCTCTGCAGATCTGTATGTGAGAGGCAGCTGCAGCCAGCTCACATACAGAATAGAGGGGATATATTTGTTCCTGTGCAGAATGCATGTGAGCTTGCTGACGCAGCCGTCCACATAATTTGCTGTTCAGACGGACGATCATCCATGGATCATCCATCATCATGGATGAATCATCTGTCTGCAGAGCCTTGTATGTGAGTGGCTGCTCCGGTGTTTATCCTTGCTTCTGTATGTGACCCCGCGTACAGGACAAAGGGGGTGTGTGTCTTACAGTGCTAAAAATATGGTACTCGTCAAACCAGCGAATGACTAGAGCAATGGCAAGGAAATATACATCACACTGTGTGTTTTTTATTTAAAAATACATTATTGCAACATATACTATTACAAAGCTCAGCGTTTCGATGCTTTCTTTCACTTCCTTGTGCTTTATTATGGTCAGCATGTTATTAATAGGGACTAAGGGGGGGGGGGGGGTTTCCACATGCAACGTGACCAAGCAGTGCTGTGTTTACACATCTGCCGATGCAGAGGATCAACGTGCTTAGCGGAGGGCGTCCCGACGGGTGTGCAAACCTCCCCCCTAAATGTTTTCTAAAAATCTTAGAGAATTGAAGAAAAATCCATATCTATATATTAATGATCCATGGCAGATATCCCTCTGTCTTCTCTGTTCTCCACCTCGGAGAGCTCACTTGTTCAGTCTGTATATCCTTGGGACTACATTCATATTGTGTTCTCTTAGCAGTTTCTATACAGTAAAAGAAGCATTTGAATGTATTCTCACCTACGCAGCACGTCTCACCATTCCATTATTTTAAATCTTGTGTTATTACTTTTTTACATGACAGGGATATGAATGTTTAATATTATAGTGGTTACCGCTTACCTTTTTCTAGGTTATATTTCTGAATAAGCCTGGCTGAAGACATTTTTAGAGCCGAGTGAGATCCTTTTTTTCCATAAGTTGCCTGGTTTCCTGAACCTGTGATGAATTTTACATTTGCAAGGGCAGATTTTACAAGTTGCTGCGTATTAGCTTTTTTGGTGTGAACATTTATAACAATATAGAATGGCACAATGAATCATTGTTTCAGCTTGCTGCGATACTTGGTAATACTCCACAATATGTTTTGGGAGCTACAGTGGAGAAAATAGCCCATGTCTGTTTATTTTTTGGTAGTAAATGGTCAGTCTATTGTTTATAATTAAGCAAATCCTTTTAGAAATTTTGGCCCTCATCTTATGGAGCAATCTTATGACAGAGCTGACCTAAAAAGCTGACCTGTCTAGTTTTTAATTTAACGTATTTTTCGGACCATAAGACGCACCCAGTTTTTAGGGCAGGAAAACCAGAAAAAAAAGATTTAATACATTTTCACATAAATTGGGTTAATGCAATGAATTCAATGAATGCAATATTCAATTCAGCCAGTAGGTGTCACTAGCAGCAGTACACTCTCAGCACAACTACATTCTACACACTGATCGGGAGGAGGAAGGGGGGCCAACATTTGCAGAGTCTCTCCTTTTAGTCTCTGGTCTCCTCTCTGGCTGGCTGTTACTGTGTCCGTGGAAGCTGCAGTGATTACAGTTTCCACAGAGGGAGAGAGGCATAGGTGCCAGTTCATCTATGCCTCTCTTCATTGCTTATTGCATTGCTTATGCAGCATTGGCAATTATATCAGTACAGATGGGAGAGGCATCTCTCAACTGACAGCTCCTCCAGCTCACCAGCTAGTCTCCGTGCCGGGAGAGCTGGCGGGACCAACCGCGGCTGAGCATTCAGACCGTAAGACTCCCCCAATTTTGGTCTTATGGTCCGAAAAATACGGTAGTTCTGGTTTAATGCCAGTGGATTGATAGAACGAGAACAACCGCTGCTGCAGACATGTAATGTGGACAATGCATGACAATTGAAGCGGTTATATAATACTTACCCTTCTCCCTGTGGCCCTGACCCCAGGTTAGGGCTTGTTTCCATTGATGCGATCCCGCGCGGCTGAACGCATGGCATAGTTGTCGCGCGTTTTGCGACGCAATTTTTTTTTTTTATGCGGATGTGGTTGGGACGCGCATGCGTTTCAAAATGCTGCAGCTAGCGTTCAGAAATGCTCCCTAAACCGCATCTGCACCCAAACATGCACAACCGCACCAGTGTAAACTATATTGAAGTTTCCAATGGATGCGGTTGTTTGCGCTTGCGGCCGCGCGGCTACAAACGCGCGGGATGGCATCAATGGAAACAAGCCCTTAGGCTTATCTAAAGCTGAGCTGTAAACCTGACATAAATGAAGGGATAGGTGCCAACAGCAACCAATTACATTTTGCAGCTTTATTTTAATAATTTTTACTGACTGAGAAAATGAGTGATCTGTAATCTGTTGTTTTAAAAAGAGAATTAGGTTTTACCTATCCAATACATAACTGACTGTTTCTGTCATTTTGGTTTTCTGTACAGTTTGGGAACACCTGCTACTGTAACTCTGTTCTTCAAGCACTTTATTTCTGCCGCCCGTTTCGGGAAAAGGTCCTCGCCTACAAAAGCCAACCTAGAAAGAAAGAGAACCTTCTGACCTGCTTAGCAGACCTCTTCCACAGCATAGCCACTCAGAAAAAGAAGGTTGGAGTGATCCCTCCAAAGAAGTTCATTACACGGCTACGCAAAGAAAATGGTAAGGAGATCTCCTTGGTTTGTTTAAGTAGATTTTTCATTATTTTGGATTATATTTGGCATTAGTAGGAAGGGACTGGTAAGATTTCTCCATGTGGTCCATCTCAAACATCATGTTTTGGCTGCATTAGAACAAACCCCCCTTCCAGGCAATACCAGCTCCCTGGCACACTGGCTGTTCAGAGAAAGTTGGGGGGGGGGGGTCCCCGCTCCTGATGCCAGACCTCTTGTTACAGCAGGCCTACCACCTCCGCATTTGCCTTCTATTTTCAGCACCAGAAGTGCCCAGATAGGGGCAGATCAGAGGTCAAAAGTAAAAAATTAAGAAATAAAACTTAACTGGTAAAACTTGCCACAAGAGACCATGGGAGGGTATACGTAAATTCTGACATCTACCTTCCCATGTCCCCATGCGCCTGCAGCCAGCCACATCTGAATCGGGTGTTGTGGAGGGGCAAATCAACACCAGAATATGGAAAAGCAAGACTGAAAGAGTCTCGCTCCTCCATATTGCAGCCTGGTGGATGGGACACTCCAGGCATGGCAGCAAGAGAGCGAGGAAAGGTGATATTTCTTTGCTTTTAGAGGTTGCTGTTCCTTGACGAAGACCCGATGTAGGTGAATTATGTAAATATGTATATTGCCTAGAAACAAGTCAGACACCTAATTTAAAAATCCTTTACTGAAGATCCCCATACACCTTAAGGTACCCATACACGCATATGGGCTAGATCAATGGCCTCTTTGAGAACCGTGCGTGCTCACGGCCATCTATCTGGCGCAGATCTAATGCGGCCATCCCTGTTTTCGAGCGGAATCAATCCAGCTCAAAGACCAGGTTATCGGACATGACTGTAAATCAGAAGTGACGTATACCCTCCCATGGTCCCTTGTGGGAAGTTTTTATTTAATTTTTTTTACTTTTGACCTCCGGTCTGCCCTAATGGGTGCTGAACATAGGAGGCAAATGCGGTGGTGGTAGGTCTGCTGTAACAAGAGGTCTGACATTTCTGTACAATCAACTTTTGTTCAAAACCATCTAATATGAGGAGCTTTCTTAACCTTCCAATCACCATGTATTCTATTAGGGAGGCCCGGCACTACATAGCAGTGATATATACCTTCCAATCACTATATATTCTATCAGGGAAGACCAGGCACTACATAGCAGTGATATATACCTTCCAATCACTGTATTCTATCAGGGAGGACCCAGCACTACATAGCAGTAATATATACCTTCCAATCACTATGTATTCTATCAGGGTGGACCCGGCACTACATAGTTGTTGGTAGATCTAATAGAAATTGTATGGAGTAATTTAAAGGTGTATGAGGGTGCAGTTATCATGTCCCACAGCAAAATACACCAGAATTCACTCACTGCCTATGTTCCCTTGTTGAAGTCCTTATGCCGACTGACTGTTAACAGGGCTTCCCAAGTCATTTTGCTTAGTCCAGGTACTCGTATGCAACCATACCTGGGGTCATCACTATCTATGAGAACCAGTTGACAAGGCGACTTGGGCAGCTCCATTCTCATTCCCGCCATAATTTGTGCAACCCTTATTGATTAATGCTATTGATAAGCCCTTTACCTATAATTAGGCCTTTATGTAAATACACTTTTATGTTGTCTGAGATATGTATAGCTGTTGGATTTGTTGCATAAAAACTTACGAAGGTTGACCTTTTTTTTGTTTTTTTTATTATTTTCTCTGCACAATTCCGCCTCCTTCTGTCTGTGTGGTTGCTGCTTTATCTCTCCATCCCCTGTTCACTCCTTCTTTGGATGAACAAAAAGCTTCCTCTTCATTAATACCTACGTTGTCATGGAGACACCAATCAAGCCGGCGCACCGCTCAATTGTTAGTTGTAGTATTGACGCTCTTGTTAATCCTGTTTATGACGCATGTTGTGAGTTCCCACACACCTGAGACTTGAGATCTGCCAATGTACAGAGCCCAGAGAAAGGTTACAAGGCCGCAGCCCATCTCAGGCAAGGAAAGTCAAATATGGAATATACTGTATGAAAAAGTGCATATCAATCCTTCCTATGTATATCACCTGTGTATGCATTTTAAAACGAGTGCTTGTGATAGACACACAGTGTTAACTGAACCCCAAGGAACAGCAGGAAATTTTTACATTAGATACACCTTTCCTTTAAAAAAGAAAGAGACCATCAACGCATCTTTGTTGCGGTTTAACATGTGTACCCCAAGGTATTTTACACAATGTATTCCTTCAGCAACTGTTAAAATTAATACAATATACATTTTTACAATCTACCGATTGTAACTATAACACTCATGTACCATCACCGAACAAGTCACTTTCAATGTTAATGATTTCTAGTCCTCAATGGGTAAAGTTGGCCATACTCATATCCACTTTTGCTGGATCGATCTTCAATAGATTGACTTTTTCAATTTAATTATTGAAAAAATGTGATCGTATGAGCACGCACTGCATTTCAAAACCGATTGATTCCTGTCCAGAGGCCTTTGCGCTTTGTATGCCATTGTATGATTGGATGCAAAGCTATTGAAATACCTGTTAGATGCTCGAACTATCGACTGAATTTTCCAACATCCCCAATCTCTGCTGAATATGATGTTCCATTTCCATCACTTTTGGTAGATTGATTCAGGAAAAAAACAATCACTTTATAAATTAGTGACTTTTCAAGTTGATGGCTAGTGTATTGTCTGTGGGTCCCCAGTGTAGTTCATTAAAAAGTTGATAGTTTTTTTTAATGCCACAGCTCAGACAATTTTTTTTTTTTTTTTTTTTGTGTAAACATTTTTATTGGTAGTTTTTTCCAATCAAATTAACAAACTTATTTCATATTCAATGGAATAATGCAGAGGCTGCCGAGGTATGTCATTGTGGGATGTTTAAAGATTTACTGGGTAAAGCCATGTAGTATAGTGGCCTGCCTGATAGAATACATAGTGATTGGAAGGTATATATCACTGCTATGTAGTGCTGGGTCCTCCCTGATAGAATACATAATGATTGGAAGGTATATATCACTGCTATGTAGTGCCGGGTCCTCCCTGATAGAATACATAGTTATTGGAAGGTATATATCACTGCTATGTAGTGCCTGGTCCTCCCTGATAGAATACATAGTGATAGGAAGGTATATATCACTGCTATGTAGTGCCGGTCCTCCCTGATAGAATACATAGTGATTGGAAGGTATATATCTCTGCTATGTAGTGCTGGGTCCACTCTAGTCATTAAGGGAATTCTTGACAGATATGGAGGTACCCTCTCATCGCTTTGTCAATAATCCTACTTTTAACTCCGTGTGAGTAGCCAGTTACAGGTTGCCTCAACATTGCAATAGTTTCAGGTCCCCAAATATCCTCAAATGGCAAATTCCTTGTGAAATATGTTTAGAGAGGATCTTCCTTTTTCCTTATTTTACGTATTTGATGAGGTTTGTTCTTCTGGATGTTTCATCTGCATTCCGCCCACTTGGCATATTGTCCTCTGTCATATATTGTCAATGACACCACCTACATTATTTACCTTGGTATATAAGCAGATATTGTCTCCTCTGTGTCATTAGATGATGCAGGATTATGATGTCATCCTTATGTATAGTAGGAGCAGCTTTATGGCTTTTGTCATCTTTTAATTTTATTTCATATTTAATGCCAGCCCTTTGTAGCGTAGAGGTTGTTTCTTCCGTCATGGTATTTTCATATTATTTCTGTAAAAAAATTTGTTTTAAGCACAGAGCGGCTTCTCTCTGAGAACATTAATGCATGTATACGTCTACCTGTCCTCTGCAGTGTCAAGGCCATGTTCTATTTCTTTTATGTCCATGGAACTGAAGCAGTGCATAGACTGTTAACACTTTCCTTTCCACTACTCATTGAAAAGTATAAAGTATCTTTGAAAAGATTGACATAATGAGAGTTCCTGTCTATTGCAGTATCATCCCCCTCTAGCTTGGTCCTTCCTGACCATCATTCAGATAATGAAGTGGGTTGGCTTCTGCATCCAATGCGGTACAATGCGGAAATGCAGATGGCATTTTGGCAGTACACAGCGTGTGCAGTTTTACAATTACCGCGCTGTTATTAGTTAATGGAATCTTTAAAAAGTTCTGTGTATTTGTGTAAAATGCATCCACTGGTGCTGCCCTTTTCTCCCCTCCATGATTTAAGTCCCAGGTGCCCAACCTGCAGCCCTTTGAGCATTCTTTGGCGGCCCCCCTCAGTGCCCCACCTGCGTCCCCCGAAACCTAACTGTTAATGCATAGGTCATAGGAACTTGCCTGTCCGCTGATCCTCCATTGACAGGTCCTCGTCGGGGATCTTAGAGTGAGAAGAGGAGGAGAGGCGATAAACTTACAAGATAGGCATACGTAAAAGCCGTACGACCCACATGGCACCTGAGCAAATTCCTTGCCTCTTCTCCTCTAGTGTTGGTGTGGGGATCGGCAGACAGGTAAGTGCCTATGCTCCCACTATTCCAGCAATGAAGGGGGGTGATTGTATAGTATATATTGCGGCACCTAACCTTTGATGATGAATATGACAAAATGTGCTTTACCATACTACAGTGTTCCCTAATGCTTGAAGTATTATTTAAAACAGGTTTTGTTATTTAAAAATAATATCTTCTAGCTCTGCCTGCTGTCATTTCTTATTCATTAAAAAATGCTTCTACAAGTCGGTATAGATTGAAAATATATTGTGTGGCCCTATAGAGATGCTGAGGGCTGCACTTGTGGGCTTGTGGCCCTCCATATCAACTCAGTTGGCTACCACTGTTTTAAATGGAGGGAGAATTGCAACACATTTCCTGGGATTGAGAGCTAATGATTGGCACATTGACAGTTTGGCCATGCGTCCCTGCCTGCCTGTGCTGGATGTGTGTCCAGTGAAGGAAAAGAGACATGCGCCGGCCAATTTACAGCTGGATTTCCCACGACTTGTGGTGCACTTTGCCCACAGCTTAGAGGATTTTCCCACCACACCAGCGGAAGCGTGCCAACATGTAAGTTCCCTGTTCGCTCAGCATTTCTTCAAACTGGATCAATCGAACAAGGGTTTTAACATTCAATTCCCAAATGTTCATTCCCCAAACTACCACCGCAAACGCATACACCTTTTAGACCTAAAGTTTTAAACTAAACCAAAAAAAAAACCACACATACATGAAATAAGCACATTACCTTCATGTTTTCAGTGATAGTGGCAGCATGTTGATTGAGGGCAAGAGAAGCCACTTCCTGATCCATTCTTCTCCGGCTGACAACAACCCTCTCCCCCGCACTCCTACACAGACAGACTCCTCTGCAGCTCCGGTGTTGGGGAGAAGGGGGGGGGGGGGGACTTGGCTAGATCTAGCTGTGTGAAGAGAGGCTTCTCTCTCCCCTCTTTAGAAAGTCTCACAGACTTCACATCTGTAAGACTCAGACCTAGAGGCTTATGGGAGAGAATTCCCAGTAACCCCTGCAGCTTGTTATGTCTTGCATAGGCGAGACGTAACACAGTGGGAGCGGCTGTCTCTAAGAACGTGCACTGCGATCGATCATTTGACTATCGAACCAAAATTTGACCTGCATGTGGGGGGCTTTAGAATAGAGTAGATTTTTCTGATGATGTCTTTACTTTTAAAACACCATTTCACATTAATTACAAGCTGGTTGCTTTGTCCTGTCTAGAAACGACAACATGTAATAATGTATGCGTAATATTTTCAGCACTTCCAGGTGCTGTCGCATTTCACCATGTGCATTGGTGTTCTATTTCCATATAAGCAGGCTTACATGTAGAATCTTCAACTAAGACTCGGCCTGATGCATATTTATAACTCTAAGCTGCAAACATGGCATTTGTATTATTTTTTTGGCTGAAGCTTTAACAGGATGGTGATTATAGCAATAATCAAAGCTTGCTGTGCCTCTGCGCTGCACACATCTGTTCCCATCTATAGACCCGGCGCTGTCTCCGGAACAGATGAAAAGAATGTGTTATGGGAAGTCATTTAGGACTGGAGCTGGAGATCCATCTGCACCCTTTATTTGTTGTGGATGTAGAGCTTTCAGCATGGGATGTCCTCACTTTTGTTTCTCGGTCTGGATGTTATTTTGATTTTGATACAAGTACATGTCAATGTTACGTAATTGCTGGAGTGAAAGATTAAAGGGCTAAAGTTTGCTGGGAAGAGTAAAGTGTTGGGGTACTTTTTTATTTTTTGGCTTTGCGGTTAAAATCATTTTGGGGCCATGTTTAGGATTCAGGTGGAAGAGTTTAGGTTCCAGGTGCCCAACCTGCTGCCCGGGGGCCACATGCAAACCTTTGGATGTTCCTAGGCGGCCCTCCTTGGTCTTTCACTTGCGGCCCCCGAAACCTAACTGTTAATGCAAAGGGCATGGGAACTCCCCTGTCCTCGCCCAAGCGCTTCTTAGGGAGAGGAGAGGGATTTGCTCTAGCTGAGCACGCTGATTGGCATACATGAAAGCCAATCGGTGATCCAGACAAGTCCCTGAGCAAGTACCTTACCTCTCCTCTGCTTCTTGCTCTAAAAAGATGCCACTCTAAGAAGGTGAGTGCCTATGCTCCCACCAACAAACTGGGGATTATTGTATGTGGCACATAACCTCAGAATAGGGGCACATTACCTTTGAATCAAACAATGTCTTCTAGCTATGCCTGCTGTGCTTTTTTCATAAAAAAATGTTTATACAAGTATGTATTTATTGAAAATGTTATGTGCGGCCCTTTAGTGATGCAGAGGGCCGCGCTTGTGGCTCTCCATATCAACTCGGTTGCCCACCATTGGTTTAGGTGTTGGCTTAAGTAGAACACATGAACACATCCTGGGAAGATATTGTTGGTACTTTTGGTATTAACATATTTTGTTTTCTATTGCAGAACTTTTCGACAACTACATGCAACAGGATGCCCATGAGTTCTTAAACTACCTGCTGAACACCATTGCTGACATTTTGCAGGAGGAGAGAAAGCAAGAGAAACAAAATGGCAGAATACCAAATGGTAACATTGACAATGAGAACAATAACAGCACACCAGATCCCACCTGGGTTCATGAGATCTTTCAGGGAACGTTAACAAATGAAACAAGGTGTCTTACTTGTGAGACGGTAAGATTTCATATATACCATATGTGCGTAATGTCTCTTGTTAACCTCCTGGGAGTACACTGTACTCTGCTGTGATTCCCTGCCCTCCCCTCTACACATACGATGTGGGCTGGCAAAGCAATGCCTCTCCATTAACATGCTGCCCTCGCCTCTTCGCGTCCCCATTGACGCTGAAAGCCATCGTGGTCCGGTTGTGATGCAGAACCGTGGTGGGCTCACTGAACATAGGCCAGTATGCCAGATCCCGGCTCGGGTTGTGTAAACAAATTCTACCCGAGTACTGGGTTCTGGCACACTGCCCGAGGGGTTAATAGGTTCTCCAATAATGCATTGTGTAACATACAGTATGTCCTGTATTTGTATTGCTGAACCTGAAGGTCGTTCCAGACATTCATAAGATAAGCATAGTTAAAAAAAAAATTATTGAATGGAATGGAATCTGCAAAAAGCCCCTTCTATTATGGAAATAAAGAAGTTTCAATTTGTCAAAGAAACCCTTGAATTGGCTTAAGAAAAATCACTCAACAGTTTGTGAACTGATAAATGCAAGATTATTTCTTTTAAGGAAGGGGCAGTAAGATGGTCAGATAACCCCCAAATATTGAGCTCAAACCATAGTACATGTATGTATGTATTCTATCAGGGAGGCCACTTTACTACACGTTGTTGGTTGATCTAATGGAGATTGTATGGATTGATCTTAAGGTGTATGGGGGGCATTAGATGGTCACTCTCCAATTTGCACTGTGGGTGAGTTAAGATAAAGCAGCCCGGCTCACAAACAAGCTTAAAACACAGGTAGAGGAAAGATCCACCCAAAGGCAGATCTCTCCTATGCACTGTGTTATCAGACTGACAGCCCAAAACCCATTTCTGGGTTGTCGGTGTGAAAGCTGGCAGCATGCGTCCAGCTTTCACACATGCAGAGTTTGATGGGAGAGTCCTGCCTGCGTGCCAGGAGCCTAGGTGTAACCAGCTGCATATAAGACACATGCATTCCCTTATACCCCCTCTGATTTTGGTAAGTACACGGAAGATGTAATATTGCCTTGAAATGGGTCTGCTGTGAATGTTTGAGAGGTAACTAGTCGTTTAATGCTCTATGCCCTTATAAATGGAGGGATTTACCGAATTCATAATGAACATGCATTTTTTAGTTTATATTTTGATAATATTGTCAAATATAATTTCATATATTTTCCATTTCTAATTACGCTGTTCTAATTTATCTTTTCCTCTTCTGTTCTACAGATAAGCAGTAAAGATGAAGATTTTCTAGACCTTTCTGTCGATGTAGAACAAAACACATCGATTACTCATTGTTTAAGGTACTTGTCCAAACTTTCCACCAGTCCCATTACAATATACTGTTAATACGGATTGTTACTTTCAATGGTTATGGTTGATGTTTATACATTTGAGTACATTTTTTATGTTGGTTCATCATATTGATTTGCAGACTACCTTTCAGATTTTACAGATAGGAGAAGAAAAGGAAGATAATTGGATGTGCAATTTGATATATGATCTACCAAAATGTGTAGGTTGAACTTGTGCCATGGTCATTTATCTGACAACATTTCGGCAGACTTCTAAAATTTCTTGCACTTTGCTTATGTGAAATAGTCATTTGGCCACATGTGAGTGTAACCTCTTGGGCGTTTTTTAAAAAGCTCCCCACGGGTGATCGCAGTGAGGCAAATAAAATGCCTCCATGATTTACAGCCTATTCAGAGGTGCCCAGCATGATTATGGAATTGTGATGTAAAAAAGCGCCGCCCCTCCATTTAAAAGCGGTCTATGGCGCCGCATACCCCTGCCCCCCTACGCGGCACCAGTGACGCAGTTGGAGGCGGATGCGGAAGCATCGGCATACACTCAAATACACCGAATCGCAGGCGGACAGGTAAGCTTCCCCTCGGTTAACTCTGGTTTAGTTTCATGATGGATGTGACTCAACCCAAGTTAACTTGGTCCAAACGCCCAGGAGGTTAAAAGACTTAAGATAGCCAAGTCAACTTTTGCTAGATCAATTTTAGATTTGTGCAATTTTACATTTGTCCTGTCAATCCAATATAAATGGATGGTACTACCACCGAGTGTAATTTATCCCAAATCTGATTGGACGCAAATCGATAAATTTATGTGATCGACTGAAGATTATCTTTTGGTTTTATGCCTGATGTTACTTTTGGTTGTCAAACATTTGATTTTACTGCTTGGTCAGACAGCAACTTGTGTTGACCTGTTTATGTCCAGCAGAGAATCCATTCTGACTCTGTGTATATTCACCCTGTATTTATATCTGTAGTGTTTAATTCAAATCAACTGGACAGCAAGTCCAGTTGATTTGAATTTAACACTTCAGATATACAATGACCTGGATGAACGAGAACCTTACCCGACCCTGTATTCATATTTTGTGTTGCTCATGGTGCTTCTCTGTATTGTTAAAGCAGCCTTATACTTCATATTCTGAGTCTTTTCCTTGGATGTATTTGTTGTTTTGGAGTTGTATTTAGCCTCCATGGTTCCTTTCAAAGCTCATAGTCCAGTGGTGGGCAACTGAGTTGATATGTAGGGCCATAAGTGCGGCCCTCTGCATCACTAAAAGGCCGCACATAACATCGATTCAGACCCTCCCCCTGTCGACATATGTCAGCAGACCAGATCCCGGCATGCAGTCAAAACCCGACAACCCCCCCCCCCCCCCCCCCCCCCC
>CM070033.1:26835055-26847221 GCA_036250615.1 Ptychadena robeensis
GGGGGGGGGGGTGCTTAAATCACACCTAAACCCACCAGATAAACTTTTGTCCCTAGCTAGCTAACCCCCTATTATTGGGGAAATCTGTAAATAAAAGATGAAAATCCTTACCTGTAAGGTAATATTTGTTTCTATCCCTCGTCTCTGAGTTCAGGTGCGATTTAGGTTATGTTCCCACTTAGGCGATTAATCGTCGCCTGCGCTGCCAGTTAATCGCTTGAGGTGGCAATTTTCAATCCTATCAATGGGGACAAGCCCATTGAAAGTAGTGTAGGCGATTGAAAAACACCAGCTCAGGCAAATAATTGCCTAAGTGGGAATATAGTTTTAGGGGAAAAGGTTGGGAACCGCTGTACTAGACCACTAATGGCCATCACTGTTAAATTCCTAGACATGTGCTGCATAGCGAATAGTTTAACATTGTACTAATGTAGGATTTCCAGATTTTTATTTCCTCTATAAATAAGAAGTTCTATAGTAACGAGTGACTGCATCACATGGAACCCCATCCCGTTTTTCATTTAATGTATTTTTCTTTTTAGTGATCATCCATTTGTTAAATCATGACCTTTGTGTATCTTCTAGCCGTGTCTGAATGTAATTTCGATGAAAAAATGGGTGACTGGGGATCTATCAAGCTTTGATATAATGCTTACCATTCCTTTTTTTTTTACTCATGGTGTGAGAAGACTTTAATGGAGAACTTTACATGTTGGGTTTGAGTGGATGGAGATTGTGGATCGGATGTTGCCTGTATGCTCTTCAGAAGTTTGGCAACTTTGATTTCTCAATCATATAGATTGTTACCATGACAAAGAAAACTTTAATACACTCCAGTTAAAACTGAAATGTTATCTGTGAGAGGCTTCCTGCTCAATACCTCAATCTGTCCTCATCCAGGCATAACTGTAGTATATCTGATCATCCACCTTTTGTGTGTTGGAACATTCAATAATATTAGAATATTGTTGGTGCAGTAAGGAAAGTGTGCAGTGTACGATTCTATCTTTAGAAAGTACCATATTTTTCACAATATAAGATGCAAATTTTTCCCTTAAAAATCAGGGAGAAAATGAAAATATAGAAAAATTTAAGGTAGAGTGCAGTTGGCCTGGATCTGCAGCATTTCATGTCTGGCTGTGGTGTACTATATAGATGGAGCTGGCAGAAATGGTAGTGATAATTGTGAATTGCTAATACCAATTACCGTATATACTTGAATATAAAAATTTCTTTTAATTTATTTATTTAAAAATGTAATAAAAATTCAATTTGGCTTATATTCGGGTCAAAAAATGAAAATCGTGGCATTTTGTAGGTGGGCTTTATGAGTGAATTACAAAGCCCCCTGTACATGCTATCATCACCAAATTGGAGATGTAGAGAAGGGTTGTGGGAACATTTGAAAAAAAAATAGTTATTGCTCTAGCACGTGTAGTTTTTGCATAAATTAGGTTCAAGGTCAAATTTGAACTTATTGCTAGAACAATACTTTTTTCTTTACAATGTTCCCACATCCCTTCTCTACATCTCTAGCAATTTTAGTGATGATACCATGCTCAGGGGCTTTAATTTAAATAATTAACTTACAAATCTGCTGAATTGAATAATTACACCTCCAAACAAAAGTACATTTGCTGTGTGTTTCTGAGCCAGAAGCCTGCCATACACACGCCGATGTGTGTAGGCAGACTAGTCCCGATATCTTTCCGGGAGGCTAACGTCATGACGTCATCACGTTAGCCTCCCGTTGCATTATGGTGCCCCTTCAATCGGCTGGGCACCCTTTGAGACGCCGCTTCATTGCAGCTTATGGCATCGGCATTCATCGGCTCCCATCGGCCAGAGAAGATCAGACATGTCCGTTCTCTGGCCGGCCGAGAAGTGGGGCGACAGGGATCTGTCGCCCCATGTGGGCACATGCCGATTAGCGGCCGATTTTTAACCTGACCGACGGCGCGCGCACGCCCGTCGGTCAGATTAAAAATCGGCCGCTTATCGGCATTTGTATGGCTAGCATTAGTTGCTGCATTTCCCTCCCTAGGCTTATACTCGAGTCATTCAGATTTTTTTTTTTTTTCAAAAATTGGGTACCTCGGCTTATATTCGGGTCGGCTTATACTGGAGTATATACGGTAATCATCCAAGCATTGCAAACTATGTAACTTCATGGGGCTAGATGTCAGATGACCGGCATTTTAAATGTCTATTTATGTTGACATCTAGAAAAACAAAGGAAGAACAAAGGCATACATTTTCTAAAACAGTTGAAATGTATTGGGTGTGATTGTTGACCTACTTCTGAAAATTACCCAGTTGTCTAGATATTTCTGGCTGCGTTGCTTGAAGATGCTGGGATTGTGATGTAGGACCTTCTGATCTGCATACACAGCGGTCATTTAGGAAATATTAAAGCCTGTGAATTGGCTTCACAATCAAGGGACTAGTATTTTCTGGGAGGTCAGCAATGGTGACCCAGAGTTGGGGTATATTACAAAGTTTGGTTCACATCACAACCATCCACTCAAACCATTACCTGGAGTTCTGAATTCGCACATAGCTTTGAAGATTGTTTTGTAAATACTTATTACGTTGACCTGTTTTATTAGGGAAGACTTCATTCAGGTCAGCTTGCTGTTATTTAGTCAATATGACTGGGTGTAGGTAAGTGTAGGTTTCTGCTGCTAATCTCATGCTTTATAACCACAGAACACTTGTATTGGCTCAGGAAGCAGCCTTGTAGGATTCTGGTCCAATCATTTACTTAGATTTTGTCACGTTTGGCCCCTTTAATTCTTAACAATAGGGCATCAACCCACTGATTGCAGTGCTGATAAAGATGAGACAATCTGTCATAAAGAAGTAGTGATATAGTCTATACATGTGTAATAATTGTACAACCTTGGATATTCTGACGGTGTTCTCCGAATATTACATTTGTGTAAGGGAACAGTAATCAAGCTTCAGAGCTTTTTTATTAAATGTGTAGATGAGTAGCTTCACAGTGCTTCTGACAACAGAAAGTGGGGGCATGTTTTAGAACTAGTTACCTGCTTTAAAGCACTCTTAAAGTCCAAATTATACCTCTAACCTGTCACATATTCAATTATTTTTAGATGGCGGTTTTCAGAGTGGCTCTTCATGAACCATTGTAACACAAATGGCATCTAGATGGTGCCAGATCATAGTTCTTCAATAGTGAAAATGTAGCTCCATAGGGGACATTGTTTGTACTTTCGACGTGTGTTACATGGAACTGAGTTTTCTACAGAGAGAGGAGTACAATGAGGGAAACTTTAGGTTGAGCTCATTACAGATAAGGACTTGGTGAAGATTGTCCACATAATGGGGTGTGGTTTTAGGTAAGATTTAGATTTAGGTGAGTTGAGGTGTGATTTAAATATGGATTTCCTTGTGTTGGTTCACTTTAATGCCCACTCTGCTCTGCAAATCTCGTACATATTTTCATGGCTGTCAATGCCGGAGATGTGCTCTAATAGAAACACCTCAATTTCATGGAGTTCAATGGTGACGCTTCCCAGCGTCATATATGACATCATCCGTGCGGACCTGGAAAGATTGGCATGGCCACCGTTGCAGAGGATCGCCGTGGGCTTTCACCAGAGAGATGAGTATGCCTGCAGTTACCTCAGGTGAGTTTTGTTAGCAATCAAACTCACCTTGAGTTATCTCGGGCAAAACACCCAGGAGGTTAAACATTGACTATTACCAAATTCACCCAGACAAGTCATATTACATGCTAAAGGCCTTTAGAGTAGGCTTGAACTTTATTTTCTGCATATTTGTCACCATTAGCTGTATAGATGTACTTTTACTAATGTAATCCTGTCTAAAGTACCTTTGGAAACCAACACCCTCTGCAAATGGTGGGTTTTTGAAATGTTCCGTTTGCGTGGTACAGATTCTGGTCAGGTGACAGGTAAGTCTTGCTGGTTGGTACGATGTGTTTTCAGAGAACTGCAGAATAAAGCAGGGTACAGACACTAAGATATGGGCCAGATCGGTGGCCGCTCGCGGCTATCTATCTGGCCCATATAATCTGCCCCCATCGCTGTTTTCAAGCAGGACAAATCAATACCACTCGAAAACAGCCATATCGGACATGTTCGATGCTTTACATGGAAACCGCGGGTCTCCAGGCAAAGCATCTGTCTCCCCAGCTCCTCCGATATCTGACAGCAGCGTGATGACGTCATCATGCTGCTGCAGGGAACATCGGACGACTCAAATATCGATCTGTCTGTACCCTGCTTAACACAATGTGCACCTTGTCCTCAGTGCAGAGATCCTGTTGGTATAGAAGGATTGCTTACATATAGTATAAGTGGCTCTTGTCATTTGCTGCTGTAGTAATTCCCATTATTCATAAACCTGCAGCTCCGAGTGGGATGTGATCGTCATTGTGGGGCAAGTTTAGTTACCCAAAGTAATCCAGACAAAGAATGAATCATTCCTGTAAACTTCAGATGAAGTTAGTCACATAATGCTCTGATCCATGAATGAGACTATTAGATTTATACACTGGGTGTATCACTCATCTATACAGAATATATCCAAACTCCCAGGGAGGGGCAGCCTACTGTATTTGTACAATTGGCTGACATTCATGCCTACATCAGTCCTGTACTCTACTGTAAGAAGTATGAAGTGTGCAAGTCAGACACTTATACATTTCCGACCAGCACTTGCTCTGCAATAGATTACCTTTACAGCACGACAATAATGTGTATTCTGAAAACAACAGATGCGGTCATGGATATGTCTATCCCCCCTACAGAGGGGAAATTCAATGGCAACACACCACCCGATTCATTTTTAGAACCATAGTGCACTCCACTTTTGTGTTGACATAAGTGATTGCAGCAATTCGATTTCAGCCACAGATCACATTTTGGCAGTGTGAATAAAGCTAGTCATACATGCATCGATTCTTCAATGATCGTTGTACAATCAATCACGTCATGCTTACGGCAAAATCGGCACACGCCACTTTGGGTGATCGATTCTTGGCCGATACTTTGGATTGGGATTGAGCGTCCCCAATAATAGCGATCAAACAGGGATTTTACTAACATGTCAGATCCTTCTTCGTTCGACATTTCATTCAGACGGAATCAAACTCTCAAGGTGAGCAAAGTTTGATTACCCAACAGTCGATTGGCGAAAATGCTGATCATTTGTTTGCTGCTACTGCAAAATCGTGCCGTCTATGTCTACCTTTAGCGCTGAATCGCAACTGAAGTCGACTACTTACATTCCAGTTGCATGCAAACACAAGAACTGCAAGATGTCATCATTTCTTTTTATACTTCCCAAATATATTCACCCAAGTTAAAGTATAGTTGGGCTTCGGGGCTCATTCACTCATGCCTTGCTGCACCTCCTTTTGCGGTTTTACCGGTTAAAAGTGCATTTTGCAGTGCGTGGCGCTTACATCTTCCATGGAAGAGGCTTGCACTGAGCCTGCAAACGTGTGCAGCATGGTACAATTCCACATGTTACCAGATATGCAAACGAAGGCTAGTGTGAAAGGTACACAGGTGTCCAATGACAGGTGTCCTCGTGATTTATCTTAGTCACACTGCTCTGCGGTGCTATACCACACAGCAGCTGCAGCACCTAGTGTGAATGAGCTCTTAAAGCACGGCCGCTGCCCCTGAATAATGCTATGACTGGTAGAAAGAACTATTCTTGTTGCTGCTTCCAGATGGCCAATGAGATGCCAAAAATTTCGACATTAGCATGCAAACTGTATGCAGACTGAAAATTATCAAGTACAACAGTTACTGTGCTTGATTGGCCCAGTTTCAGTCTGTATACAATTAAGCCCCCATACATTTTCTGTTTAATCAACTTAAAAAGATACATTTTTGGGTCAGGCAAATCGGTGATTGATTGTAGTATATGCCAACTGTAGTAACAGATATTTGATCGAATTTTTGGGATCGACTGAAATTGCAATTGAATGAAGGTTCTATTTCACATAGCATATCCCAAGCTTTTTTTAATGGAAAATATTCCCAGTTTTAAGGGCTTGTTTCCACTTATGCGGTTTGCCGCTGATGGATGCTGCGCTTTCTGCCCGGCTGCTACTGACCGCAACCATAGCCATCCATTGGCCAGTCTCCATGTAGGTGGCCATGTGCGGATGCGCGTGGATGAGGTCGCGGTGCGGTTCTGAACGCTCCCCCTACCGTGTTTTCGTGCAGAAACCGCACCCGACCACATCCCTGCACAAGGGACATGCCCAAAGTCTGCATCCAATTGCACGGATGTCCGTGTGCAACCGCACGGGGTGCGGTCCATAGTAGCTGCAGCCATCCGCACGGAACAGCTGTATGGAAACAAGCCCTAAGTCGATCTAACCATGTGGGCTGCCATAGATTTTCAATCAATCAACAAAAAAAATTGATTGAATTAAGTCGATTGAATGAAATATCTAGACGTGTATGGGGGCCTTTACATGTTCCCCATTTTGGCATCTAATTGACCATCTCTGTTGTCTGAACAATGTGTAAAACAATAGAAGAAGCCAATGGAAGATCTTGTCCCTAGGCATCACACAATTGTATGACACCACCTCTGAGCAAGAGGAAGAAATGTATGATCTATACATCTTTTTACTTTTGCAGATGTCTACTGTCGTATATGGAAAGGTTTCCTGAACATTTCATATGGCTTTTTTAAATTTCATAAGAATGAATGCTAGTTTACTCCTCTGAGCAATGCAGCTGTCTTCTCAATATGGCCGCCTAACCCCGCTCTATCATAACTGACAATGTTTGTTGTGTAGATTTATTTATAACATTTGAAGAGAGGGAACAGGGAAAATCCACATTTATTTTTGCTAAGTGTGTGAAATAAGCATCCATAGGATTCTTTTCTTTTTTTCAGTTCACATTTGCGACCCATTTCATAAATGTGTATTTTTTTTTCATATGAATATTTGAGGTGATGGTTCTGAATAAGTTAATTTTTACTTCTAGTGCAGCTGAAAAATAATCAGATTCTTGAATAATTGTCAGAAATTTAGCCGTTTATTAAGAAAACGAAATAAATTATATTAACCAACCAAAATGACCAACATATGAAGCATTATATAAATATTTTTTAGGGGTAGTCTGAGGGGAATTTGTCAGTTGTAAATAGTGAAGCTGATTGCTGTGTAACTATATAATTGTTGATTTGAACAGCAGTTCATTATTTTGTATATTGGAAAAACGAGAATTTTATTAAATAATGTATGTTATTTGTTAACATACTAGATGTATTAAACAACCTATAAATTATAAAACGTTGCACTTTTGATACAGATTTATAGATGTTTGGCGGGTGTATTAAAGGGCTTGCTTGAAATAACCTGATGTGTTATGATTTCCTGTTCTAAAGAAATAAAAGTGTAAACACCGTATCCTGTCTCTTGTTTTGTCTCAGAAGCACTGCAGCAACTTTACTGTATTTTTTGTACCATAAGGCGCTCCGTTGTATAGGTCGCACCCTACATCCGATGGGCCGGAGCGCCATGCTCCGACTGGCAGAGCTAGAGTTAGGCTATGTTCCCATTTTAATTGTGTGCAGAAATCATTGTTGATCACGTCCATTCAGTTGAATGGGCTTGTCCCCACTCAACTGATGGCCGTGATCGCGTGTTGGACCTGCAATCAGTTGCGATTTATTTTCTCCTGCCCAAAGTCCATTCATGCTCTATGGAAGTGATTTTTATTTTTTTTTATATAATGGGGGCGCTTTATTTATTTTTTAATCGTGGGTGAAGATCGCCTGGTCAATCGCGCCCGATCACATGAGCAATAGTGCGCAAGGCGATTAATTGCCTAATTACATAGCCTTAAGAAGGCAGAGAAGCGGTCTCTGACAGAGCTGTATGTAAGGTTGGCAGGTTTTCCTATCTGCATCTGCTGTAAACAGAGAGCCCACGGGCCGATCTTCCCTATGCACTATGTAATGAGCAGGACTGGCTAATTACACAGTGCTCGTCTCTGTGTGTGTGAGAGCTAGAAGCGTAAGTCCAGCTCCCACATACAGGCAGAGCCAGATAGATATTCCGCCTAGCAGTTCTTTAACTGGCTCTGTAACTTTATTGTTTATGGATGGCTTCGCTGACAACAATGAACTACAGATGTAAGATTTGTCCGTGGGCAGATCTTCCATCTGACAGCTCCTTCACCTCCCTAGCTACGCATAAAGGGGACCTACCACCTCATTGGGCACTTTACACTATCAGAAGCAGCACTGCTTATAATTAGGCAATCACTTCTCCAAATAAAAAAACAAATTTTCCTTACAGCGGGAGAGGCGATTTTCTGGCTCTTCCTCCCACTGTGTGGCGTACCCACCACAGCCAGGTTGTAAACACTCACGAAAGTTGTAAACACAAGGCTCCATCTAGAGGCCATTTTATAGAATTACAGCCCCATAGTCAGAATGAAGTATGGACAGAATTGCTTCTGTCTGCCATTAATAAATGTTTTCCCCAGGAATGAGGAAGTGAACAAGGCGAGTACTTTTTTTATTTTTTTTATTCTGTAGCAGTTTTCACAGATGTAAACTGCTGACAGGTGAGTATTATGTCAAAGTAATGTATGTGGTGTTTTTTTTTTTTATTGAGTATAGAACCGCTTTAATGCAGGGAGAGTGAAGGCATCGGCTGTAGCAAAGGCAGAACCGTTTTTTTTCTGGAAAAGTGCAGCTTATGGTGAGAAATATCATGGCAATGATGTAAGCTTTGGATGTAAATGTGATTCCAGTTGTTAATATATACACATATACAAAAGTATTTATCAGCAGCTTTTATCATAATATTCATTGTTGATTTTGCCATGAGCCTTTACAGGCTATTGCTTCCACAACTAAGAAACTGGTCCAGAGCAATAATGTGCTGCTAACTGTGAATCACATGCATGTAGACCGGAGAGGAGAAGAAGAGTCTGGAGAGGAGCAGCAGCACCGAGATACAAAGGATAAAAAAAGTATAAACCGTTCTGTGTGTATATACAAACATAGCCCCATAAACGTTTCAATTTTCCTACAATCGTTGGATTTGAACATTATTTATGATTGCCGTTGGATTGAATAAACAAAGTACGGTCAAACTACCTTCCACATGGAGAAACTGATATTTGATTAATGTTGAATCAATGGATCAAAAGAATAATTGAAGGAAGTCGATCGTAAACACACCAAAATGTCTGTCACCAGATGTATAAGAATGCTTATTATTTAAATCGAACTGAAATCGGTCGGGCACAACAAAACATTTGATGTACATTCGATCGATCAAAATTTTTCATCATGTCCGATCATTTTTTGATCAAACTTTTGTCCAACTTTGATTGAACGAGGTCAAAACTAGGGATATATTTCATCATAATAAAAGCTACTTGCTCAATTGTTGCCACAGCTCTAATCTGGTTGGTTTGGAGTATCGCACAGGTCACATTACACATGCACTTTACGCAGGCTGCCAAATGCAACTTTACAAGTGCTGAACGGCCTGCTGAGGAAGTCTCGGTAATGCTGACTTATGGACTATACTCACAGCAGGCTTTAGTCCGGGGTCATGGCACATTGAAAAGGATGATTACAGGGGGCTTCGAGGGACCCTGAAATGCAGTATAGCTGCTCATACATCAAAACCCAAGAGAGTTTAATTTAATCTACTAGGCAATTTGCAGAAGCAAAATTGAGCATTCTATCTGCAGAAATATGCTGCTGTATTCCCAGTTATAAAGCCCAGGAGTGGCTTACAGTCCACAATGGGTTCTTAAATATACAAGGGCTGGATCAAGAGTAGATGGGCATGCATATGCTAGGTTTACACAGCATTGAGGACTGCATCAATGCCCCCCTGTGTTAATCACATTCCTTGACGGGGAGGTTGACATAACCATTTTTTATACCCGCCTAGCCCACCACCTATTTGCACATCATTGAGCCGGTCCCCTGGCCAGAGACATGGTGCACTACTTTAACCTCTCCACCGGTGGACCGGCTGAAAGCTGTGGAAACCGGCGGTGCACTAGGCAGGGGATATAAACGAAACCTAGCCTTACACTCCGCAATGCAGCGAGCTGAAAATGAAGCAACACTACATCGAGTGTTGCTAAAACTTCAGATAGTAAATTTTTATTGGTTATCAATGGAAACATTTAATTGGTTAATAATGGAAACAATTGAAAAGCGTCAAAAGTTTGATGTATAGGCTTCTCTCACACTATACATACTGCTTTGTGTACCAGCAATCCACGTGTTAGCGGTAAGACAACACAGGCACAGAACACACACCAAACAGGTTAGTGAATGCACTGCATTAGCGCTTCCAATGTAAGTATACAAGTATTCTCCTCATCTTCTCAATGCCGCCCAGGGCAGGTGGTCAGCTTGGTTGGTTACCTATGATCATTCACTGCTCGCAGCTTTTTATTCTGACCTGTGCAATGTTCTGCTCTGCTCATTCACTGCAATAGCATGTGCATGTGGACTGGGCAGTAGTGTTATGATCACAGTACTGTGTCATCCCCATTGCAATGTATAGACACCATTGCAGTGAATGAGCGTAGGGGAGTGCAGCAGGGGCCAGATATTTGCCCGTGGCTGTAGTTTGCCCATGACTGGCATAGAGGGTTTTCTTGTTGATACATTCTTATTGGAAACCTAGCCAGCCAGCACTTACTGTAAATGTACTATGTGAAATGAGAGTTGGAATCTGACCATTTTTTCTCTTATGCCTGACATTTTGATATATGAAGTCCATTATTAAGGAACGAGCTGAAAAAGCTTGTGATGAAACCACAAGTGATCTATTGCAAAAAAACTTCACACTTTGGCATCAGTCTTCAAAGAACTGGAAAAGAAATGATCTGAGGAAAACTGAGGAGAATAACAGTTCAGTGCCAGCAACTCATAACAAGGACCAGTTACCATAATAGATGACACGGAAAGCATGAGGAACTCTGCGCAGATTTACACTTTAAAGGAGATAATCGTAAAACAAAGTCATAAGCGCTTAACTGAAGAGGCAATTAAAGCGGGTCAGGCTCATTATTATGATCTTATATGGAAAGTTAGCGCTAAAGAGACTAAACATCCGGGATTAGGAGTCTAGGCTTCCCCTGCTCTGACACGGGGTATTACACATGGAGCTGTGAGCTTATGTTTACATTCTGCCTTCTCCGAATTCCAACGGCTTCAATGAAGTATTAGAAACAATCGTTTTTGAACCTCGCAAAGTATCTAATAGGCGTGTAGCCTGGACGCCCATTACACATGATGGAAATTGGTTCTCTGGGACCTGCGGGGTTGATTTATGAGCGTCAGGTACTACAGAACGCCAGACTTTGTTTATGCTGGATGGTGTTGGCAAGGGTTTTCACCCATAAGGGATTTATCATTGTCCACGTCATGTCATATGTTCTCATATTCTGATTCACTACGATAGTAAGTAAAAAACAAATGGTAGATGTTTTTAAGGTTTTTTTCTTTCTGTTTTTTCTAATTTTATTTGAATAATTCTGTCACTATGAGTTAATCCTTTAAAAGCTGTGTTTATATATAACACATTTGTATATGTACTAAGGCTAGGTTTTCATGGCGTTGTGGGCTCCATCGACACCCCCTGCATTAATTGCATACCTTGACAGGGATGCCGACGTAGCCCATCCATATTGCATGCCTACCGCACCGGCTGTTTCCACGGTGTTGAGCAGGTCTGCTAGCCGGAGGTTGACGTATTGCACTGTTAACCTCTCTGCTGACAAATTGGCTCAACGCTGTGGAAGCAGACGTGTGGTAGGCATGTATTTGGATGGGCTACGTCAACATCCCTCTCAATGATTGCTATTAACACGGGGTGTCGATGGAGCCCTCAACACTGTGTAAACCTAGCCTTAGTGTAGATACTCTGCACTCCAGAAGAAAATCCTTTATTGAAAATGTCATTTCACACAGTATAACACTGGTGGGCTCCTCCTCTCTTACACTTTTCACCCCAACCAGGGGGCTTATTCATAGAGATGTACGATGTATATATAAATAGGAGCAGTTGAAGTCATGATATATTTGGGCTTGTCCCCACTAATGCTAGGCATACACATGCCGATAAGCGGCCGATTTTTAATCTGACCGACGG
>CM070033.1:26857767-26869531 GCA_036250615.1 Ptychadena robeensis
CCCTTCTCATTACAGAGATGCACATCATCTAATATGCTTAATTGGTAGTAGGCTTTCGAGAATATACAGCTTGGAGTAAGACAACATGCATAAAGAGGATGATGTGGTCAAAATATTCATTTGCCTAATAATTCTGCACTCCCTGTATACAATCGAAATGTGTGAAAACCCGTTCACTACACTGGTACATTGGGCTCATCAAGTAACAGAAATGGTCAGCAACACTACATCCTTTCCTGTTGGTGGTGCCAATTTCTGACTCAAGCATTCAAATGTTGAAGCAGAAATCAAGACTCATTCAACTTCTATGCCTGACATTTACACTCATTTATTTCGTTTCAAAACAAAAACTCCTTCCCATTACTGCTGAGGAAATCTAACCTTTTAGTGAAAGCAATAAGCTGGCCATACACCTTTAGATCTCCCTGTCAGATATCCTTTATGTGTATAGTATGTGTAGTATAGGGTCCTCTGCGATTGAACACAGGTAGACTTGATGGTTTAACCTCCTGAACGTTTCTGAGGTCCAGATTTCTGTACCAAAAGCGTTACGCTGTTTATCATTGAAGAAGACATGTTGTAGGCCTGTAACTGACCATAATCTGTCCAAAAACAGGTCTAGTAGACATCTTGAATATATAAAGTTTCAAACGCTTAAATATTTTAAAAAATTACATTTAATGATCAAAATTAATAGAAAACACAAGTCTGTTCAAACTAGAATTCATTTTTTAAATCAACCAAGACTGACAGGTGGTCAGGACAATGTCGCAGAACAATGTCGCACGCTGGCACATTTGCTGGCAGATTACCTGCAGCTTGCCCGTGGCTTAGGGCTCGCTCCTGCCGCATTGGGGGGAAGTGCACCCTATTGATTTTGCTGAGCCAAAATGCTGAAAAACTGTGTACGTACTGCATTCATACATGTAGCATGAGCGCTGTTTTTCCGCGTCTTGGAGTCTCTGGCGGCAATGTGCGGGGCTGCAATGAAGTCGTGGCATCCCGCAGCTTCATATCATCACAGCGGACACCCCACTCAAATAGCGCAGAGTAGACACTGTGCCATTCATTGGAATAGGAAGTGTTCTCTCTGCGTCTTTTTCCCCGCTGCAGACATATGTCCACCGGAAAAAAATTGCTCCAATCAATGTCAGAATGAAAGAAGAACCATAAGGAGCAAAAAAAAAAATTTTTTTTCACATTTTGAACTTCCCTCCCCTCCCGATGACGTCATCGCGCACCCGCCGGTGCGATCGCGAACACCGGGATCTGAACATCAGACATCGGGGGACAGGGGGAGAAGAGCAGCAAGTCTCCTGGGCTGCCTGCAAGCTATCTGGGTGCAGGTAATAGCAGCCTGAGTTAATTCGGTCTGATCCATTTCAGCAACTTTATTTTAGCCCGAGATAACTCGGCTAAACACCCAGAAGGTTAAAAAGTTCCTCATATAACATGGTATTGGTGAAACAAAAGGAGATCTAAAGGAAATCTGACAGAAAAATCTAAAGGTGTATGGGGGCCCATAGAGTCTGAATGCAAACAGCTTTTCAAGTTTTAATCGGTTCTTTTAATAGTGTGCTTTGTGACGGGTGCACCAAGAATAGTTGATGGGGCCTCACTTTGAGAAGATTCCAACAATTTGGCGTTGTTCAAACTTAGCATAGCGGCACCATTCACAAGTGGACACCCATCCACCTGTATCACAGTACACAGTAAAACATCATTGTAGAAAATGACATCAGCAAATTGTGTGCATTTGGAGCAAATCATGTTGTGTGACATGTTCAGGCACACAATCAAACAATCAATGTTCTGCTTAGGGGGGTTTCCACAGCGCTGAGTGATCCGTCGGGACCCTTACGCTAAGCGCAGTGCTTGGCAGGGATCCGATGGATCACATACACTTTAGCTGGCCGGCAGATGCTGTTCAGACATCCGGCAATGCAAGGGTTTACGAACTCGACTACGTTAACCCCTGCATCAGTGGAGTGGCTCCATAAGAACACAGCATCAGCCGAGCAGGTAAGTGTATGTGCTCCGTCGGGAGCTCCCGCCAAGCAATGCGCTTAGCGTAGGGGGTCCCGACGGATGTGGAAACATACCCTAAGTATTACTATAGTATTACTATATTTATATTTTACTAATCTTATCTAATAACTGCTTGCCATTAGCTGCAGAAAAAAGAACGTATGTTGACCAAACACAGCCTGCACATGTACTTGTTCTTTGGCCTTATGCCACACACATATCCATAACCCACAGGGCTCCGGCTGTAAAGTTGTATTGGAATGCTCACATAACCAAATATGTAAATTCCTATGTCATGGACGGATACAATTGCTGCTGTGATGTCAAGAAGTGGCAACGTATTACCACGTCCTTCTCCTGCGGCGTCGGATGTGGTCAGTTGCCTAGCAACCCATTGCCTCCTACAATTGACTATTTCAACTCAAAACTGACACGCACAGGTAATCATGTATGTGCCAGAACATGCACTGTAATACGTGATGATCCTGTGACTCCTCATGTCATCAGCAATGGCAGATGGTAGCGCCCATTGTTGTCTTGCCAGCACCATCCTAACTATGGAGCTGTGACCCCCATGTGCCATTGGCAAAAGACATTGCAAAATACATTGCCATCTAAGGCTATGTCTCCACTATGTTGTGTGATCCATCGGGACCCCCTACGTTAAGAGCAGTGTTTGGTGGGGTCCCGAGAGAGCACATACACTTGCCCAGTGGATGTGTGAACAGAGGATTCGCCAGGCAGGTAAAGTGTATGTGCTCCGTACTGCAATACATTAACCCCTGCATCGGCTCAACGCCATGTGGATCTGCCGGGCAGGTAATGTATATATGCCCCGTTTCTCAAATACTAACGGTGTTATATTTCATGTTTTCTCATCAGATACATGTGAAATATTGTATATGAATATTTTCTGCTCCTATTTGCAGCCACCTCTAGCTCCTTTTCATGTCTTGGAGGCAAATCTAATCTTTGCTGAAAATAATATTATTAGTTTTGGTACCCTTGGCAAGATTTTCTTTCACTGTTCGAAAGATGCAACAGGAAATCTTAGAGAGTTTGGGGACCTCAGTGTCCTAATTAGAAGATTCCCCCTACATGTTTAGATGAGAATATGGTCCGTTTTTGCTTTTTGCTGATCTTTATTAACACAAGCATCTGTGAACACATTTTTTTGCTTATCTTTATTAACACAATTAACTGAACACAGTTTATGGATTGTCTTTAATAAAGCGGACCTACCACCAGAAAATTATCTACACATGAATGCCACTAGAAGAGCCAATAATAGAGCGGGATGCATAAAAAAAACTTAAATGAGTGATTTAGGAAGATTTTTGGCCCTGCTTATTATTATAATTATCATTTAAATATATATCGCCAAAATATTACGTGGGCGATACATCACGAGAACAAAGTGATTGCTGGGTCATTCTGTGATCTCAAAACTTCGATGAAAGGTTGAGGAAAATTCCCATAGAAAACCATTGAATGCCCCCAGTGGCCACCCGCAATTTTGCACCCAGTTAACCCTCAGAAGCCTGGCGAATAAAGATGGAATTGCTCATAGGATTCTACAGAACAGGAGGTAAGTATTTTAGGATTGTGGAGCCCTAAGCCATCATCATACCAGCTCAGAGGTTAGTCCAACTTTAATTTTACATATGTTATTTTTGCATATTGATGGTACATCTGCATTAACACGGTTAATATTAACATTTTAAAGCTGTATTAACACAAATAACTTGTCTTAATAATAACTTTTACTGTTAACACTATGCGTTTTACTTATTTTTAATTGTCTTTAATATGAACTAATTAAAGCTGCGTTTAAGATCAGGGTTATTATTTTGTTTTGCTCATTTATCTTAACACTGAAGGGCCATTTCTTCTTCTTCTTGTTATTGCTAGATCACTTGCCTAGAGTTGGTCATATGAAAAGTAGCTCACTAAAAAAAAGAAAAGTGTGGACACGCCTGTACTATATCATGCCATCATTTGTTGTGACAGTGATCACCACATTTGACAAAGGGTCTGAAGCTAGGCATACACGGTTCACTTTAACATACGACCATTTTAAAACCATCAAAGTTTACGGTTGAACTTAAATCGTATACTGTGCACATGGTTCGATCATCGAAAACTGTTCAATAACGATCAAAACATCGATCGAAAAGTGATCGGACGTGTTGGAAAATTTTCAGAGATTGCTCAACAAACTAACTATAAATCGTAGCATTGTGTTTGTTGGTCGGATTGATTGTACTCGTTGAACACATTTATATATGACTCTTTCCTGTGTTTTTTTTTTTTCGAAACTACAACCGACAATTTTGGTCATATTATGATCAAACCTTCCATGTGGATCTACTTTGGATTTGTTTGTCGGTGTTCGACGAAAAGATCAAGATGTAAAATCGAATCAAAGTTCAATTGTGCTCAAATTAAACCGTGTATGCCCAGCTTAACACTTCCTCACGCTATACAAATCAAATAGTTTTTATGTTTGTTACCTAAAGCCCCCCATAAACGTCTAGATTTTCTATTCAATCAACTGAAAAAGATCCATTTTTTTGGGTCAGGGAAATTGGTGATTGATTGTATGTTTGCCAACTGTAGTAACAAATATATGATCAACTTTTTGGGGACCGATCGATACAACCAATTAAAATTTACCAGCACGTCCAATCCTTTTTCAATAAATTGTTTCCCCAATTTTAATTGTTTTAGGTTGATCTAACCATGTGAAATGCCATAGATTTTCAATCAATCAATCAATTAAAAAAATTGATTGAATTAAGTTGATTGGATGAAGAATCTAGACGTGTATGGGTGCCTTTACTGTAGCCATGTACATATAGAGTAGTGACATTTTTCTGCAATCTTCTACTACCACCTAGGGACACAATCACTTAGTACAGTCTCTATAAATCAATGGGGATTCTGCTAACAACAATAGTGCAAATAGATACTGGTGACAGGAATGCGCGCTCCTGTACATTGCCGGTTAATACAAAGATAAAAATACTGAGGATTTGGGAATGTCAGTTAGATTTTTTTCACAGCTTTGTTCTGTATTGAAACTCTCTTGTGAGAGATGGATGGTCGTGAAACGCATAGAAAGAAATTGACAGTATTTAATGTTATCATAGATGTAATATAGAGTTTCATGAAATTGTTTTTAAAAATCTATTTTTGTGATGTCTTCTAAATGTTGATAGAAATGACTGTAAAAATACATAGATTATCTGTACCAAAGTAAAACCTGTTAAAAATTATACGTAACTTGTAATTCTTATTAGATGTGGACACCTTAAAAAACAAAAAACCCCTAGCCCTCTATTTCAGAGAACTCCCATGTCGTAAATTTTATGTTTCTCTAGTATGTTGGGATGTCAACATTATGATCGTAGTAAGGGAGGGAACTCCCTCTTATCATTTCCATATTTTTTTGGACCTTTGTATGGGACGCACTCTATAGAGCGGAGCGTCCAATATGAGAAAAATACTTCTGATTTCCAGCACTCCGCTGACCGGAACTCTAGTAGAGCAAGAGTTAAGGAGGCGCCGCCAGTCCCGGCAGCAGAGCTTTTGTGTGTGAGTTGGGCAGGTTGAGCCCAACTCACATACATTGCATATGGAAGAGCTGACGCAGATGGCTCTGTCATTTGACAGCTTCTCCCCCTCCTCGGCTAAGCTTATTGCTTGGCAAGGCCAGTAGAAATACGAAATGCTGCGGGTGGTCGTGCCTCAGCACCATAAGAAGCATACAATCCCCCCCCCCCCCAGATTTTAGGGGACAAAATGCATCCTAAAGCCATCCATAGATACCTCAATCCATAGCCAGCTTGGCCGACTCCATGACCACTGACGGGAATCCTGTGTGCTCCACCAACACAGGGATTCCTGGCAGATTGTGGGGTGACTCTCCCTCCACATTAACTTCCGACAACAGGATCTGCCACAAAAAGTATGGGCAGGACGGATCCCCGCAATATGACCTGCCGACTTTTTGGGTCAAAACTGCAAGGTGATCACCCCTGTAGTTGCGGGCGACCGACCACCATGTGTTTGGCAGGAGCACGCACGCCGGTCGATGGCCCGCAACTATGGCCAGGAATTGGCACGTCTATGGCCAGCCTTAGGTGAGAAAAATAAGTTGTAAATATATATCTTTGTTTACAACCCCTTTTGCAGTAAATTTGAGAAAGTACTAGATCTGTTTAGAAGTTTTATATGGATCCTGGCTTCAATGTGTCAGGCTTATGGACTATTGCACTAAAGTAAGGTAACTCATTTCTTCGGTGACCTTTATTGTATCTGTATTTACGAGAAGCACCCTTCGAGGGAAATCTGAAGAAATGAAAGACAATGACCTACTAATCATCTATAGATAATAATTATCGTCCTCTTGACGTTCATGCCACAGCAATGTTTATCACTTGTGTTCTTCCTCATCTACATGCACAGCGATAATCTCTGAGTTTTATTACAGCGACGAGGTCATGCTGCTACAGAGATCATTCCTGTTTATCTGATGACTGGAACGATTTCAAGTTGCTAGTTAAAAGGGTAAAAAAATCTTTTTGTAAGTGGTTTCAGACAGCCAGGCGCCTCTTACATTAATAAAGTTGAATGTTATTGGTTGACCTATACAGGTTCCTGTTACCTAGAGGGAAAGCTTTGTAACTGTTTAAACATGTAGGAAAGGTGTTATTATATTCCCTCTTCCCTCTACAGTAACAGAGCAATAAATGTTTTATGCGATATAAAAATGAAGATGATATAAAATATAAAGCCCTCCAACACTGAAGTTGTTAATGGTTTACACATTTATGACGTATTAATTCATTTTTATAGGCTTACAGTGCAAACCTAATGATATTTAAGAAATGTTATATTCAGGAGTACTCTGCTACTCAAAAGGGGCAACAAATTAGCTCTGCGTACCTGCATTATTGTTACACAGCTCATATGCGTACTAACAACTTGGAGGCGCTTCGTGTCTAGGCAGCCGCAGCTAAATGTTACATGTATACAATTTATGTCACTTGGATAATTGCAGGGAAATATGAATAACTATTAAACTTTGCAGTTAGGGGGTGAAATTTGGAATGTAAAAAAATATTGGTCTTCTAAGGGTGTTGGAGATCTGGGGGATGAAAGGAATATGACTATGAAAGGTTGACATTTGGACTGCTGGTTGTCTCAAGGGTTAAGGCCTCCACACACGTACCGAGTGGGGGCCGACAGAGCAGCACAGATCAGCGATGGAGTGCAGTGTGATGACGTCATCACCCTGCTCTCCATCGCTGACAGCATTGGCGGGCACCCTTTGTGTGACGCCGGTCTCCATTGAAACAAACGGCCAGAGATTATCGGACATGTCCATTCTCTGGCCGATGGAGCTGTGGGGCGACAGGGATCTGTCGCCCCATGTGGGCACCCCGAATGGCGGCCGATTTTGCAGCCAACCGATGGCCGCGAGTCTTTAGTTACTAAGCCAGCAAATTTCAGCAGGGTTGTACCACTGAGGTTTGAGATCTGGGGGTTCAAACGTGTTGTACTGTGAGAGTTACATTTGACCCAAAGCCAACTGGTGACCTGTGGATGGAGACGGATCCATCAGAGGCTAAATCAGGAACAGGGAGGTCCATGCTGGAAGCTGACACAGAGGACAGCAAGGGAGACCATGAGGAAGACTACATACATATGGGGTGAGTACCAACCACCATCTCCTGGTACTTATCTAAGGGGCTCACTAAAAAAAAAGTTATGTGCACCCCTGATTATATTCCTGTTCTCAGGGCTCCAAGTGCCCTTTACTAGTGTAGATATTTGAATTTATTTCTGGAAGAGTAGGTAACAATTTGAATGATTAGTGATGTGCCAGACAGGTGTGCAGTATGTGACCTGAAAATCCCCTGATTGCCAATCCGCAGAGGGATTCTTTGCCTGCATTGGCCATTTAAAATTGTAAATGAGTAGAAATAATTTACTAGTTGTCAGTTCATTAGAATCATAGTTCATTATCTATATAACAGCAATACAGCCTATACGATGCAAATTTCTTAGTATGTAAAGGGATAGATTGTAAACATGGAAGTACACAAATGTCCTGGGGCACTTCTGCAAACTATTAATAACCCGTTTTAGATATTTTTACAGAAGTGCCCCAGGACAGTTTTGTACTTGCACTGGTTTGCATGCATCGAAAAAAGTACATGGAGAGCCCCATATAATAATCTACAAAGCTGAGATAACACTGCGAATAGCAGTGAACTGGACCAGGAGGAGGGGGAAGCCACTTTCCCACCTCTTTTTACTCCAGCTTTGCCGTTTCTTGCAAGGAGCCCCAATCGGCAGAACTGCAGTTTCTGGGTATTTTTTACCGGGATGAGACTGCGTCCTAGATAGTGAGAGATGAGGGTGCATCCTATACAGTGCAGAATCTTATAAGCTGAAAAATTTGGTAACTACAAAGCTCCTGAACATGGTATCATCACCCTAATTTCTGGAGATGAAGAGAGGGGTTGTGGGAACACTACAAATTTAGTTGCACATGTCGTTTTGCATACATTTAGCATACATTTAAACTTAGTTGAAATTTCATCTTGAAAATTTTTATCTGACTTGGAATGTAAATAAAAAAAAAACTTCAAAAACATGTGATAGAGAAATACATTCTTTTTACTAATGATACCATGTTCAGTCAGCTGCTTGAAAAAATATGACCATCGGTACTAAAGAAGTGAAAGTATAACCTGGCTGCCTTGTTGTATGTACAAAATGAGGTATTGATTCCTAATGTAGATAACAGTGTTAATATTAATAAAGACAATTAAAAATAAGTAATGCTTTGTCTTAATAAAGACAAGCAAAATAAAAAATCCATGCATTTGATAAAGATGAGCAAAAAACTAAAAAAAACTTCTGCTGTTTACTGTTATTATAGCTGTTATTTATAGCTTTAAAATGTTTACACCATTAAAAAAGATCAAAAAAAGAAGTTCCCTGTGTTAATAAAGAAAAAAAGAATAAAGCAATGTGTTCAAAGATGCTTCTGTTAATAAAGACCACAAACAGAGCAGAGCTGCGATCTACTCCCGGTGCGACCACAATTGAAGATTGCAAATGCATTAATCAAATCTTTATGCCAATGCCAGTGCCATTTGTTAATCTGTGCCCAGACTTTCCACGTTTATGTGTTTAATGTAATGCAAGGTTTATGTACTTCGCAATACATGCAACTAGACCAGGAAAGGAGACATTTTGACTTGTGGGCCACAATGGGTTTTTAAATGTGACAAAGGGGCTGGACCAAGAGCCTGCAAGGGCCACCTGGCATAGGGGTCCCAAGTCCTCATAGCTAGGACAGGATATTTAAAAAATAAAGTATGTTAAAATATTTATAAATAGAAGCTTTTGATAGAGACGCTTACACATTCTATTGCAGCAAACTATGTCCTCTAGGAAACAATCCAAACCATTCCCCTCTAGGTGGGGAGGGGAGCCATAGTGTTTTATCACCAAGATGACAAAGGGCCAAAAAGACTAAAGGGCCCGTTTTTGGCCCCTGGGTTTTAAGCTGGCCATACACCTTTAGATCTCTCTGTCAGATATCCTTTAGATCTACCAACAACTATGTAGTGACGGGTCCTATGCGATTGAACACAGGCAGACTTGATGGTTTAGAAAGTCCCTCATATTACATGGTTTTGGTAAAACAAAAGGAGATCTAAAGGAAATATGTTAGAGAAATCTAAAAGTGTATGGGGACCCTAAAGCTAGCCACACGATTTTGGTTCAATCGATGCTCGATTAGATGAGTTTTTTCATCGATTGAATGAAAATCGAGAAATGCCCACATGGTACGATCGACGATGAAAGGCAGAAAAATTGATCGAATTTTGATCGGACATGTTGGAAAATCATCGTCGATTGTGCCAAAATCGTTTTATAATGGTCGATGTTTGTGGTGTTTCTCCTGGATCGATTAGATTCGATATAATAACATAGACCACTTCAATCTGAACTTCAATCGTTTCCATACCAAAATCGACGGTTTTAGTAGTATTTTGGAATCAAAATCTCACCACAATCGCAAACTCAATGTAGGGTGTATGTTGATGCGATTAAGATCGATTTTCGATTAGACGATTGAATTCCTCGATCTAATCGAGCATCGATTGAACCAAAATTGAACCGTGTGTGGCTAGCTTAAGTTTGCCCATGTCTGGACGAGAGAGATCAGTAATTGGCTTGGTTTGAAAGCTCTTGTTAAGAACATATAATACTGTTCATAGTCTGAATGCAGGTCCACATAAAAGAGTTGTACAAATAATTAATATGTATACACACTAGATGTGCATTCTGTAATGATCTATTATAAAAGAAAGAATTATTTGAGACTTTTCCTATTGTTCTTATTGGTTAAAGCCCAGCACTATGTCCAGAAGTATTATTATGTTTCTAGTTACTGATCAACGACTGTAGTCTCCTGTCTGTCTGTCATGTGTCTCTGGAAGAAGTTCGGCTAGTTATTTCAAGGTATTTTCACTGAGCAGTAACCTGACTAAAATAAAGGCGCCATACAATTAGTAAAACAAATACATAATCTTTATATGAAACAAAGTAGAATCCATAAACTTAAAGGAATTTAAGACACAGGAAAAGAAAATGATTGATGACTAACGGTGTGCAGATTCCAGGATGTCATCTTTTGTTATAAAAAACAATTTCTTGCTACAAAAGTGCGTTCCATTAATGCTCTGTATATGACTGTTCTCCCAGCATGGCGGTTATATATTTTATGTGCTAGTTTCACTCCACACATTTTTAAGAATGTAATTTCAGTCTTTAAAGTACCATATTATTTGGACCATTAAGCTAGCCATACACGTGTCAGATTCCATGGCCGATTGATCACTGATCCGATCGGTTCCGGCGATCTCAGCGGGAATCGGAGCTCTGATCAATCGGCCAATTAAGAGTATCCGATCGCTGCATACCACCTTGTCCCACGGATTCCTGGACGATTCCGTGTCCGATCGCTTACTTCCCAAATGGCAACTCCCCCTGATGTGTGCAGAATCGGATCAGAAAGACCAACATGTTGGTTCTCTGTCGGATCCGATTCTGAGCCCCCGATCAATCGGATGCGAACGATCGGACAAGGTGGGCTGCACGCGATTCCGGCACGATCGTTTCGCGTGCACGGGCCCGGAATCGATCGTCCCGGAATCCGGTCGGAATCCGACCCGTGTATGGGGGCCTTTAGACACTCCGTTGTATTAGACCCCCCCTATACAGTGGAGCATTGGCTTTTTCCCACTCTGGAAGCTCTGATTTGGGGAAAGGGGGGTAAAAGTGCATTTTATGGTGTGAAAAATATGGCAATAGTAATATACCATATATAATCAAGTATAAACCTCATTTTTCAGCACCCAAAATACCATATTTTTTTATAAGACACATCTTATATGTAGTGATGGCCCGAACTGTTCGCCGGAGAGCTATTTGCGGTGAACATCGCATGTTCGCGAACATATGGCGAGTTCGGTTCGCCCCCTATCTTTTAACATTGCAGAAACTTTGACCCCTGCGAGTCACAGTCAGCAGACATAATCCAGCCAATGAGCACCCCCCACCTCACAGACCCTCACACATATATATATACACCTATAACATATCAAGTACAGGACGCCATTACACATTCTGCTGAAGAAGGAGAGAG
>CM070033.1:26869631-26892480 GCA_036250615.1 Ptychadena robeensis
GAGGTTCGCGTTCGCCGTTCGCGAACATCAAATTCCGGGTTCGCGCCATCACTACTTATATGGCAAATGCTGGTGGTCACGCATTCTGTGCAAGGAAGACCCACTACTATCAGTCGATGGCTGGTAGATCGGCTCAACTGGGGCAGTCATTGCTCTGTATGTCAGCTTGAGCAGTGCTCTGTCTATGTAGAGCTGAGTGATGGACAGGCAGCTTCCCCGTCTCCTTTAACTCCCACACTGCCAGATGCTTCTGACCTGACCCTGAACTCTGTAATCTGTGCTGTACATTATAAATCATCGATATCTAAACTGTTAAGCTAGACACACATGGGTAGATTCCTGTGCAATCGACCCCCAATCAATTGACGTCACCACGCTGTGATTGATTGGGGATCAGTTGAACGGAAATCAATGTGCACCACATGGTCACATCGATTCCCATTCAATGATGACCCATTCTCCCCAGCTGGCAGCTTGTGAATCACAAAATGCTACAAGCTGGGGGAGTTCCGAGTTCCTTACTCCGAGTGAGGAGTGCTGGCTCCGCCCCCTTCACACTGACGGCAGGAGCCAGTGACATCCAATACTTTGCATGAAGACTCATGTCTACATGCAAAGTAATGGAGATTGAACAGGGTTTTCCAACATGTTGGAACCCCGTTCAATCGAGTTTCTTCGAACCGGATCAATAGAGGAAGGCACACACAGGTAGGTTTGTAAACAGATTAGAGTACAATCAATCACCGTGAGTGCACATGTTGATTGATTGTACTCAAATCTTTTTACAGATCTACTCGTGTGTGCCTAACTTAACCAGTACATTTATCAGCAGATGGCTGAGTACAAAAATCAGGTTGGCTTCCAACACAATAACGGTAATCTAGATGCATCTAAAAGATTCCAACATATACTTTATTAAATAAGATTAAAACTTGTACCTGTGTAACATAGTCCTGACCCCTGCACTCTGTAACCTGTGTAACATACTCCTGACCCCTGCACTCTGTAACATGTGTTACATACTCCTGGCCCCTGCACTTTGTAACCTGTGTAACATACTCCTGGCCCTGCACTCTGTAACATGTGTTACATACTCCTGGCCCCTGCACTCTGTAACCTGTGTAACATACTCCTGAACCCTGCACTCTGTAACATGTGTTACATACTCCTGGCCCCTGCACTCTGTAACATGTGTTACATACTCCTGACCCTGCACTCTGTAACCTGTGTAACATACTCCTGACCCCTGCACTCTGTAACCTGTGTAACATACTCCTGGCCTCTGCCTTCTGTAACCTGTGTAACACACTTCTGACCCCTGCACTCATAACCTGTGTCACATACTCCTGACCCCTGCACTATGTAATCTGTGCTGCACATTATAAACCATTGATATCTACACTGTAACTTGTGTAACATTCTCTTGACCCCTGCACTCTGTAATCTGTGTAACATACTCCTGGCCCTGCACTCTGTAACATGCGTTACATACTCCTGACCCTGCACTCTGTAACCTGTGTCACATACTCCTGACCCCTGCACTCTGTAACCTGTGTAACATACTCCTGACCCCTGCACTCTGTAACCTGTGTCACATACTCCTGGCCCCTGCCTTCTGTAACCTGTGTAACACACTTCTGACCCCTGCACTCGTAACCTGTGTCACATACTCCTGACCCCTGCACTATGTAACCTGTGCTGTACATTATAAATCATCAATATCTACACTGCAACTTGTATTATTCTTCTGACCCCTGCACTATGTAACCAGTGCTGTACATTGTATACTCCTGCCCTCTACACTTTGTTAGCTTTGGTTTACACAACCTCCTTGCTTTACATGTCTACCTACAAAAGACATGCTTGCAAAAAAAAATTTTCAACATGTTTTTGCATCTCATTAAGAATCTCCAATAACCTTATAATTATAAGTAGGAATCATAAAGTTGTTGTATACATAATTTCTAGCTATGCCCTGGTATTTCTGTGTCTGCAGATGTAGGTTCACTAAAACTTTGACCTGAGCTTATCCTGAAAATGTTGTCACCGCCCAAGATGCCTTAAATAGTATTAATGGCTTGTCAATATGACAGTGGACATGTTCCTGATAAGTTCTGTTAATTATTAATACGGAGACCCGTCCCTTCAAATCTCTAACGAACTTCCTGCAAAGTGTGCTAAATTCAGCACAAGCTGGCCTGTTGTGTACATTGTGTGCTGCCATTTAGTGACTGTGTGTTGTTTGGGAAGTGTTGTTTAGCAATGTACATGATCTTCCTTGTATACAAAGGCCATGTACAGTGTATATAATGGAAAACTTTTATCTACCTTGTTACAGGACAGTAATTGTTGTGTGTGTGGCTACGATTTCTTGATGACTTTCTGACTTGAAATGATGATGATGAATGAATAAATAGTTTAAGTATTTTTTTTTAAATAAACCTAAAAGTTTATTGAGCTGTCCTCATAGCTGAAAATAAAGTATTTCTAAAATTGTCCACTGCGGCAGATTTCCTTAAATTCTGGAAATATTTGTTTTCCAAAATAGTTGTCATGAATGTCTTGGAGCCATTCCACACTAGCTGCTCTGTGGCTGCGATAAAGGGGTGGGAGTCGCTTGCGCTGTGCGCGGTAGTTGCGGGACAATGTGAAAGGTATCCCATGGAAACTTGTGTACCATGTCTTACTGCTGGCCGCTCTGTGGTTATGCAGCACAAATGCTGCTAGTGTGCAATGACCCTCAAACTAATATCTAGCATGTATACTGTGTCTATGGTTGTTATTATCAAGGTGGATCGCTGGCCTTGTTTTTCCCTCTTTTTTCCCCCTTTCTTTCTCTATTTAACAGAAGGGGTGCTATATGCCCAACCCTCTTTCATTTCCCTGTTGTTGGGAATGATTATAAATGATTGAAAGACAACGACCGAGTGTCTGCAAGAAAATAAATCCTCTCTTTAGCAGGGCATACACAGTTTATTTTTCTCTCAGCTCTCCTGAACGATAGGCTTGAACTCTTTTAAAAGATCTGGGCCCCCTGGATCCAATACTCAACCCATCAGTCTGTCTAGAAACCCAGCACCTCTACTAGAGGCTCACTTCAATGCACTTTGAGCGGACCTACCACCTCAATGGGCACATTAAACTTTCATCAGCAGGAATGCTGATAATTAGGCAATCACTGCTTAACATTTTTGTTTTAATGTTTACAGCAGGAGAGACGGGCTCTTTCCTCCCACTGTGTGACGTACCTGCTTCGGCAAGCTACTAAATAATCAGGGGACAGGGACAGCTAGGAAGAAGTCCATAGTCTCATGTGAATTGGAATGCAGCTTTACATGTGCAGAATCTAATGTAATGTAATTGAAACTCCATTTAGTGTCCATTATATAGAATTACAGCCCTAAAGTCTGTCTGCCCTTAATAAATATGATTTCCTCGGGAATGAGGAAGTGAGGAATGTAAGTATGTTGGTTTTTTTTATTCTGTAGCAAATTTCACAGATGTATACTACTGACAGGTGAATATTATGTCAACGTAATGTATGTGGTTTTTTTTTAATTTTAAATAAAGAACCGATTTAACTTGGAACTTTGAGGGTCAGAGCCTATTGTCAGAGTGATATGGGGTGGTGGGTACAGAGGCAGCAGGAAGGGACATTCAGTGTTAAGTGGATTGTCAGAATAACGTGCAATATGAATGTGGACGGGAACAGAGGTAGTTTGAGGACATTTGTGGGTCATAGTTTATTGTGACAGTTTATTGTAGTGTGGAGAGGTCTATAACTTGGATACATCTAAAACCTGCAAAGGAGGAAAGGACTGGCTGAGTTCTCATATATTCACAAAATTTGGGCCTAAGGCTTCTATTTTCGGCCCACGGACATGACATGGGGAAGCTGGTGAATTTCACATCTATGAGCTGTTTTGAAACTATAAAGTAAGTGACAGATTTATAATACCATAGAAATGTACAAAATGTTTTTTATGGCCAGGCTACCTAAATTGTCCCCAGCAGAACACGGCGATATGTTTGTTAAGCGTGAAATGAAAAATAACATAACACGCTCTAAAGTGATTATGTGATGACACCGTGGATACAGCGGCCGTATCTCTTTGTAGCAGGTCTTCTTTTCCAAGCATTATATTGTGTGGATTATTCCAGTGCTTTGTCTTTAGTACACGGTGTAGCCGTGATTCTGAAATACTCAGAACTTTTAAAGAAGACACAAACAAACTTCAGGTGATATGAGGTGAACATGGCAGATGGCAGTCGATAGTCCTTGCATCATTCATTGGTCTCAATAAATCGGTTTCTATTCTTTTATGTTTTGTATAACACTGCATAGCAAAAGGATAATTAGCAGATCATCTGTGCTGTCCATTCTCATCTGACAATTTTTTACTGGAATTTCTGTTCATTGAGGGAATTAGCATTTCATATACAGGACTCATGGAACTTTGCTTATATAGAAATAACAACGGCATGAAATATGAATTTAACAATATCTAATATCATGTACTAACAAAGTGGCCTTCCACTTTATTTGCCCTAAGCCAGGGGTCAGGGAACTTTCAAGAAAGTTGTTGCATTGTAAAGACTCCAACTCTCCTGTTCTAGAAAAGTGACCCTTGGATGATGAGGAGGGTCTGGGAGGGGAATTTATGGTGGGATCCCCATTGTGCTATATCCGTGGCACTCGGAGCCCTCTTTGTGGGCATGCAAGCTGTGAGCCAGCACAGAGGAAAGAACTGCATTCTCTTCTGATTGCACACAGTGCCCCAAACCCTTCCCTGTTCTATCTTTAAGAAAAAGTAGTTGTGTGTTTACATTCTTCATGTGAGTATATGATTTGTGTGTGTGTAATTCAGGTTATATTTCCATGCCGACACTTCAACATAAATAAGTGGGTTTGGGTTTCAGTTTGGGCACTCGGCCTCTAAGGGCAATTTCACACTATATGCATTGCAGTGCGTTTTTTTACCGCATGCGTTTTTTTTACTGCGTGCGTTTTTACATAGACAACCAATGTTACCATTCACACTGTATGTGTTGCGTTTTTAAAAACTTTAAAAAAAGCGTTTCCGCATGCGTTTTTCAAAACTGCTGTATGCATTTTTTATTCCTTTTTCCTGCATTTTTCATTCATTTGTTCAAAAGCGCAAATGAAATGTGAAAAACGCATGGGTTTTTGTATATATGCAGAAACGCATGCCTATAAAAAACGCATATAGTGTGAATGGGCCCTAAAAGGTTCGCCATCACTGTGCTACATCAACCTAGTTCCCTCTAGGGACCCACACTGAGTGTTGCAGCCTAGTTTACCCGCATCCTGAGGTGTCTGGTGGCTCAGGCCTGGTCTTACTGGTCCCCCTCTCCTCGCTGCTCTTCTGTGTCCTGGGGTCTAGGTAGGACCAGGTGTCTCTCTTGTGGTGGTGGTGGCTGTCAGCTCCAGTGTCAGGCGGAGGGAAGAAGAACAAGGAGCCGCAGCGGCCTCTGCAGCCAGCCAGCATACTCTTTCTTCCTTCCCACCTGTTCTTTAGATTCTAGCATGTATGGACTGGTGAGAGAAAGTCAGCCAGGGAGCCACAACAAGGAATGTAAAGAGCCACATGCTGCTCCAGAACCAATGGTTTCCCTAAGCTGTATTGGGACAACAACAACACAAACATCTGTACGCACTGTATGGGGAGGGGAAACACCAACAAGTGGCACTAATCTTGTAGAAATATATATATATATATATATATATATATTTTAAATGTTTTGATGGTGAGGTAACAAACATCCAGTTTGCTGGCTAGTTGATGAGAAGTTACTAAAGAAAAATGCCATCTAAAATGTGTATAAAATTAAGAGTTAAAACATTTGTAATTAAAAAATTTAAAGAACACAATAAGTAATAATATTGTATCAAAGAATCTTAAAACTTATATCAAACTCATTACATGATAACCCTCATTTACCAGAAATATCCATCTTCAAGCTGAGTGGAAACTTCAATCTGATATAAGTAAAGTGACCCTAGAATTGGAGAAATTGGATCACAAGCATACAGCAACATTCTAAGTAAATTTGCGAATATCTGCACTTTTACATGCCAATATTGTGATCAGAATGTCACAGGGACATCTAGTGGCAGAATGTGAAATAACAGCTGAAGTGCCACATGAGACAACACATAGACAGAATTCTTTGCAAAAATTGGCACTTGTACATGCAAATTTTGCAAACATAATGCATGGTACTTTCCTCAGAATCTCGAATAGTAGAGATTATAAAGATATATCCAGGGGCGCGCATAACTTTTTTTTACTCCTCTGATGAGTACCAGGAGATGGTGTTTGGTACTCACCCCATATGTAGGGTGGTCTTCCTCACTGTCTCCCTCACTCTCCTCTGCGTCAGCCTCCTGCATGGTAGATTCTGCTGCAGATGGACCTCCCTGTTCCTTATTTAGCCTCCGATTAGCTGTCTCCATCCACAGGTCACCAGCTGGCTTTGGGCCACGTGTAACTCTAACAGTACAATACGTTTGAACCTCCAGATCTTATACTACCAGAAGTCCAAATGTTAAAGCGGACCTACCACCAGCAATCTATGTTTTCATGAATGGCACTAGAAGTGCCATAATAGGGAGGAATGCAGTGAAAAACCCAAAAACGTACCGTAATGAGCATTGTAATATAATCTGGCTTCCTGTTCACTTCCGGTTAATGGGGGAGAAAGGCAGAACCCGGGCAGAACGTCAAACAACACGGATTTTTCGTGTAATCCAACATGTGTGGTGGAATATCGCGGGTGGCACTGGGGGCGTTCAGTGATCTTCTTGGGCAAAGAAGTCACTGAAAAATCACGTGTTGTTGTGACGTGCTGCCGGCTTCTACTTTCTCCATAACCAGGGAAGTGAAAGGATGCGGATTATATACTAAATTGCTCGATTAAGTACGTTTTTGGGGTTTTTCACTGCATTCCCCCTATTATGGCATCTAGTGCCATTCATGAAAACATAGATTTGGGGTAGGTCCGTTAACCTTTTCTAGTAATATTCCAGCTGTCACACAGTGCTTTTCTCTCATCAGATTTTACCCTTACATACCCCTACTCTGACTTTCACCCCCAGATCTTCATTTACATACCCAGTCTCACACCCCTAACTGCAACCTTTCATAGTTATTCATGTTTCCCTGAAGTTATCCAAGGGACATAAATTGTATACATGTAACATTTAGCTGCGGCCACCCAGACACGGAGCGCCTCCAGGTTGTTAGTATGCATATGAGCTTTGTAACAATAAAACAGGTACACTTAGCTAGTTTTTGGCCCCTTTTGAGTACCAGAGTACCACTTATGTGCACCCCAACACTATTTATAATGGACTTTTGCCTTGTGCAACTAATACCGGCAATCAGGGTTTTTTTCCTGGGGGAACGCACTGGGACAGAGTTCCACCACTTATTTTAAGCCTGGCCCCCGAAATAAGGGCACTAGCTGCAGTGCATCGTGGGTGGCCCGCCGGGGGGCCCCCATGTGTGTTGTTTAGTGGGGGGAAGTGTTGGCCATTCAGCACGGGTTACGGGCGCACCACAGGCGGGTGATTTTGTGCCTCCCCTCCCTCGCAGCGAGGGAGGGGCAGCACCTTCCCATTGTTTATGGGTGGTAGCCCTATGACGGGGCGTCTCCTCCCCCATCCATGCTGGAGAGATCTTTCTCTTCAGCGTGGACTGGAGGTGGAGTTCTAGCCGCCCTGAGGGAGGGGAGGAGGCGCGCCTGCCTGCGCAGGCGGGCACACTTGCCCCCATTCCCCCGATGGGGAGATATTTATGAAGCACACACCCGACATAAAGGGGCCGTTTTAGGGGGCAGTCCTAAGGGTTAGTAGGGGCGTGGCCAGGGGAGGGGTGAGTCCCACCAACCTTTTCTTTGAGAAAAAAAGCCCTGCCAGGAATACAAATAGTCCAGTTCAGGTTCCATTTTACTGTTCAAACTTTTGTTAAAGTATTTTAAGGATATACCAATCCATGCTTCTAATTTCTGCTATTGTATATTTAGTGATGACACAAATGATCAGAGGCCTAAGCGACAGTTTAATTAGAGAATGACGCTGATGATGATAATTATATCTGAACAATGAAAATTATGTATCATGCGATGACAGTTCTGTAAGAAACAACGTTGGCTGAATCACATTACATTGTGATAGTTTAATGCTATAATTTAATACTACTCTTGAAAATGATGATATAATTAATTGATGTAAGTAACGATAATAGAAAAGGGAAGTGCAGTCATGCAGACATGAATATCATATGCATATCAATATCGCGCACAGATAATTAGATAAATTAGACACATGAATTTAATTTACTGTAACACTCATTCCCTTCTTTGTGAATTCTTAAAGTTGTCCTAGCACCAGATATGTTTCTTCATGGTAAGTGCACACTCTGTTGTAGTGTGGAAGGGTAACACTGAAGGCATGGAGGCAGGGAATAGTGTTGAGCTAGAATATTTGAATTGCGAATATATTCGTCATATATTGGCTATTCGAGAATTCACAGTTTTCGTGAATATGGTGGCGGATATTGGCAATTTCGAATATTCGCGATATTCTGCATAGGGATGCTTATGGCCATAGGCTGCGAATATATATTTGCAATGCGAAAACAAATAGCACATGACCATTCATTTTGAAGGTAATCACGAGGCAATTGAGAATCAAAGCGAATATCAAATCGAATACTAGTAGAATTATTCACAAAATATTACGGATTCAAATATTGCCTATGGTGCTCATCACTAGCAGGGAAACCATTATAGGAAAGTAAGACATGCACAAGAAAAATATTAACACGAGAAGACAGCAGAAGGAGGATCTTGGGAGTCTTCTTCCGCTCTCTCACTGTGCAATCACAGCCTGGAACAGGGAACAGACCATGCATTATTGCTGAAAGCGGATGTATAATAAATAAAAAATATATATATAAAATAAAATTTTAGCTTACCTCTGAACTGGTATGATGATGGCATAGAGGTCCACTATACTTAAAAATATATACTTACCTGCTTTACCCTGGAATCATATGAGAGATTCCATTTGCCAGGCTTCCATGGGCTTATTCTTTGCAGTATCACAATTGGACACTGGGTGGCGCCATATAATGATTCGCAATGGGAAAATCATCTCTGTGTATTGCAATACAGAGTCCTCATAAGATACTTCCCAGGCTTCCCAGTCACTGTTCTCAGATATATTGGCTCCGTCATGGCTCTGCATCACCAAACAGAGATGGCAGGGGCTGCAAACAACATTATGAAATTACTCAATATTAAAGGTGAGAGTTTTTGTTGGTACATTCTGCCCTATGATCATCAATTCTATTGTGGATCAGTGTAAAGTACAAAGTTGGTGATAGGTCTGCTTTAACTGCAGCCACCATGTTGTTTGGTACACTTAATGCCATTCAGGTACTTTGTAGCTACAGGGTCACATGCAGACATACCATTCCTGTACAAGGTACCAAGTGACCCGTGTTGTTACAGAAATGAGGGAGTGGAATTGGAAGTAGAATTTGATAACAAAAAAGAAAATTATAGGTCCCCACACGCGTATCGAGAGGGGACCGACGGATGAGCTCTGGAGATCAGCGTGAAGATGTCATCACGCTGCACTCCATCGCTCACAGCTTCAGCGGGCACCCTTTGTGTGCAGGCGCTCGCAGACAGTTGTATCCTGGGCTGCTGTGGGAGCGCATTGCTGTTTCCCGGGATGCTGCGGGAGCACATGGCTGTTTCCCGGGATGCTGTGGGAGCACATGGCTGTTTCCCAGGATGCTGCGGGAGCGCATGGCTGTTTCCCAGGATGCTGGGGGAGCGCATGGCTGTTTCCCGTGATGCTGCGGGAGCGCGTGGCTGTTTCCCGGGATGCTGGAGGAGCGCATGGCTGTTTCCCGGGATGCTGGGGGAGCGCATGGCTGTTTCCCGGGATTCTGCGGAAGCGCCCGATCATTTAACTGTCAATACTCAGCAGCCTGGGAAACGAGCGTGTAAATTTAGCCTGTATACTGCATGTGCTTCAGATAGCTAAGTCTGGCCTTGCATGTACCCCGCTCTCCTCTGGTTTACAGATTAGCATTTATAATTGTCCTTTGTGATCTGTACAGTGTTTGTGTTGGGAACAGGACCTTCTCCAAGCTCATGAACTCTGTGTGCTCCCTAAATAAGAGAAACTTGGATTCCATGGTAGAGCTGAGATACGTAGCTATTGGCTCTTATCAGTATTTATTGCTGGGGTAGTAAAGGTTTATGAGCTGCAGGGTGCAGCCTGCTGACATAGGGAGGTGACAGCTGTCCTCAGCTCTCTGGTACTGTTGACAGAGGATCAAAGAACAGATTTACACCCAGGATTTACAACAGTGCTAAGATCAGGTGGATAAGATGTTGCCAAATCCCAGAGACTTTTTACCTGCATGGGGCAATGAGTTGTGGGTTACACCATGTAATCATTATCGCATTTCCCTGTTTCACAGGACTGCAAACTGTACTTGGAATGTATACGAAGTAAAAAATGATTTTACCAGAGAAGAAGTGACTCTCCGACACCAACACTATTTAGTAGAGTAGGGGGAGGCGGGATTCGATTTTATATTTAATTTATTATTTTTATTTTCAATAACTTTTATTTATATAGCGCCAAAATATTTGTAATCTTCATTAGAAGGAAAATGCATGGCTGGATTGTCTTATTTTTTTTCCGTTTATTTTCATTTTTTAAATGGTTTGGAAACATCTGAGGTTAGATGGCTCTGATCAGTTACACTGACTTTCCATAGAACAATGTCATTCCTTATACACAGATATCACTGCAGACTCATCACTGATGTCTTGTATGAAATCATTAAATAATGACAATATGCTCATTCCCTGTCCTTCATCTAGGAGAGCTTGTAATTACATGCAGTTATAACTTGGGGTTCAATTGTTCTTCATGGGGTATAATGGCCTGTAAATCCTGGGGCTGCTGATGGACTACAGATTCCAGCATGCATAGTCTTCTGTTAGTGTCCCATGGCATTCTGCTGACAGAGCATACATGGCAAAGTCACAACTTGTTGTGCTAAGAAACTACAACTGCAAGCATTCCCTTCTGCCAGTTGCTGAAGAACTACACTACCCAGCATGCCCTGCTGCCCTTTCTAGCGGGTATAGAACTAATATATAAATCCCAAAGCAGCTCCGCTACAATTCTTTACACTCGCACACATTGCATTTTCTTACATGCACACACGCCTTTTCCTCACCTTACTGCATGTCCTTCCCCCTGGCTTCTGATTGGCTGGCAGTGCTAGTAGAGGGTATGGGGGCTGTGTGCAATCAGAAGAGAGGGGAAGAGAACTGACAGCATTGAGAGCCTATAGGCTGTATTTCTTTCCTCTCTAAGCCTCTGAGTGCCACCTCTGGCACGCATGCCATAGGTTCGCCTATCACTGCCCTAGGCAGTTTGGCAAAGGCCAGGCAGATGGGTTTTAATGACACTGGCTTTCTTGCCTACTTTATACAAGATTAAATAATTTTTTGACTTGACATACATTTAAAGGCATGTTTCCACTGCGTTTCCCCCCATGTGTCTCTTTAAAAACTGGCTGGACTGGCATTGCTCTCTTCCTACTAACAATGCTAGTTGGCTGACACTTCAGTTTTAATATGTTGAGACACTTCATTGAAACAAATATAGACATGAGGACGACTATGTTGGATGGAAGGAATATTCCAGCAATGGAAACCACCATTTCTCCAAATTTTTAATGGAGATGTGATGAAAATTGCCGGGAATTATCAAATTTGGAATCGATCGCAGACAAATCGAGGCATCTATGGCTACCTTAAGAGAGGTAATTTGTTTACTCTTCTTGATTAAGGAGGAGGATTTTAGCCACCCAACATGTAATAAAAAGTAATATCACTTTCGTCTCTCTTATGAGTGTGCATATTTAATAAAATAAAAAGGTTTGTTAACTGCACTGCTGACACTCCCATTGACAAGGGAAGGAAAAAGCAGCTAAAGATCAATATAAGCAGACCATAACTTTAGGTCAAGGTCCAATGTCAAGGAGAACATTGACCATGAGGGTGACATCTGTTTCACCCTAAAATCATAACATTGTGTCACCCTGTCCAGCTAAAACCTGTGCAGTTATAGATTTTGTATATAGAAAATACACCGCCTGTGCAACAAAAGGCCTGTTCCAGAATGATGGGCGCATCAGGGTAAGAAGAGAGGCAGATGAAGTGATACACCCATTATGCCTAGTGCCTACTGTACAAGCCTGTGGGGGCAGTGCTATGATCTGGGGTTGCTGCGGTTGGTCAGGTCTAGGTTCAGCAACAGTATGTGTTCCAAGAATGAGCTCAGCTGACTTCCCAAATATACTGAATGACCAGGTTATTCCATCAATGGATTTTTTCTTCCCTGATGGCACGGGCATATTCCAAGATGACAATGCCAGGATTCATCGGCCTCAAATTGGGAAAGAGTGGTTCAGGGAGCATGAGATATAATTTTCACACATGGATTGGCCACCACAGAGTCCAGACCTTAACCCCATTGAAAATCTGTGGGATGTGTTGGAGAAGGCTTTGTGTGGTTGTCAGACTCTACCAAGATCTTGGTGAAAAATGAATACAACACTGGATAGAAATAAATCTTGTGACATTGCAGAAGCTCTCGAAACATTGCCACAGCGAATGTGTGTCGTTATCAAAGCTAAAGGCGGTCCAATGAAATATTGTGTGAGTGTGTGACCTTTTTTTTGGTGGCGACTTTTTTTTGGGTCCAGGCAGTGTATATCAGATACAATAATATGTGCGCATTGTAGTTTAGAACACTTGATGTAGAACTGCACCTGACCCGCATACAAAAACAGGCAAGCTTTATCTTGAAGCAAGTAAGAGTCAATAATGAGATAGAAGGCCAGAAGATGTCTAGTACTACGTACCATATCCTACCTCTATGTAATTAAGTAGTTTTATTATAGTAATTAGGATGTAACCCATTACAATTCTAATGAGCTAGTTTCCTAAACATTATCAACACAAGATTATGGTCCATTAAATACACTCCAAAAAGTCATAGCAATAGAGCATTTACAGTGCTGTAAAAGGGATATTATTAGCTGGATTGTCTAAGCAACCATTCACCTGGCTGTGTTATCGGCTATAACCTGACACTGTAAGTGGAGGAAGATTGTAAAGTGTCTATACACTTGTAAAATATACTGCTGCCAGATTACATCTAATACTTGAATTCTGAGCAGTAGATGACAATTAAATTGACTGATATGGCTATAAAGTCTCACTTTTTTCAAATCTTCCTATTCTTTCGCTTGTAATGTTTTATAGCGTCATTAATCCTAAGTGTGTATTAATCTCTCTAGTTCAACAAATACTATTGGAATGTTAGCTGTTTGTTATGTTTGAGCACAAGTCACAGTGTTGGATAGTCTGAGGGTGGCGTATAGGTCTGACACCATTGTTCCTGTGCTTGTGTTTATATAGTATAACCTTTATAGAACAGATAGCCTACAATACATGTTATCTTTACAACAATGACCTGTCTGCTGCCATTCATAAATGTTAAAGTTGTTTCTATATATGAACCATACTTTATTGGTGCCTCCACCAATATGGATCATTCAATTTACTGAAGGTGTTTGTATGTGAATGCTTCTTCAAAGAACAATATTCTCCTGGTGGGCTGTATTTCCTTAAGCAGAGAGCAGTGCCAGCATAATGACATGTGAGAGTTGTCCTGTCTTAAGCTATTGTGGTCTGTAGCCATTGTTACACTTCCAGGAGATTTACCCATGAAGTGGGTTGGATAAAGCTGGGAGTCATTCAGAGTAGTGAGTCTACAGGCCCTGGTTAGAAAGGGGGGGGGGGGGGGGGGGGGGGGGGGGGGGGGGGGGGTGCAGGTAGGTATATTCTACAACATGCCAGTCTTATTTTGCACGATTTAGAGTCAAGTCCCTTTTTTGGTTTTATTAGATTCAGTGGATGCTGTTTTGTTTATATTTCTATGTATATTTATAATGTTAAAGAATAAAAAAAAATGCTTACACATATTTTGCCATTTTCTTGGTTAGGTACATAAAATGCTGTATATATATGATCTGTACAGTCAACTCCCCATTGAAACACAGGTTCAGAATGATGGACTGCGCCCCCCAGGAATACCATCGCTCCCCCCAGTTTGGGAACCACTGTCCCTCATTTTACATGGTTTTGGTAAAACAAAAGGAGATCTAAAGGAAATCTGAAGGTGTATGGGGACACTTAATATCATGATGAAATGTCAAAAACTACACATGCTAGTGCCCACAGCCCTTCTGTACATCTTTAGCAATTTTGGTAATGATAGCATTTTCAGGGGATTTACAATTAAATAACAAAGCCAGCTAGTCAAAAAAAAGTACATACAGTAATTCACCTTGGCGGTATCTGTCACAATATACACAGTGGCGGTTTCAGGCATGGGCAACCTGGGCAATGCCCAGATGTCTACCCCTCTCCCCCACAGCGTGCTCATCTATCCACTCAACCGCCTGGGGAGAGTTGTTGGAACAGAATAGAGTCCGTTGAGTGACCAGAAATGTCAAGGGAGGTGGGTGTGGCAGTCAGAGGGGGTGCCCAGGGCACCAATCTCCCTAGGACCGCCTCTGAATATACATTCTAGGTTTGAGTGAATATAATAAATATATTTCTAATTAGTTCTGTCACAAAATTTGTTGTGTACAAAAACTCCATTTGGATGTGGTTTTCTTCTCCTTTTCCCTTTGCTCTTTTCTTTCCTCTCCTTTCCTTCCCGGCCTTTTGTTTTCTTCTTTATTTTTAAATAGTATTTTAAATTGACTTTATATGATTTTTGACCCTCTTGGCGATCAGGGAGGTGAATCCTGCTCTAAGTATTGCCATGGGATACTTCCTCTTTTGCCCTATAAGTACTTTTTGTATCTTTATTTTATACCAGATGGTGTACTACCTAAAGTCATAAGTTTATTCAGACCTTTGCACATCCTTAAAAGAGAAAGATCCGCACTTGTGGTTAAAGAACTCCAAACTTGATCCTTTATTTTGAGCGTTGAAAACAAACAACACATCATACATGAAGTCACCCCCACATTGGGGTCACCCCTTATTTATATATATATATATTTTTATCTCAAAATAAAGGATCAAGTTTGGACTTTTTAAACCAAGAGTGTTGATCTTTCTCTTTTGTGGAAGGAATGGAGAAGGTATGACACGGACCTGACCTTGAGACCCATCACCTGTGGTTATCCCAACCTGTAGTTGAAGTAGAAGGAGTGCGGCAATTCCAATGTGAGAGATCCTCATTTGGGAAGTTTTCTCCCTGACTTGTCCCTTGTCCTCTTTTGTTTCTTTTATTTTGAATAAAATTCCCTTTGAGTGTTTATTACTTGCCAATGTTCTCTTTCCCTTTATTCCTTTCCCCAGTTGTGTGGTTTTATTTTGTATACACTGTTTTGGACTGCCTGCAGAGTTTCTATTTGTTCTTTTTGCTTATTTAAAATGTTGTAAAAAGTTATCACGTAGATACTTCACTTGGATAGTCACCTCACATGACTCCAGGACTACTGAGCCGTTCCCAGTCCCAAACTTAATACCAAATAATAAATGAAGACAGATACATATAATTTTGGAAAAATGTCTTAATATAGAAATAAGTGCAAAAATACAACTTAATAATCGAAATAACCAAAAATAACACATTTAACTTAAACAGTACACAGTAAATTGGAGCTGGTCCCCAGACAGTGCCGCCAATTTATCCTTAGTTCAAACCACCATACGTGCCCTTGAGCACCAGCACGGTGGTTACCTTAATTTACAAAAAACAGAACCAGCAATTAGTGAGTGCCCTTGTAGTACTGACACGTCACATGGGCTTAAGACTCCACTTTTCCTTGCGGTACCATGATGAAAAAGAGGGAGCGTGGGTGGGTGCAGCTCCTGGACTGAAAAGGACCCTCCTCCTTCTTCCCGCTCCCAGTTAAGAAGGCCTGTGAAGCCTACTTCCGGCCATTTATCCCCTTGCCTTAAGAGCCTGTTTCCACTTGTGTGGAAGCCGGCGGCACGAAGGCCGCCGCTAAGAACCGCCGCCGCTAAGAACCGCATCTCATGCGGTTTTTAGCGGCGGCCATTCACCTCTATGGCTGCGGTCAGTGCTGGGCGGCCGCGGAATCGCGCGGACCGCCGCCTAAAAACTCGGTCGCCCCCTGACCGCCCCCTGACCGCCCCCTGACCGCCCCCTAACCGCGGCCGCGGACTAGCCCATTCAACTACATGGGCGCAGTTTCATCCGCCCTGTAGTGAACCGCGGGCTTCCGCTGGAAGTGGAAGTGGAAACAAGCCCTAACACTATCTTAACCTGTCCACGCCATTCCCAGCCAGGGTGCCCTCCTGCCTAGCTGCGCACAGCTATGGGCACTCATTACACAAACTGGTGTTTGTCTGTAAAAATAAATGTATAGAAAAGCACTGAGCAGCAGACATTGTGTATTGCTTGTTTGTAGTAACAACCATTATGTGCTGTATGTGTTTTAGTAACAAAGTCCCCATAGAAGTCCCAGCATGCTGTACTGGGGGCAGAGACTTCCAAGGTTCATTATAATTTACAATATTTATATATATATATTTCTATAAAATACACCCTTGTTCAATTTTCCAGTTTTACATATAAAAACATAATAAAAAATCAGTTGGTCAATTGCAGGTTCCAAAATCATTATTTAATTATTTTGAATGGTAATTAGCAAAAAACAGAAACAGCCATGTGCAATAAACATAGTTTACCATATGACGCAGCAGCTTGTACAAGTATTGTAGCAGTTGAAGTAATAGATTTTTTATATGTTAATCTTCTTTACAGCACTGTTGAACTTCAATGAGCTTTTACAGGCATTAATTTAAGAAGTTCTATTAAGGTCACACAACAGAATATCAGTCAGGTTACGGTCTGGACTTTGACTGAGCTATTGCAACACATTAGCCACAAAACGTTGGTGCTGGCTGTTCAAAAGACTTTAAATAATTCCTGCATGCCATATAAGTCAGTTAGGGACTGCAGGCATGCTATGCCAGCTGGTCAGGGACTGTTTTCATGTTATACAAGCAATTGTGGGCATGCTATACAAGCCAGTCAGGGACTGTGGACATGCCATACAAGTCGGTCATGGACTGTGAGCATGCTATACAAGCCAGGCATGGACTATGGACATGCCATACAAACTGGTTTAGACTATGTACATCCTATACAAGCAGTGCAAGGACTGTGGACATGCTATACAAGTCAGTCAATGACTGCTGACATATTATACAAGTCAGCTAGGGACTGTGGACATGCCATTCATGCCATTCAGGGACTGCAGACATGCTATATGAGCCAACAAGAACGGGGACATGCCATTCAAGTCAGTCAGGGACTGTTGACATCCTGTTCAAACCAACAGAGACTGCTGTTATACTACAGAAGTTAGTGAGGCAGTACAAATATATCACAGGCGTCAGTCTCTAAAGCAGTGCAGAGGCAGAGTGAGATCAGAACTTTAGTTGAGCTGTACAGAATAAATTATGGAAGCTTAAGTGGTAGTGTGTAGTCAGCTCTGGAGATGAAGGAGATGGACAGTGGAAAAGAAATAAAGTGTGTACATATATAAACAGAGGAGGGATTGTGTGGGCAGGGGCGATTTTGTTTTAACCAAATCGTTTTTTAAATGTTTTTTAGTTTTCCTTTTTTTATTGCGTTTTACTGCATTTGTAGGGTGTTGTTGCTTGTCCTTTTTGAGATGTTGGGGGCCCTTTCAAGTCACTAAATTCCTCGGAGGCTAGCCACCTCATCTAAAAAAAAGCTGTATGGGTAGGGTTTGTGTTTTTCTGTATTATTTATTTGAGGACTGTGACACTTTTTTGTATCTACCCCCTATGACTTTTGCCCGCTCCAGACTTACCATTCTTTCTAGCTCATAGATACAATTGGTGGAGTTTAATCTAACTGTATAATAAACAAAATATGTTTTTTCTACCATGGTGGACACTTGTAGAGGTTCCTGGGCCTCCATATTGAGATCTGCCTAGGTTCCTAGTGACTTTAACTTCTCTGTTGTCCCTTCATTGGATACAAGTAGTATCAAGCCACTTTCCTAATGAACTGTATTGGTATTGGTTTTACGGGTCTCGCAGAACCCTAACCCAGACCACTGACCTGAATTAACCCTCTGGGCGTTACAGGGCGGTTCTCAGGCTCTCCCCTTCCACTGTGCAACGTAACCCCCCCAACCGCCAACCCCCCCCCCACCCCTATCACCCTGGACTATAAACACTCGCCTCTCTCATCTTCATTATTGAGGGGAACCTGAAAATCTAAAACATTGTTTGAGACCTCAGTTCAGTGCACAGGACACACACTGGTATTATGGCGTTACCAGCCAGTAAAAAGCCCAAACCAAGTCTCTGTATGGCTCTGTTACTGTATGATGGCACTCTGCATATCACAAATCCTAAAGAAGAACAAATCTACAACTCTACAAATCTACAACATCAGAACTCGAATGGCCACCACTTTCCAGTACCAATGGTGGGTTTAATATAAATGTGTTCATTTAAGTTCAAGTTCAAGTCTATTTAAAATCTATGATCACTGATCTGAGAACTTACTGTGGGGCTTTGCTACCATCTTGTGGACATGAAAGCATTTACATAGGCTTTCTAATAAGGGGAACCAAAACATTATAGGAAAGACCTTATATAAAACATATTATAGGAACTCTTTTTTGGGTATAACTAAAGGCAACACATTTTTATGGTTTTTATATAGTGGTGAGACATGGTGAGTGGTGAGACATTGTCAAATTTATAAACTATCAGTGTCCTCTGCAGGAAGCTTCCCTGTGATTATTAATTTGATCACCACTGTCATTGGGAATAAAAGTGAGGGGTTCATCTATAATCTTGAGTTGCCACTTCTATGAGTACAGGATAACTTTTTCAAAAGGGAAACTTCTTACCATGACAACTATTTAAGACGTTCAAATAAAAATTGGATTTTACCATGAGAGAAGAAAACGAATGTTTTGGCTTTGGATAAGCTTTAACATTGTTTCAGGTTCTTAGCACAGTGCTGGAGTAGAAATGTGGATGTTAATCCCATAGAAAATGTTTTTTTGTGTGTATTGCATTAAAGCTAATGGTAAAGACAGCCCTCTACTGTACTAAAAAAGTACAACAGAGAGCTGTCCAAACCATTAGCTTTCATGCCAGTGTTCACTAGAAGCTGCATATCTGTGGTGCTTAATTCATTTAAAATGGTGTAATTAACACCACAGATGTACAATGACCTGAATGAGAACCTTCGTCTTAAAGCAGCTATATACTCAAAACCTTTATATATATAAAATTAAAGTTTGGCTTACCTCTGAGCTGGTATGATGGTGGTGGTGCTCTGCAATCCTAAAAAATATATACTTACCTGCTGTTTCTTGGAATCATATGAGAGATTACATCTTTATCTGCCCGGCTTCTGGGGTTATTTCTGGATGCAATATTGCAAAATAATAAACCGGGGGAGTTTATAATGGTTTTCTATGAAGAAAAATGTCTGTGTGTATTTCAATGAACAGCCAAGATCAGGTGCTTTCCTGATTATCACTGCTCTCAGAGATGTCGATGTGAGGAATCTTCTGACTTACTCATTACAGGTATGTTTTTTATGCATTCTGCACATCAGCACTTCTAGTGCCATTCATGCAAAGATGACAATCTGGTGGTAAGTCCTGGCTGGCCTATGTCTAGTATCTAGCCCAGAATAAAAATTCATTTATTGCAATGAGCAGAGATACTTTCTAGAGATTGCCTGTTGTTGCCATTATGGATGCGCCCAGAGTGTCATCACATGATCACATCACTGCATTGTCCTCAAAGCAATATTTGGAAACCTCTAGGTATTATGTGCACTTATTGCAGAGAACAGGCAATGGTAAGTGTGGTAAGGTTCCCTACATGAACACTAAAATACTTTGTCACCACAATCCCAGCCACAACCACATTATCTGCCACTAATGACCACGTCAACACTCTGTCAATAGCAACACTTAAGCAGGGAACACACGCATAGATATGGGCTAGATCGATGGCCGATTTGAGCGCGGTGCACGCTCACGGCCATCTATCTGGCCCATATCTAATGCGGCCATCCCTGTTTTCGAGTGGGACTAATCAATCCTGCTCGAAAGGGATATTGGACATGACCATAAATCACGGTCGATGTCCATTGCATTGCATGGGGACCACTGGTGTTCCCGGTTTATATCAGGTAGTTTCAAGGAATAACAGGTTGTCCTAGCCACCCACACATCATTGTTGAGCCCTTTTTTAATAGTTAACCATAACGTTGTTATTTTTTACCCATGCTCCATAGTAGACTAGCATAGATAATGTCACCATTAACTGAACAAACTCCCGGCGTGTGTAAAGCCTGGCATACACACGGCGATTAGCGGCCGATTTTGCTGCTGACCGACGGGCGGGCGCGCTCGCGCCGTCGGTCGGCGGCAAATTTGGCTGCCAACCGGGGTGTGCCCACATGGGGCGACAGATCCCTGTCGCCCCACAGCTCGGCCGGCCAGAGAACGGACATGTCCGATAATCTCTGGCCGATGGAAGCCGATGCCATTAACTTCACTGAAGACCGGCGTCTCGATTGAAGCTAATGGCCGGCACACAAAGGGTAATAACAAATAAATAAAATAAGGTGGTTGCATACGTGTGAACACAGTCTTCTAACTGGGGATGTAGCTGTGTTCAGTTTCAAGCAGTCACATTCAAAATGATGTTTTATAGAAGTCAGCATACACATACCATCATTTACTGTGCCTCTGATTAACCCCAAATAAAGCTCAGTTGCTCTGGTTGGTCTTTCCTGAACATTTTTTATTCGCATCTCACAGCAAAGACCATGGTCCACAGAGAGCTTCCAAAGCATCAGAGGGATCTCATTGTTAAAAGATGTGTCAGGAAAAGGGTACAAAAGAATTTACAAGGCAATAGATATACCATGGAACACAGTGAAGACATCTTCAAGTGGAGAAAACATGGCACAACAGTGACATCACCAAGAACTGGATGTCCTTTCAAAATTTATGAAAATTTGAGAAGAAAACTGGTCAGGGAGGCACCAAAAGGCCTACAGCAACATTAATGGAGCAGCAGGAATATCTGGCAAGTACTGGCTGTGTGCATGGGACAACAATCTCCTGTATTCTTTATATATCTGGGATATGGGGTGGCGTGGCAAGACGAAACAAAGAAAAACATCCAAGCCAGGCTACATTTTGCAAAAACACATCTGAAGTCTTCCAAAAGCATGTGGGAAAAGGTGTTATGGTCTGATGAAACCAAGGTTGAACTTTTTGGCCATAATGCCAAAAGATATGTTTGGCGCAAAAACAATACTGCATATCACCAAAAGAACATCATACCCACAGTGAAGCATGGTGGTGGCAGCTGTTGGGGCTGTTTTTATGCAGCTGGAACTGGCGCCTTAGTTAAGATAGAAGGATTTATGAACAGTTCCAAATACCAGACAATATTTGCACAAAACCTTTAGGCTTCTGATAGAAAGCTGACAAAGACCCAGAAAATACATCCAAATCAACAAACGAATGGCTTCACCAGAAGAAGATTCAAGTTTTGGAATGGCCCAGCCAGAGCCAAGACCTGAATCTTATTGAAGATCTGTGGGGTGATCTGAACAGGGCTGTGCAAAGGGGATGCCCTCTCAATCTGATTTGGAGTGTTTCTGCAAAGAAGAGTGAGCAAATTTTGCCAAGTCCCAATGTACCATGCTGATACTCATACTTAAAATGTGGCATGCTGATAGACTCATCCCCAAAATGTGCCATGCTGATAGACTCATCCCCAAAATGTGCCATGCTGATAGACTCATCCCCAAAATGTGCCATGCTGATAGACTCATACCCAAAATGTGCCATGCTGATAGACTCATCCCCAAAATGTACCATGCTGATAGACTCATCCCCAAAATGTACCATGCTGATAGACTCATCCCCAAAATGTGCCATGCAAAAAGAATGAGTGCTGTAATAACATCAAAAGTGGTGTTTTGATCGAGAATATTCGAAATTAGAATATATTCGACGAATATCCGTCATTCGAGAATGTGCGCTCGGATATTCACAATGGCGGATATTCGTCATATTATGCTTCAACATTTTTTACCGCCATACATCACGCATATGTGTGCGCATTGCGAATGGATATGCGCAATACACACAGTGCTCGTACTGGCTAAGATCACAGAATGAGGAAGAGAAGCTGTAAAGCTGCATTGCTAATTTTTGTGAATCATTGCGCACGGGCATGCGCAATGTAAGGCAATAGAATACAGACGAATGGAATTTTATGAATTTAGAATATTTCTTTGTATATTCGCGAAATTACGCAAATTCGAATATACCATATGCTGCTCAACACTAATCAAAAGGTGCTTCAACAAAGTATTAGTTTAAGGGTGTGCACACATATGCAACCAAATTATTTTATTTTATATATTTTTTCTTCCCTCCACCTAAAAGATTTCAGTTTGTTTGTCATGTGAGTGGTACAGTTTATAGGTCACATTACAGGTGGAAAAAGTTCTGAAATTATTTATCTTTGTCTCATTTTTGTACAGCACAGGAACCTGACTTTTTTATATGCACTATATATTATTATTATTATTATTATCATTTATTTATATAGCGCCAACATATTACGCAGC
>CM070033.1:26908340-26941410 GCA_036250615.1 Ptychadena robeensis
TGAGCTGGAGTCTCAACCGATGCTTTGCATGGAGACCCGCTGTGTCTCCAAGTCTTTCGATATTCCGATGACGTCACCGTGCTGCTGCTGGGCTCCTATATCGAGCTGTGAGATCCCTGCTTTACTCTATAGTGAATTGGTTTTAGGACCCCTAAAATTGTAAGAATATTACTAAAATTGTTGAGAAAACGAAAAAATTTTTTTACGTTCAACGCAGTGCTAGACAAGATTAAATTGCTGGACATGTTCAAGCCAATGCTGGACAAAATGTGTTGTGTAGGGAAATGTCCTGTGACATCATGCACAAATAAAGAATATACACTAAGAGTTTCAGCAAGGACCTTAGGAGTAGTAGTTTGAAAGTAATTTTATCCCTAGCGCACTGCTGAGGTCCAGATTTCTGTACCAAAAGCGCACCATAGACTCCAAAGGTAAATTTTTCTTTATGTTGTAGGCCTGTAACTTCCCAAAATATGTCCGTACAAGGGTCTAATAGACATCCTGACTATAATAATGTTTGAAACAAACAATTATGTAAAATAAAAAAAGATTTAATAAAGTAAAATTAAATAAATTTAAATTAATGAGAAAACACAAAAATCAGGGCACAAAGCTTTGCTGCTATGTACTAAATCTCGCCCAAATAAAGTCTCTGGTGCCCCAGGTGTGCCCATTTGCAGTTAACCCTTTCTAACCTGGTGTGATGGATGTGGTAAAATCACACCAGGGAAGAGAGGGTTACTGCATATTGGCACATCTGGGGCACCAGAGACTTTTTACTTGGGCGAGATTTCTTACATAGAAGCACATTGAAAGCAGTTTTCTACAAAGAAAACTGCTTTCGTGCAATTTACTTTCAAATTTCCCGCCGCCTCCCGATGTGACATCATCACGTCACTCGGAGGAGGGGGCGGGGGGAAGATGCCTGAGGATCAAGCAGCCATGTCACATCGGGGACACCGGGACAGCGCAAAACTGTAAGTATGTGCTGCCGGAGCCCCGATGTTCACTGGACGGCACCATCTCGTCCAGTGTGATAGTAGGAGTAGTAGCGCTGGACGAGATGGTGCCGTCCCGACCGCTAGGGCGGTTAAAGAACAGACCTTGATAAAGAGGTCAACCCTACTAAGTTTTAACTACCACTACCTAGTTTTCATCATTCATAAGTAAGTATTTGTTATGTTATCAATATAGTAAGGTTGGAGTTCAAGTGGTGCCCTTTATTTGGAATTCCACAATGGATCCTCGGTACCCACATACACTGGAATATCTCCACACAGCTCACCCGCACAGACTCCCTCTCTGGCTGCATTCTTCCCAGGCATTCAACCGGGTGCTGGATAGTATAGTGGCTCTGTCTCTCCACCTCCCAAATTGCATGTTCCAAAAACCTTTGTCCGCCCTCCAGTTAACTTAAAAGCCATCAAACCTTTATTTAATATGAAAATAGGGACATGGGATCAACAATAACATGTATGATCCCTCCAAGAATCACCCCTCTGGTGTGTTTTCCTCATAAGAGCTTAATTATATTCTCTTCTGATCCCAATTATTAGCTTAATAAAATCATTAAAAAGCTTTTGGGATGTCTCAGATCCCTTCTTCAGGCTGAGCCTGCGTGTATCACTTGAGCTCCAAGATTTCTATATTCATCAATGGCTAACACAGTAAAACAAATAGGAACAAATACACAAGGCACACAAAGTAGTACTCTAAATGATAAAATTAGACATTAAATAATCACAATAAAGGAGGTAGAGTGCAGGCTTACCAAGGAGTGAACTCTTTCACCATGTGGTTACCAGGATGACGTAACTTCCTGGTTACAGTTGCTATAGAGCTAAGTAGGGTCAATGGGAAGTGTTTCGTGTGGCAGTTCTTTGTCAACTATAGGGGCAAAGCCCTTTAATGTGAGTATTTTATCTTTTATTTTATTTTATTTTTTTACTTTACTTTGTTGCACTAGGTTGTGCACCTCATGTCCTTGTTACTATTTGTCTTTTACAGGGGGCCACACTCCCCCTTCATTATTGGAGCTGCACACCTCCACACACTTCATCACCCACCCCTCATACTGATCCATTTTTACTCTGTAATCTTTACCCAGCCCCATACACCTACTGAGGGCCCTTCCGACCACCGCCAACACTTGAACTGTGTAACCACCGCTGACAGTTGTGTGCTACTCAGCACTGGTGCTAATGGCCCAGTCAGGTCTGTTTGCTCGATTAGAGAGCCCTACCTATGCAGCCTGACCTGTTAGAGGTAGACGTGCCCCCTCGGTAGGCCGCCCGCACCCGTCCATGCCTGCCCACTCCTGACGCTCGGGTGCCGACCCTGGTGCTGCTATTTATTACCTTTTCTTAACATGGTAGAACACTTTACTACTATATTATAAATAAAAGGTACAACCATTGTACCAGAAAGGGTGCAACCACTTACAAAGCGATAGGTAGGATCTTTCAAAGAGGGGACCCACATTTTCCAGCAAATTAACTTTAAAACCACCCCACAATGTTAAAATGTATGTGACCTGGAATCCAAAAAGAAGGTTCTTTGGATCACATTTCTTTAATTTGGGGAAACCAGTCTGCATACCAGTGTGCCACCATTGTAAGTTCCTGGAGAGGAGGGAGCTCTGCATATGGTAACTCTCCATGGTGCTGAAACCATTTGTAAAGGCAGTTTAGCTGCAGCACTGACAAATATTGCTGAAGATGAATAACGACATCTTATTTACCAAGATTTACCCAAATATTCAACTAAAGATTACATCAGAAAATGCTTAACTTTAAACTTTTGAATCACTTTTGTCTCCGCAGCAACAAAATCTGCGTGTTTTGCCCACCATTCTATTTGAAACAGAACAGGTTTTTTTTGCTTAACATACAGGACATTTTGTCCTAACAGGATTTTTTTTTTTGAAAATTTAAGACATAGAAAGTAATCAAAGAGATCAAGAGGAAAATGGCACAGACACTGATATCATGGCAATGATCTGTGCTTGCGCAGGGCAGATTAGAGTTATACAAATTTTGGCCTAAATCAATTTCTGAAAAGTGGCTTTCTGCAATGTGCAACCGTATACTGATTGCTGAGAAAAAATGTATCATTTCCTGTGCCTCTCATTTGTTTGTCACATCCTGGCATTTCCTAAAGAAAAAGGTTGGCAATGGTCCCAGAAAGACAGCTGTCAATAACAGTAAAATCTGAGAATATGAAACCGGCATTGGCTTTCAGAGTTGAAGTGAAGCCAAATAGTTCAGCACCGAAATGGTTAAACAGGCGATGCCATCACATCATGATTCAGTTCAAATAGCTGGAAGCAGAGAGAACTTCATTACAAGGTTAAACGTACTGTCTTTCATGCAAAGTGATTACTAAATGTATATAGTTCGAATGAGAATCAATAGAGATGAGGGATAGTGTGTAAACAGATATATCACTTTACCGATTTATGGGTTTTGATTTACATTTGTGAAGAAAGGTATGTGCCCTTTGAGTGCTTTTAAATGCCACTTCAGAGATATAGTGGCAGAGCAACAGGAAAGGTCCTAGGTGTGACTGACCATGGCTGGTGAAACCAATAGACAACCACTAATTCCTCCTCAGTCTGATCTATGGCTGACAAGGTGCTTAAAGACTTTGGAAGGCGGCCAGTTGTGGATGTCAATCCAACAGCCATAAACATTGCTATCAACAATCGTTTGCACACTGGGCAAGCTTTCATGTTTGTGTATATAGAAACAAACTACACCTATGCCCGAAAAATGCAACCCAGCCATTAGTTTATTCCCTAAGTAGACTTGATAAGGTGCATAAGAGAAGCCTACATAAAAAATTCACCAATCTATTTATAAACAACTCAATCAAGTGGTTCAAGTTTTCATTAACTACAAGTGTGCATACAAAAAAAGTCACACTATGCTTTAAATAAAAAGAAGGTAATAAATAGTTTTGCACAACTGTCAACAGTGATCACACAGTAGAAGTGATGTCCACAGCCAGGAAAGGCCATCAGGTGGTGTATGGATCAGGGCAAAAATGGGTCAGTAGAAGGGGTGGGTGATGAAGAAGCGGGAAGGAGTGCAGCTCCCGATAAGAAGGGGGAGTATGGCCCCCTCTGTAAAAGACAGATAGGAACAAGAACATAAGACACTCAACCTAGTGCAACAAAGTTAAGTGATAAAGGAAATGATAAAATGCTCACAATAAAGGTGGCTTAAGCAGGCCATACACAGGTCCGATTTTAGCTCAATCGACTTAAAACGATCAATTTTGTTAGTCGATTGATTGAGAATTGAGTTTTGCCCACCTGGTTGAATCGACTTAATCCGATCAAAATTGAGTGAAAATTCAGTCGTTTTTTGATCGGACTGGATGGTAAGTTTTTTTTTTGAATAAACTTTTTATTGAATTTTTCAGTTTAAACAACAAAAACCAACAGTACAGCTTTACAGATACAGTCATTCAGCACCCAAGGGTGTCGCCGTAGTCAGAGAATGCCTGAAGTCCAAAGGAGGAGCACAGGGGGGAAGGAGCACAGTAAGACAAAATGAAGGATACCATCCCTGTGGAACAAGATCAAGACATCGTAGCAGGAATCTCCTACATATCTACTGACCGCGCTGGATGGTAAGTTTTGATCGGTTGATTGAAAATTGGTTCGGTATTTTGAGAACCAAGTGTGGTCAACCAATTTTTGATCAATTTTTTCTACCTATTCTACCTCACTTCTGATTGAAATTTTAATCTGACTATTTTGGATTGATTAGTATGTCGATTGAAAAAAAAATCGATCAAAAATCTTGTACTACATAAGGCCCATGATACAATCGACATACAATTTTATACCGACTAAAACATTGATCGTTTTAAGTTGATTGAGCTACAATTGAGCTAAAATCGGACCTGTGTATGGCCTGCTTTAGCAAGCCTGATCTCCTAGAAGGCCATGTGTTCAGGAATGTGAATACCAGGATGATAAAGTTCTGATGGGGCTGACACCTGGAACTTTTGGTATCAATCGCCCTGCTGGTATCCCTACCGCACATATAACCAAGAAGTGATATTCATAACCAGGAACTGACATCATCCTGATAGCCACTTGACTGAACACACACAGTGTCTATGATTAAGCTCCTAAGGGGGTGAAACATGTAAGAGGAAAGAGGACTCATAGGGGGTGGGTATTTTTTGATTTTCATTGGAATCTTTAATTAAATGATTTTGGATTTTATGTCTGTGTGTGGATTGCTTCGTATATGCATGAACACACAGCATGCAAGTATTATATGTTTTCCTTTATAATTTACAGAACTTAAAGCGAACCTACCACCAGAAATTCATCATTACATGAATGGCACTAGAAGTGCAGTTTATAATAGTGAGGAATGCATAAAAAAACTTACCTGTACTTAAGAAGATCCCTCACCACCCCTTCTCTCTCCCTGGCTCTGATGATACACACACCACCGAGCTCCTGGAAGGCAGTGCAGAGATAGATGGGTAAATCTCTAATCTTGGCTATGCATTAAAACTAATAAGACACATTTCTGCATTGAAAACAATTGTAAATGCTCCCAGTGGCCACTCACAATATTACACCCCGTGTAAACCCCTGGAAGCCTGGCAAATAAAGATGGAATCTCTCATACAATTCAAGGAAACAGCAGGTAAGTATTTTTTTTAGGATTGTGGAACGCTTTGCCACCCTCATACCAGCTCAGAGGTAGGTTAAAATGTAATTTTAAATATATTTTTATAATATATGTATTTATATATTATATGTTTTAAGTATACATCCAGTTGTTAGATCCAGGTGAACTGTGTGGGATTCCGCACAAAAAAGTAGAAAGTGGAGAGACACACAATAAGATTAGAAACTGTAGAGGAGCTGCAACAACAAATGAACTCTTGGTCCTGCCAGAATCCCGGTCACTTCTTAAATCTATTAAGTCTGGCCACATCCCTACTTTTAATATACCAGCATTATTTAAAAAAACAAAAACAAACAAACCTTTTTATCCAGAGTGGCTGTAAATGCCATGTAAATGTCACGAAATGCATATTGAAAAGAGCACTCAAGTGTTGATGTTTTCATGTGTGAATAATAAAGGAGCAAATTTTGACTATGGGTGCCTCCATACAAGCCATTTTTTGTGAAGTGGGATCCATATCCAATATCAATGTTAGTTTAACTTTGTTGCACTAGGTTAAAAAAGGCATCCCACCCACTGTCCATCAATGCTTGCACTGGGTGGGATGCCTTTTTATAATGGTGATCAATAAGAAGACTTGTTCTTGTATTGTGTACAGTCTTCCTGATTACTTTTCTTTCTTCTGTCTTTCTACTGAATCCAATGTAATAGGGCAGTGGTGGGCAACTGATATGGAGGGCCACAAGTGCGACATCGATCAAGACCCTCCCCCATCGACATATCTCAGCAGGCGGTGGACCAGATCCCGACAGGCAGTCTAAACCCAACAGCACTCACCCCACTCCTGCCCCTGGGTGCAGCGCTCATATGTAGACCTGGTTTCCCCGATCAACATTGAAAATTTAACTGATGCAGAAGCGCCAAAGTTAATTAGGAAAGCTGGGACAGCGTGTGACCACTTCAAAGGTGAGTTGCTATGCCCTACGTATTAACAGTTTTGGGGGGCGCTGAACACCGCCCAAAGGCCCCCGGGCCGCAGGTTGGGCACCTAGGTAATAGGGTATTCTTAGGTAACACGAATCATCAGTTTAAGGGGACACTGTTGGCTGATAATATGAAATATTTTTTTTTGCATTAGAACCGGGCATAACTTACAATGACCATCAATGGAGCCTTTATGGTATCAGGATATACTATCGGTGCTACATGTGGCCCACCTTCCCCCACCCTGCTTGTGTGTCTGCCTTGCTCTCTTTCTCTACAATGCTTGGTTATGAGAATCGTAATGTAATGTGATTTTACATATTAGACGCATTTCATGCCCTGGCAACAACCCATGGGTACTTATGCTCATTCTCCTATAGTTATGTTATTGGTGTCTACATGCCTATGTCAACTGTTCCTTCCTTTTTTTTTTTAACTAAGGCTAGGGCTCCACTATGCACTGGTATGAGCTGATGTCAGCGCAAGCCTCCATTGCGTTCATTGTGTTCATGTGGACGTGGATGGCTGTGTCTACATCAACTTGACGGAAGCGGGAATCAATGGATATGGAGCTCTTACGGTCATATTCCCATTGCCGTCATTTAGCAGCTTGTGCACTGAGCTAGAATCCCTTGGTTGAAAAAGAACGGATTTTAGCACATGTGGAGCCCTAGCGTTACTCATACAATGTGTACCCTGCGTGGTGACAAATGTTTCTCCTTATATAATTAAACATAATAATAAAAAGTTTAATGCGTAAAAATAAAAAATTATGGTCAGTAGTAGAAAGCAATTATTGTAGGTGATCAATGGAAGAAAAAAATGTGTGGCATAAGAGAAAGACATAAAATTTCCCAATGTTGTTAATCAGTTAATAAGAAAAATGCATATTCTTAATGGCCAGTGGGAGAAAAATACACAGGACCATTGTTTGATAGCAAAAAAGGACCCCAGTATTAGCAGAGTTAAAAATGTTCAAATGGTTTTGATAGTCAGTGGTAGAAAGGCTTTTTGGTGGACAATGAGCATCATCATCATGAGCATCACCATCTCCACTCAACTCCACATCATCACCACTCAATCCCCCACCATGGATCATACATTTTGTTTATTGAATTCTAGTCTTCTAGTCTTTCTTTCACCGAGTCTCATTATAACATTGTAAGCCCAACCGGGCAGGGCCCTCTTCTCCTCCTGTGTCATAACCTGTACCTGTGTGTACTATCCTGTGTTGTATCTCCACTCTGTATGTATTGTACAGCGCTGGGTATTATGTTGGTGCTGTATAAATAAATGATAATAATAATAAGGGGGGCACTAATTGTCTCCAGAAGCTATTACATACCCTCTAAGTTCCATCTAGCATCCATGATTTGAGAATTAGAATAGAACAATAACATACTGATGATGTCACCTGGTCTAACATACAATATACTGTACAATGAATAGTAAAAGGTTTTATAGAAAACTCTCGCCAGTATGTGGATGGGGTGATGTAATGAATTAGGCAAAGCAACATATTTGCAGAATGAACTTCCTCTTTTTATAACAGTGAATCCATAATTCTATGGAAATGTCATTGGCTCCGTGTGGTCTATTTGGCTGCAATAAATCAGCTTTTTTCTTTCTGTTGTAAATAAAAGTTATATATACATACACGTGGACTATCTTTGCCATGGACATAAATCCAGTAGTGAAATATCTCATTCAATTTTTATGCAGCCATTATTTAAGCACTCTCAAAGAGCCTCCAGGTGCTTATTAAATATTTCTTAGTCTGTTTTATTTCCTATTTTTGTATTGCCTCCAGTATAGAATTCATTGTGTCTTGTACTATTTCATAAAGATGTGACCTTTTAAGAGTAATAATTGGTCTTTTCTTATGACATTTGAAAAGACAACAACATGGTACTAATTTCCACTTCAAGCTTTATGCTCCAAAACTGGAAGGCGCACAGCTTAGCTGCCAGATGAGGGGTGACGTGAAACTTTCCAACCAAAGCCTTTTTTTTTATTATATGGCTTAAAGATTTGCATGTCAGCAAGAGGACTCGCATGTTGCTTTTTTATTGAATTATTAATATTATTATTGCGATGTATGGCCATTTGAGCTGGATCATGTTTATTTGAAAACAACCGTTTTTTCACTATATTTGAAATATTCACAAATTTTCTAATTGACGATATTTGCAAAAAATATTCGCTATTCAAATAATGAAGCTCAACACTACCTGGCAGATAACTTTGCTCTATGAAATCCCTGGGTATGCTCTCAGTGAACCATGACTGTAGAAGTAGGCATTTGGAGTAGTATCAGGACTCTCCTACAGATGAACTTTATTTGGGGTAATCAGAGGTGTGTACCCAAGAAGACTGATTGCTGTAATTAAATTATTGTCACCTTAATTTGTATAATGCAAAAACCTAGCATCTTAAGGGGTGTGTACACTTTTTATATCAACTGTGCATGCTTACCAAATCTAAACCACAAAGAACCATTGTTTTCCACCTGTGATTTGGATCGGCAGATTTATTACTTTACCGATCGATACGGAGTGTCATCATGTCCAGGCCGCACAGGCTGCAGATGAAAATCCCCTTTGATGGAAGTAAAGATTTACACTGTAAGCACTCAGAGTTTACTGTTTAACGTTACAGTCCCTCAAGGACTTAACATCAAAACTCTGTTGATCTTTCATCTTGCACTTATAACTGGGTCATAAAGTATGTCTTAATAAAACATTTCTTCTTCGCAGAGAGATAGATGAACCTCGCTGTTTGTGGCTGACGCATTTCTAGGGATTCTACAACAGAACTTTCCACTGAAGCTGAATAATACATGGCCAAGAGCTGAAGATGAAATGAAGTAGCCATCATGGAAGAAGCAAAAGTGATTACATTCAGAACCATCTTCTTTTAAAGGGGCACCTGGACCATGTGACTGGACCTACCCAAATGGGTCCTGCTGTATGAAGGAATTACCATAGACAATGGACAGACATGGTAACAGTGCTTAAGCAGGGAACAGACAGCTATCCCTGTTTATGAGCGGGATTGACCTTGCTTGAACACATATGACATGGGCCAGATAGATGGCCGTGAGCGCGCATGGTGTTTGAACCTTCCATCGATATGGCCTATATCTACATGTGTGTACCCTACTTTATTCTTCCCAGCTAGGAACTAGAGATGAACAATGAGATGACACATGAGAGTTGATCAAGCTGTTGGCACCTGTTTTGCATTGTCAATGCCCCATTTTTTGTAATACGGTGTTATTATCTTTTATATAGCGTTGATATATTATGCATCACTGTACATTACATTAGAGTTGAGATGCAACATGATAACACACAGTTACAGGTTACGACACATGAGGCGTTAAGGACCCTGCCTGATGGGGGTTACAATCTAATAGGTTGGGGAACACAGTATACAATTGGTGTGGGGGGGGGGGGGGGGGGGGGGGGGGGGGGTGAGACTGGAATGGTGGTGATGTTAGTAATGAGAAGATGGGTAGACCAGACTGAAGAGGTGCGTTTTCAGGACTTTTAGTGTTAAAAGAAGGAATAAGTCTAATGAGGTGAGGGAGAGAGTTCTGAGAAAGAAGAGCAGACCTAGAGAAGTCATGAAGCCAAATGTAAACTTGTCCATTGATTGCTATGAGAAAAACATGTCCAAAAAGCAACAGGTGCGTTTTTTATGAGTCCAGTGCTCTTTCAAAGTTGATCCGTGTATATATTGATGTCATGCTGACACTTTTATCTGTACATTTCCATTTAATTTCAATGAACAAGTTTCACGTCAAAGACTGCGCCTCAATGTTGGGGTGACTGAGAAGTCTAATGAGCTAGAGACAATAGGTAAAGACATTTCTCTCCATGCTGAAACAAATTATAAGGATTTATCAGTGTTACACATTAACCTAATCCAGATTCCTTATTATCTAGACTGCAGAAGATGTAAGAATTAATGGAAGAAAGCAAAGTGAAACGTTTCATCAGTTAATACACAATGTTCTTGCTCCATGACACAGTAACCTAATCTGCTGGTTCCATAATGGAAGATTGACGTTCTCTTCTCTAACACTCTGCTGTAATATGTGACACTGTGTTACTGTTGTGTTTGTTTCTGCACTAATACCAATTCAGTGTTAACGAGCATTCCGGGTTACACTGACGTATCTGTTAATGCTCTCCTACAAAGACTTGTTGAGCAATGTTTTGAGAATACATTAATGTATAGAATATTCAAGGTTATAGAAAATGCACATGATTTCAATCCATTGAAGCTCAAAAAGTAACTATGGATCTATGGAGAGGAGGGTGAGCTTGGGTAGGCTAGAGTAGGTCAATGGCAAATATTTCACAATAATCCATAGATCTTGGTAAGTATGTATTTATGGAAGAAGAGAGTGGGCTAGGGTAGGTAATAGTAGGATAACGCTTACTATGTCACTTTTGAGGCCATGAATGTTGGTAAATATGGATCTCTGGATGAGGAGGGTGAGCTAGGGTAGGTTAGAGTAGGTCAAAGGCCACTAGGTCATGATGGACGCTATATATCTTTGTAAATATGTATCTATGAATGAAGAGGGTGGGCTAGGGTAGGTTACACTAAGACAGTGGCCACTATGTCACAATGGAGCCTATGGATGTTGGTAAATATGTATATATGGAGGAAGAGTGTGGGCTAGGGTAAGTTAGATCAGAACAGTGGCCACTATGTCACAATGGAGGCCATGGATGTTGTTAAAGATGTATCTATGGAGGAAGAGTGTGGGCTAGGGTAGGCAAGAGTAGGATAGTGGCCACTATGTCACAATGGAGGCCATGGATGTTGGTAAATATGTATCTATGGAGGAAGAGGGTGGGTAGTTAATAAGGTCAGTGGCTACTAAATTCTCAATGGAGGCCATGGATTTTGGTAAATATGTATCTAAGGAGGAGAGGGGGGCTCGGGTGGGTTAGAGTAGGACAAGTGGCCCAAGTATGTCACAATGGAGGCCAGAACTGTTTGGTAAATAATATGTATCTATGGAAGGAAAGCGGATTGGCTAGTTATGCTTAGATTAAGGACATTGGTCACTATGTCACAATGGAGGCACGGATGTTGGTAAATAATTTATCTATGGAGTAAGAGGGTGGGGCTAGGTAAGGTTAGAGTAGGACAGTAGCCACCATGTTCACAATGGAGGCCATGGATGTTGGTAACTATTTATCTATGTAGGAGCTAGAGGATGTGTTAGAGTAGGACATGTGGCCACTATGTCAGAATGGAGCCATGGAATTTTGGTAAATTGTATCTATGGAGGAGGCTCTGATGTTGTTAGATTAGACAATGGGCCACGTATGTCATAATGGGAGGCCATTGATGTTGGTAAATATGTTCTGTGGAGGAAGATTGGGGCTAATGTAGGTTAGTTAGGACAGTGCCCACATGTTGCAATGGAGGTCCATGGATGTTGGTAATATTTAGCTATGGAGAAGAGGGCTGGGCTAGGGTTTGTAGATTAAGGACAGTGGTACTATGTCACAATGGATGTGATTGATGTTGGTAAATATGTTTCTATGAGGAAGAGGGTGGGCTAGGGGGTAAGATTAGGATAGTGGGGCCACCTTGTCACAATGGGGCCTGGATGTGGTAATATGGATCATGGGGAAGAGGGTGGCTAGGGGGGTAAGAGTAGGATAGTGGCCAACTTTGTCACAATGGACCATGGATGTTGGTAAATATGTATCCATGGAGGAAATGGTGGGCATGGTAGGTTAGAGTAGGACAGTGGCCACTATGTCACATAAGAGGCCAGGGATATTGGTGAATATTATCTATGGAGGAAAGGGTGGGCTAGTGTAGGATAGATTATGGACGTGGCCATCTATGTCCAATGGAGGCCATGGTAGTTGGTAAATATGTATCTATGGAGGGAGAGGGTGGGCTAAGGGTAGGTCAACAGTAGGAAATTGGAGACTATGTCCACATTAGAGGCCATGGATATTGTGAATATATATCTCGTGGAGAAGAGGGTGTGCTAGGGAAGGTTAGAGTAGGACAGTGGGCCACATGCACAATGGAGGCCATGGATGTTGGTAAATATGTATCTATGGAGGAGATGGTGGGCTAGGGTAGGTAGAGTAGGACAGTGGAGACTATGTTCACATGATGGCCCTGGATATTGGTGATATATATCTATGGAGGAAGAGGGTGGTCTAGGGAGTTAAGTAGGACAGTGGCCCACTATGTCACAATGGAGGCCATGGATGTTGGTAAATATGTTGTAGGAGGGAGAGGGTGGGCTAGGGTAGTACGAGTAGGCATGGAGACATGTCCATTAGAGCCATGGATATTGGTGAATATATAATCTATGTAGAAGAGGGTGGGCTAGGGAAGGTTAGAGTAGGACAGTGGCCACTATGTCACAATGGAAGGCCATGGAAGTTGGTAAATATGTATCTATGGAGGGAGTAGGGTGGGCTAGGGGTAGTTAGAGTAGGACTGTGGGGTGAACTATGTCACATTAGAGGCCATGGGATATTGGTGAATTTTATATATCTATGGAGGAAGAGGGTGGGCCTAAGGAGGTTAGAGTAGACAGTGCCCTAATGTCACAATGGCGGCCATGGATATTGGTAAATAATGTATTATGGTGAGAATGAAGAACAAAGAAAAAACTAAATAAATTGGAGAGGGTGGGCTAGGGTAGGTAAAGTAGGACAGTGGAGAAACTATGTCGTCACATTAGAAGCCATGGATATTGGGTGAATATATATCTATGGATGGCGAGAGTGGGCTGGGAGGTTAGAGTAGGACCAGTGGCCACTAATGTCCCAATGGAGGCCATGGATGTTGGTAAATATGTAACAAGGCAATGGCCACTAGAAAGAACCAACCCCACCCAGAAGTGTTGAATATAGATGATTTCTTTAGGTAAACTCCACCATTTTGGATGGAGAAGATCATCAGAAGGATGGGTATTAAACTCTATGTACAGTAAGACGTTATTATTACTGTAATTGAATGTATATTTATATTTTATAGAACACTGTTGACACTAGTGGGGTCCATATAAAGCAGACATAACCCTGACTACCTCACACTGTCACTGACATGCTTCATATTGAAGCCACTGACGATAAAGTGTCCCAGAGATCCCGAAACGGTTTATAACAATTAACATCTGCTTTACCATCAAGTACACTGCGGTGGACCCGCGTGAACGCGCCGCCGGCCGGGATCGCGCACTCCAGAGCGCGCAGGCACCCCCGCGCCCGCGCTTCTCTCCTTTCTGCCTCTCGCAGGCAGCCAGCAGCCGCTGTGCCCGCTATGTGCGCCCGGCGTGCCGCCTCAGCTGCCAGCCCGACCCCCGCTGTACTTCCACCTGCAGCCCCGTGCCCGCAGGAGCCCCCGAACCCCCCAACCCTGCCGGAGCGGAGGATGCAGGGCGAGCAGGCGACCTGTGCCACCTCAGGACCATAGGACAGCATCGGCCAGGCGACCAGATCTCAAGGTGACTACATTGTGACTATTGTGTTTCCATCACCCCCTCCCTGGTATGCATGCCCTGTGCCAGGTGCCCCCATCTATGTCTAATCTCCATTAACACACATGCAACAAAATATATCATCTATACATTTTTCTTTCTTTCTTTTTCTTTATTGAATCCATTATTAAACCCACAGCCACATTCTCTATACATTGGCATCGCTTTGGCGTTGTCTTTACGTTGGGTGTCTCTTATGTCGTCGCCTGTGATTCATCAGTGGTGATCCATTCATGCATTTCATTTTTTATTCCTTGCAGTGTCCTCTATATTTGACAGGTTTCTCCTAACGCTTGTGCATTTGTACGTCCGTTTGGCGATTGCGGTGTATTGTTGCCGCTGCCGTGTAATAAAGCCTTGTCTTTTCTTGTAGAAGAAGGTTAAAATGAATGAAGATACGAAGGTTAATCTAAGCTGGCTGCCTCAGGATCCTATAGATGCCAGTCCTCCGGAGAATATCTCAGCGGCAGACTCCTCCCTACAATCCGAGCTGATCGTCAACCCTTGGGATATTGTTCTGTGCACATCGGGAACCCTGATATCCTGTGAGAATGCCATCGTGGTCCTCATCATCTTCCATAATCCCAGCCTGCGAGCTCCTATGTACCTCCTCATTGGCAGCCTGGCGCTGGCAGACCTCTTGGCAGGGGTCGGACTCATTATCAATTTCATCTTTGCCTATCTCCTTCAATCTGAGGCTGCCAAGCTTGTCACGGTCGGATTGATCGCCGCCTCGTTCTGTGCCTCCGTGTGCAGCTTGCTGGCGATCACCGTCGACCGCTACTTGTCTCTTTACTACGCGTTGACGTACAACTCAGAAAGAACGGTCACCTTCACTTACGTCATGCTCATCTTCCTGTGGGGAGCGTCGACGTGCGTCGGACTTTTGCCTATCATGGGTTGGAATTGCCTTAAGGACGAGTCGACGTGTAGCGTCATCCGGCCGCTGACGAAAAACAATGCCGCCGCCCTTTCTGTTTCCTTTCTGCTCATGTTTGCACTCATGCTTCAGCTGTACATTCAAATCTGCAAGATCGTCATGAGGCACGCACATCAGATTGCCTTACAGCACCATTTCCTGGCCACGTCGCACTACGTCACCACTCGGAAAGGGGTATCTACGCTGGCCATCATACTCGGGACGTTCGCTGCCTGCTGGATGCCTTTCACCTTATATTCTTTAATAGCAGATTATACCTACCCTTCCATCTACACCTATGCCACGCTCCTGCCCGCCACCTACAACTCCGTCATCAATCCGGTCATCTATGCCTTCCGGAACCAGGAAATCCAAAAAGCGCTGTGGCTGATTTGCTGCGGCTGCATCCCTCCTAGTGTCTCTCAGAGAGCCAGATCGCCAAGTGACGTTTGATTATTTCTCTCCATAGAGCCGCGAGCGAGTGGTCGCTGTTCGTTTGCCAGGTGGAGTGTTCGTTTAAAGTTCATTTACAGAAAAAAACAAAGAAACAAAAAAAGAATATGTGTAGGATTGAGATCCGTTGGGAAATGTGTGCGTTCGATGACGCTTGGACGTGGCATTAACATGATCAATCCATTTCATAAATGGAGTTCAATGTATTTATTATTAAGTCAAAGCGCTACTGTGCAATATCTAGAAAAACAAGAGCTAATGTTGTAAATTGTCATTCTGCTCAGGTTATGTGGTATTGAGAATGAGTCAGTATAGAGTGTTTATTTCATAACATGGGGCCCAAGCAGCAAGTTCGGGGTTTTAGTTTTGATTCAATTTGGGGAGCTGTTATTTCCTCTATGGTGCTACACGTGTCTGCATTCTCTATCCTTCGATGCAATAGAACCTTTACACAAAATACACATTGTTTTGCTCTATTTTCATCTCTCATGTTGGCCAATTCCAAAAACAAGGCTGCAGGCCACTGACAATCCAGATCAGAATTGTCCAATCCAGTTACTGGGGTTAGGGGATCACACATATTTTAGTATTTCAGAAAAGAGTTCATATTGATATAGATGGTACGATGCGCGGCCGATTTCTCGGTAGATGACTTAATAATGTCATCATGCACAGCCGCTCGTTCCAAGAATCGGCTGTGCACCCTTTGTGTGCCGCCGTATACTTTGGATGGGGTAATGAGTTCGGACAAAAAAACGCTGACATGTCCGTTCTTTGGCCGAGCGATTTTTGTAGTGCCCTGGATTGGTTGCTCCAGGTGGGCTTCGATCCGTGGCCAATTTTTGCCACGAGTCAGTTGCGAAATCGACTGCAGATCGAAGCGTCTATGGCTGGCTTAAGCAATAGGTAAAGCCGGCAACAGGCGCTTAGATTTTCTGCCATCATCATGCACGGCCGCTCCTGCCGAAAATCGGCAGGGCACCCTTTGTGTGTCGACCATTACTTTGGATGGGGATGCCAGTCCCCATCCAAATTAATGGGATCGATCTAAGGGTCCCCATACACCTTTAGATTTCTCTGTCAGATTTCCTTTAAATCCTCTTTTTGTTTTACCAAAACCATGTAATATGAGGGACTTTCTAACAATCAGGTCTACCTGTGTTCAATCGCAGAGAACCCTATAGTTAGTTGTTGGTAGATCATAAGCCCCCCATACACCTTAAGATCGATCCATACAATTTCCATTCCATACCAACAACTAAAACATAGTGATCGGAATTATTATAAAGCGCCTCATATTACATGGTTTTGGTAGAACAAAATTTGATTGTACAGAAATTGTATAGGAAGATTGTAAGGTGTATGGGGGCATTAAAGTATATCTGACAGAGAGATCTAAAGGTGTATGGAAAGCTTAAGAAACAACGGACATGTCCAGCACACACAGTGGTTGATTGGCTAAATCTAAATGTGTATGGCCACCTTAAGGAATAAAGGGAGCAAAAAGGAATGTTTCCACCAAAATCCTGTCTGTGGTCCTCATCGTGCTGTGGATCAGTGTTGTTGCCAGTAGATGTTGGTATTACATTTCTTATTGTATTTTCAAAGTCAGAGACGGTTAAAATTGCCTAAAAAGTGTGTAACCAGCTTAGTGGAAGTGTTTATTCCTTTGGGAAGGAGAAGTGCAGGAAGACACAGCTGGCAGTCATCTTAAATCGGAACAGCAGTAATCAGAATCAAATAGGTCAAATCAATGTTCCTGGTCAATAGACGTAGGCTGCTGGTAATGGTCCCATAGAGTGGCGGGGGCGCTCAGGTGATTCTTATATCTACATGTCTCTAAAACCCCAACTGAAGCTGCGTCTCATATCACTGTCATGCAGTAAGGTTGTGGGATGGGTAGTAAAAGTGGCCTTTAGTATTGTTCCTCATGCCTGGGTTGTGGAGAGACGGATGACTTCTAAAAATAGAGCACGGTGGTCGTTAGTCAGGGATGACGGACGATGTTTTTTGTTTGTGCATCTCATAGTAACTGGATTTGCTGCTCGTTTAGACAGGAACGTTTAGTTTAGGGATCCTTCAAATCCCTATAATAGAATTCTGTGAAACTGGACATTAAGATTGAAACATGTGTTGGCACCATAGGCACAATTGTATACGCAACCACTGGCAGCCAAACAGAAAGCTTTGTAAATAAATAAGGCAGATATAAGCTCAAATTTGGCTGTCTGGATGCAACACTGCTTCCCCCCCCCCCCCCCCCCCCCCCCCCCCCTAGACCTCTTATATACCAGAGGTCCTTAAGGCCAGTGTTCTGAGATATTATTCTACCCATTAGACCCTTACAAGTGCGCATGCGCAAATAGTTGTACTTTTTGAGGGGTTACAGGGTTAAGCTTAGGGGCTTTGTGTATTAAGGTTACGGGTTGGGTGGGTTAAGGGTAGGAAATTGAGGAACTTAAGGTTAATCTTAACCCCTAACCTTACTACCCGTAAGCTTAACCCTGTAACCTCGAAAGTACAGTTATTTGGTCATGCACATTTGCAAGGATAGGAAAGTTTCACAGGAAGGAAGATATCTCAGAACACCGGCTTTATCCAAAAACAATTGTTATTGTTAGAACATTGACCTTACTAGTTTTGGCTTTGACTCCATTGGCAAGCTATTTCCCGCAAAATTTCAACTTCCACCCTCCTGCACAGACCATAAGTCCATCTGTTAAGCCCCCCAGAATACACGATGCGAGGCTGATTGACTGCGCCTGATGATGTCATCAAGCACGGCTGGTTGTTCTGAGATTCTTCGCGCACCCTTCGTGTATATACTTTGGATGGGGCAGATCAATCTTTGGAGCACCCTGAATCGGTCATTTCAGGTGGGCCCAATTTTGCCCGAAGCATCTATGGGGGGCTAAACACTTATAGGTTTGTGGTAGCAGGATGAGAATCAACTACTGGGAGGTAGTCTTGCCATTGAAGACTATAAGAGCCAAAGATAAATGACCAAGTCTATCAAGTCTAACTTTAATTACTGTTTTGGGTCTAGTTGACTATTAACCAAAATGCTTGTGTTACCTATATCTTAATTTTGCACTTGAAAAGCTGAAATCTGATTGATTGCAATGGGTAGACAATTATTTTAAGGCTTTAATGAAAATTGGAACCATTTGGTTTGATCTCATATGCTACTATGAGCTACACCAGTTATGTTTTTTTAGATGTTTTGCTGCCTGAGGCTCCCTGTTATCAAATAAGCCGATGTGTATTTTTGTTTGTTATTAAAGCAATGATAAAACAGTGGCTTTAGTCTTGGCCCTCCGGTCTTGACACCCAGCTAAATGAATCTCCATCTCCGTGGCTGGAGGGCCACTTCTGAACACCACTGACGTACTATAGCTGTCATTGTAACCTATGTGTCAGAAATGAAAGGTCCAGTCCCACCTAGATACCAGTCTGTAGTGTACGTACAACCAGGCACTTTTCAATGTGTGTGTGTCAAGTGTAAATTACGTTTGATAGATAATTTATTTTTTGTAATGACTGAATGCCAAAATACGAATAGCACAAATGCATTATAGAAGATCTTCCCATATTTTTTTTTACATTGGCTGCCTAGAAAAAAAAAGAAAATCCAGCATTGAGAATGTTGTATAAAGAAATGTTTGCTGGATATAAATGAGCAATATAACATAAGGGAGCGAGTGGGCTTGGGCCTTCTACATGGGAATGTATCTTTTCTTATGGTGAGATTGTGTCTTGTAGAATCCGTTGAACGACCCTAGTGCTGAGGTTAGGGGGCAGGACTTTCATAATTTTGCACTGCACTACGTTTTCTATAGATTGAGCTGGGAAAGCCGGTGAGATGCACAGGGTCTGGTAGAGCTAACTTTCTTTAGAAAGGATTGGTTCCCAAAAAAGGACCAGTAAATCAATGTAACATTCCATAAACCAAAACCTTGTGTCACCTTAAAGAGTGACCAAGTAAGAATGTGAAATCTTTCCTGTTATGTTTATTGTTACTAATCATTCGCCCCTTTCTCTGATCACATGGTCTGCCTCGGTTTTGGTCATTTGTGCTCAGCTTAAGTTTCAAACTAAGCATACAACTTGCTGGATACAAATTATTGAGCCGAACATTTGTTTTCTTTACTGATAACAAAGGGTGATTATTTAGATGAGGTAACAAGCATGGGGTTACCTAATAAAAATCACAATGTGCAAAGGCATGGTCTGACCTCATCCTATAAGGGCTTGGCTACATATTCAATATCTTGCAATCATCCAATACCAGTTAAGCTGGGCATAGATGTCTCAATTTTCTATACGATTTCTGACCTGTTGGTGTCCAGCCCACATTTCCGATTAGAACTGAGCCAGGGGTATGTAAGACCATTGCTTCCACTAAGAGTTAAAAGGGTGCTGGCAGAGGGAAGACTTTTCTACTCAGCTTGTGGTCGATTTTTTTTTCTTAAAAAATGACATCTAAAAAGGTATCCATAGTTTTTTTTTGTTAGATTCCCGAATGATCAATTGGCGTGTGCCTTCACATGGAGTATTTAATCAAGGATCGAGCCTGAAGACCCTAAGATCCTGGTAAACCGCTCCAGGTGGGCGAGTTTGTTTTGTGGGCGATCGACCGCCGAGCATCACAAAAATGCCTACAGATCTATGCATGTATGGGAGCTGTAGATGTCAATCTTGAGGTATGTGGAATGAGCTGATTTAAACTGAAGTTCAGTTGGACTTAAAAAAAAGTATAGCGTTTTATAATAATTTATTTGTCCATACATAATAAGATCTGACCAATCAGAAACAGACAATCTCCTACTACCTTCACATACTTGTCCAGTGTCCATGTATGGAAAGGTGTGTTAATGGTGATTATCCCTAAGAGAGTCATCTCTTCCAAGCAGTTGGTAGCTGGTGTTTTGTTTCTTTATAGGATTGCTTATACACCATAGATCAGGGGCGGTCAAACTAAGGCTCGGGGGCCCGGTTGCTCCCCTCTACTTGTTCTTGAGATGCTCCCCTCTACTTGTTCTCTGCAATGAGTGCACATCGTGCCTAGAGGTGCCAAACATCGCCTTGGGGACAATGCAGTGTTGATCATGTGATGACACTATGGGTGTATCCTCATAGTGACAACAGGCAGCCTCTACGAATTATCACTCATTATCGCCATCATTAGCGATGTTGGCGATCCATGGAATCGGCACACCTATGGTAGGTCGGCCATTACAGACTCTTAGTCCAACTCCTATACCAAATTTAAGAAACCAACAAGGCCACCCCTGGTATAGACGCAGAGTGTGACTGATCAGTACATCTTCTATTCCTCTATATACTGTCTCCGTTTTGCAGATATCAGTCTCAGATGATTCCACAATGGCCAACTGAATGTAGCCCATGTAGCCAGGCCCTTACAGGTCTTCCTTTCATTACATTCCTTAGTAATTGCAAACCAAGCACTGGTACCCTGGGCATTACGTTCTCATTTTAAAATCCATGTGATGTATGAGGAAAGGGGCACCAAGAATGCAGACATGTTTTTATAATCTAGAACTCAATGAGATCCAGGGCATTTTTTGCAATAGGTCCCTAATGAAGAGGAAAAAAAAGGGCTGTGACATCCTGGAAATAACGTACATCTTTTTCAGGACGCAAGGGATTAAAATGACACCTGTACGGTGTGCTTCATTTCCGAGGTGGTAATTGGAACCGAGGAGTGAAAATAGAAATGGTGATGCAATAAGGTGTATGCTCTGATAACTGTTTCAATGCTGGATGTGTTATATGTGCAAGTCATTGTGTTCTGAGGCCCATTGAGCGGTCATTAAGTTAAAGTAAGACGATCATCTTGCAGTGAGGCCGTATTAATGGACGCTCCTTTGTTTCTGGTTAAAGTGTCCTTTTTATCTGAGCCTTCCAAAAAAAAAAAAAAAGTGCTATCTCGAAGGATTATTTTAAATGGCAAACTTTTTACTTCCATGTGGAGCCGTTCAAATGGGACCAAAAAACCCAAAGCAGGACTTTATTCTGATGATCTTCCACTTGAGATAGTAGATGCGCTGTATGTCACTGATACTGTACTCTTATTGTATTTTTTCAATTTGTGAAAGCTGCATTTGTGTCATACTAGCATGTATACCCAGTGTGCAGAGGTGAGGGTGTATAGATGCCATCATTCAGCTGTATAATAACAATATCCGATTATATTTCATGATCATATGCTAAGATGTCAGCCGATGTCAGCCGGAAAGAATAAGCCTGGTTATCACAACAAGCATCAGTAAATGTATATAATACTATAGTTATATCAATGCTGGGCTAGGGGCACATCTGTCAAACATTACAACTGTGCATTTAAAATGACTATGATAACAACCTATATGCTAAATGCCTCCAGTATTATTGTGGAATTCAATGCAGTTGACAGTTCAACTATAGGGATGTCAAGTTCTGCTAGGAAAGGTTCTCCTGCAAGAGAATTTATAGAGAAACACATGATCAGCTGATTAATAAGCATTGCTCTGATTTACCGAAAACAAATATATGTTGTGTTTTTTGCTCCATAAAACATATGTAAGTCATATGGTTTTGGAGTAAAAACTAGGGAAAAAAAGTCCCGCACACAGCCCTTCACACATAAAGTGAAGATACAGCATGTTCCAGCAAAGTGGGCAGGGCTGGACCAGCAGTTACCATATATTCCTCCAGCCAAGCCAAGAGACAAGTGCCAGGAGACAGGGTTTTTTTTTCACTCCCTTCAGCCAAGCCAGGAGGCAAGGCTTAGTTCCAGTAGAATATGGAGAGTTGGAACCATGATATCTGTCTAAACACTAGAAGTAGCTATTCTTTGAACCCACTGACCACATTGTGGAGAGACACATGTTACAATCTGGCACTAACAACTTACCAATGAGCAGCTATTTACATTTAGGAGGAGGTGGACAATGCTCTGCCCTCTGGGATGCTGGCCGTTCAGGGTAACTTTAGTTTTGCATTTCTTCTATAAGTTTATAGAGCGAAAAATTTGGCATATATCAAACAATTCTGACTAGCCAGTTGGGAAAAATCAACCAGGTCAGCTGCTTAAATGAATCATGTACTTCTCCATGAGTCCTCTTGCAGGAGAGCTCTGATTTTGCAGCAGAGCATGGTCTTTTTTGGCATGAATGGGAGGTTGTAGAGTACGCACCATGTGCCAACCATAAGCCAGACACCGAAAAAGTGGGAGAACCCTGCCAACTTTGTTCTTGTTGAACTTTGGCAACTGCATTGAATTGATTGAACTCTCTGACATTATCTCAGCTGGATTCATTGATCACTATAAAATCATTCCAAAGGCATTGTAAAAAGAAAACGTTCAACTATTGGTGTCAGAGGGCTCATGGCAACCTCAACCTGGTGATATTGGTGGTCTCAACGCATTACATCAGGCATCTGATTCTCCTGTGGTAGGAGGCTTGAAAGGTAGCCATGCCAAAAATAAGATAATGACTTTATCCAAAAATAAGCACACTACAAATATATATATATATACCCAGGGAGACATCTGAATCATATTGTGACATGAAACCATCTCGGCATATGATGTGAATTCATTTCTTTAATACCTAAGCTTTGATTTCAGTGTTAGTAAGATGGTTCTATCATGGTGTTTCAATGTTCTGACTTATAATCCACAGAATAAACACAGGGAAAGGGATTTTCCTTGAAATAAAAAGTGGTTCCATCATCAGTATTCTCTGCTTTCTGCTGTTTATAGAAATCTCTGTCATTTAGCTGTAATGTCACAATAGAGGAGCGTTATATGTCAGGGGTGCACATAACTTTTTTAGTGAGCTCCTCAGAGATGGTGTTTGGTACTTACCCCATATGTAGGGGGGTCTTCCTCACTGCTGGTACTGCTGGTAGGTTTTCCTGCATGGTAGATTCTGCTGCAGATGGACCTCCCTGTTACTGATTGATCTTACGATTAGCTGTCTCCGTCCACAGGTCACCAGCTGGCTTTGGGTTAAATGTAACTCTCACAGTACAACACGTTTGAACCCCCAGATCTCGTTCCTCAGTAGTGCAAACCTGACATTTTCTGACTTCGTAACTAACCCCTGAGACTACCTGCAGTCCTTTCATATTCCAGCTTTTCTCTTGTCAGCTTCTACTCTTACATATGCCTACTCTGACTTTCATCACCCAGATCTCCAACACCCTTAGAAGTCCAATGTTTTTTTATTATTATGAATTTACATTCCCAATGTCACACCCCTAACTGCAACCTTTCATAGTTATTCATATTTCCCTGCAGTTATCCAAGTCACATAAATTGTATACATTTAGCTGCGGCCGTCCAAGCATATGAGCTGTGTAACAATAATGCCGGTACGCAGAGCTATTTTTTGGCCTCTTTTGAGTACCAGAGTAACACTTATGTGCACCCCTGGTTATATGTTGTGCACATGGAAAAGTCAGGGGTAAGGGATTCCATTGGTATGATATTGTGAAAGGAAACAATGTCAGCCTATTCCAGTATTTCTCTTATACATTCTTCAGTTTTTGATATTTCAAATGGATATTATATCCACTACAACTTACAGGACAATCATTTTTTGGGTTATAGAGTTTGTAGCAAAGTTCTCAAATTCTGCTTACTTAATTATTTTGACTAAACATAAAAAAATTATCTGACTTTGTGAGCTACTGTATATACTCGAGTATAAGCTAAGTTTTTCAGCTCAAAAAACGTGCTGAAAAAAACCCTCGGCTTATACTCGAGTCAGAGTCAGGGTGCCACTTACCTCTCCCGGTTGTTTGGTGGTTGCTGGTGTGCAGGCGCCGGCAGCCTCTGTGAATGCTCTGATGTGTTTCAGACATCGGCTGGTGAAATGTAAACTAATGGCATGGTGATGACGTCATCGGGCTACTGCTAGAAATCTGGAACGGCTCATATATCGAGCCGCGTGTTCCCTGCTTTGGAGTTCATCTTAAACAAGATTCCCAAATAAAGTTATTAGAGTGTTAAAGGCATCAAACCACGGTCACAATGTTACTATTCTATAATGAGAACCTTTACAGATAGATTTATGGGTGGAGGAGGGGGAGGGGTGCTCAGCCTTCATGAGCGTAAATTCAAAGTAAAGTTGGTCATATACGACCAGTGCTGATTGATTTTTGCAATTATCAATGGGGGGGGGGGGGGGGGGGGTCTTACATCGATCACGCTGTGTGTGGTGGTGCCAGCCAACAATGTTCGATACACGCTGGATATCCCTTGCGCACAGAGGAATGGGACAGATGCCGCTGCAGACTTTCCACTTTATAATAGACTTTACAATAAAGCTAAAATATCAAAAATCTATATATATTTTTTTACTTGTTAGAACTTTTATTCGCTAAAAATAGGAGCAGACTTTTATTGACAATACCAGCTTAAGTCCGCTACGATTTCAGGGCTGGGTTTTCACGGCGTTATCAACTCTGTCAGCACCCCCTGCACTACGTTGACCTTCCTCCCAGCAGAACGGCTCAGCCCAGTGGGTGTAGTAGGCAGGCAATGTGGATCGACGGAGTCGATAACATCATGGAATCCCAACCCAAGTTAACAAAATATCACAAATTAATATGTTTTTTTACATGTTACAACATAAGCTTATAGAAAATGCAAGGGGGCTTGTCAGTATTGCGGCAGCAATCCATAAAAATTTACGGACATGACTGAATAAGGCTAGAACAATTTAATGCCCAATTTTGACCACTTTTTGACGATTGGACAGGTATCAATTTTCGTGAGATTGACTTAAAAATCTATATCTATATATCGATCTCACAGAAATATTGACCCGTGTATGGCTACCCTAATATGGCTAGATTAATCCTGAAGTAAAAGACAGTCGGCCCAAAAATTGGGTGCCGATCTAAAGCTTAAAGGGCGGAAATCGGCCGTCAAAATTAATCTAATCCATTATGGGCATGTCAGTTATTCTTAGATCGGTCTACTACTTTAGATGGGGACAAGTGTCCCTGTCCAAAGTACAGGTATGTCTCCTAAGCTCCGTCAGGGATGAAGGGGCTGAGGACACAGAACCTGTCTGCAGCTACCTGCTTCTCTCCCTCATAAGCTGTGAGGGGGGAAGGGAGGGGAGGTGCTAGCAGCTCCTCCCTCTCCCTTCGTGCTAGGCTGCCAACTCAGTGACCTCACAGCCTGTTCTCACACCCGACGGACAGTGCTGGCACACAAAGGGTGTGCCGATGTTTGACCGATGGACAAAAAGAGTGCGCTCAGATTCTCTGAGCGATTAGCCGTGGCGTGATGACGCCATCATGCTGCAATCGGCTGCTCGAAAATCACGTCACTTTCGCTGCCTGTATGGGTAGCTTCTAAAAAAGCAGGGTGGTGATGTCGTCACGCTGCTGTCAGATATCGGCGGAGCTGGGAAGACAGCTCTGCTCTACCCAGCACAGCCAAAGCTATGCCTGGAGACCAGCGGTCTCTAGGCAAAGCAACGGACATTGGCCGTATTTACAGTCATGTCCAATATGGCTGTTTTCGAGCAGGATTGATTGGTCCCGCTCGAAAACAGCGATGGCCGCATAGGATATGGGTCAGATAGATGTCCATGAGTGCGCACGGCGCTCGAAGCGGCCATCGATCCAGCTCATATCTGCAGGTCTGTACCCTGCTTTACAGTGCTCAGGTAAGTCATCTATATCAGTGTGATTGAATGTTTACCCGATCATGTCCCTTAATGTCGAATCTTGCCGGTTACAAAAATCTGTGTTTTAGTAAAACCTATAGAGGAAAGCAAAAAAACAGTATCAGTTCTGTCTGGTTTCCTCTATGTTAGATATCTTGTACATGATGAAAATCTAAGCATTTCCTTTAATGGGGAACACTGTGGCTGCCTGGTTTTATTGCTGTCTGTGTCCTTGGAAAGGAGATATAGATTCATTTTCCTCTGACTGATGTCACCTGGGACAGGAAATGAGGATAAATTACCCCAACAAGCACACAGATGACAGCAGAAATATTTTACATGGTGCCGGAGTCCAAGCTTTCTATTAGATTATTTTCTGCTCTGTCCTGGAGGTTGAAGTAGGAAATAAATCTTCCCAACAGAAATGTAATAGAAGATTTAACTGATAAAAAAGACTATTTAATATTCTGATTTAAATTTGCTTCCTGTCCCGATGACAAGGGGAGAGGAAATGGTAGGAAATCTCTCCAACAGGGACAGACAGCAATAATAACCTGGCAGTTTCTTGCTCTTTCCCAAACTAAAGTGAAAGAAACTTGTTGGCTAGACCCTACCTGCCATATTAATAAACATCATCACAATGTTTCTGATCAACATCACTAATGACACAATATGGTCACTGCGAGCGCGGCACACTGCCAATAGATGGGCTAAGCCGGCTGAAATTATTTGGCAGCTGTCAGAAAAATACACATATTAGGTTGGCAACCGCTGATAGCAGCTGGAGTGAGTTCTACCAAAATCTCACTGGTAGACAGAAGTCCTGCCCTAGTTTCACAGCTGAGCCTCGTGTAACCACTGCACGCGCCCTACTTAGTCACTTCTACATTCAGTGGAGAGGGGGGTCCCCATACACAGGTCCATACCCGTTCAATTGTCTAACGATCGTTCGTCAATCATTTTTACGAATTAATGTACACCACTTTGCATGATCGTTTCCTGAACGATTTTTCGGATGGGGACCATGTCTAGGGGGACCTTAAGGATCTGTATCTAAACATTTCTCAGCACAGTGCCATGTGCTAGGATCATGCTAAGAAAATTTATCGTATTAACAACAACCAACTTAAGCCCTCCGTACACATTTAGATTCCCTTTAGATCGATGTCATCACCCTTTGTGTGCCGGCATTTACTTTGGAAAGTACATTTAAAAATAATTAAATCCATCGAAACATTTAGGACATGTCTGTAATAGATTAGATCGATTTGTGGGCCGATTTATGGACGAATTTTTGAGAGTTCGACTTGGAGCCGATTTCTCAGCAGATCAGAGTGAGCGTGCACGGTCGATCGGCAACATATTGAAGCATGTATAGGGGGCTTTAGACATTGTGTTTGCATTGTACTAGCTGTCAATCGGGCTTCTATTCCCACCTGTGATTGGTCATTCGTATGGTTGGCAATAAAGTGATCACAAGCATGATTTCAGAAGCCTGTAGATTGCAGGGTGGCTCTATAACACGGTGATTAGTTGATACAATTATATCAATTAAAAATCATACATTAATATAATATATGTAAATATACTGTATTTTTGGGGCTATAAGACACACTTTTCCCCATTTAAATCAATGGAAAAATGTCTGTGTGTCTTATGGTCCGGTAAAAATACAATATATTTATTTAATATGTCTCCACTACATGTATGTTCACTTGTTTTTTTAATATACCATGCTAAAGCTCTATAGCTGGGCATACACGTCACGATTTTAGTTAAATTTTAGTGCGATCAGATTGAATAAAAATTGAAGCATGCCAAAAGCGTCCGAGCGATCGATTTTGTAAAAAATCGGACAAAAAAAAGGATCATTCACGGATCCGTTCTGATGGATAATTTTAATAAAAAGCAAAGGAATCGGGTGCTGTTAGTTGTCTCATGCAATCGGTTTAAGCGATCCATCTATGATTCTTGTGGAAATGACCTTTGTTTGTGTGCTGTTGGTCACTGGCCAGTTCTTCAGCTAACACCACTCCAAACCCATAAATGTGTGCGTGCAAGACATATTGAGACTTTCAGGATAGAATTGTCCAGAAATTGAATGCATGGTATGTTGCAGTCTGAGATCGTTTTCGCAAATTAAAATCGATTCCGGAATCAGATGGGCGATCTGATTAGAAAACGATTGCTGGATAATTGGTACGTGTATGCCCAGCTTATGTCCTAAAATGGCAAGTGATCACTTTAAAATATTCAAAGTGGGAGAATAGGTTCAAGTAAATAATTCAGTCATAATGCAGCTACTACATTTGACCTGGGTTTGATAACTTTTGGGCAGTTTATCTTAGCTATGTAAAAAAAAAATCAAGTATAACCTACTGCTACCATTCCCTGCCCTTGATTGAAGCTTTAGTTGGTAAGTTACACACTGTTGTTTTGGGTTGTTGAGTGCGCATTAACTGTAGTTGGAAACTAATAATAATGAATGGTAACATGGAACGTTACCCTATATGAAATCGGTTTTATAGTGATAAATAGAAGCTCAGTTTTGTATAAAGTGGGTTATACCCTCTGTAATGGTTCTATTGGTGTCAAAACCAGAGGGAGCTTTGTAGTCCTCAGTGCAGGAGTGAGTAGAAAGCCTACATAGGTGAAGTATTTTTCAGTAACAAATGTCTTTATAAAAAAACTTTCTTTACTTTGAGAGATTTCATCTCACGTTCTGCTTTGTCTCTATGAAATTGAGAGTAAGTGAGGGAGTTTCCGGCACCACTTACTACTTACCAAAAAAAGGCTTATATAGATGCGCCAGTAGTTTTTTTGTTCTATAATGGAGATTCACTTGGTCATAAAAAGGTTTAAAAAAAAAAAATAGAACGAGCGTTTCATGACTTCCTCAGGATAATGAATAGGTGTATTTGGTCTTTAAAGGTGAAAGAGATTACCTGTAACCCTTGATGAGAAGGGTTCAGGACCAAACAAACCTGTACACCAGTGGTTTCTGGATGTGCATTTGGCTGATGGGGTGAAAAGGAATAATTTGCATGTCTCTGCCCACTGCCCCAAAACAAGGGCTTCCACCTAAAGTTTTGGGATTTGTGCTGGATTGGGCCGTGTAAATACCTTCTGTTTTAAGAAGGCTTGATTGTGCAAGTCAGAATCCTGAAATGTTCTACTCCCTTCTGTGATTCCTAGACCTCTTCCACACTGTATTTCTGGGGGTAATACTATTCCAATGAAAATGCCTCACATTATGTTAGCTCAAGATTCTTAAGTGGGACAGTGTCTCCGAGCTGAAGGTAGATAGAACTTGGATGGTCCTAACCGAGTAAATCAGTAGTGGGCAACTGAGTTGATATGGAGGGCCACAAGTACCGCCCTCAGCATCACTAACATAACATTTTCAATCTATGCTGATTGTATAAGCATTGTGCCACAATATATTTATATTATACAATCCTCCCCCGTTCGTTGGTGAAAAAGCGGGAGCATAGGCAATCACCTTGTCTGCTGACTACTCCAGTTGAGCAGGCTGATTAGCGTATGAGAAAGCCAATCAGTTATCCAGACGATGACTGAGAAGTCCTTCACCTCTGCTCGAAATCTTCTTCGAGCGGGAAGAGGAGGAAAGACTCGTCAGCAGGGGGGCGGTGAACAGGTGAGTTCCTATTTCCTATACATTAACAGTTTCGGGGGGCGCTTAAGAACATCCAAAGGGCCGCAGGTTGGGCACCTGGGGAGTAGATGCTTCCTTTGGAAAGGCAGAGGGCGAAACCTATTCCTATTCTAATCTTCCAGAAGTCATTGCAACATATAATACAACTTAGTCAATGGGCAGAGGTGAAGTTCAGGCTTTAAAGCTCCAAATCACAGATGATTTTTCCAAAAAGAACAATGAGCTCTTCCTACACTGTAGCTACAATATGTAATTGAATAAGAAGACATAAGACTTCCCACCTATTGAATCAGACATCAGCAGTAAGTGGCTGGTTATTAATGGAGAAGAAGATTACTACAACTTTTATAGAGCGTCATTTATTTGCTTTTTGCATCCATAAATTTGTTTTGAAGGGTTCAATGTATATTTAATGATACATGGGTTGGGCTAGTGCTTTTAACTGTGAAAGTCTCATCCTGTAGTGGATACGTCTTGCACATGAAAGAAGGAGTACACCAACATGTATTAAGGATCTATTTTATTATTTGCAGGTACCTAGGTATGTAGGTGTTCTCTCTCTTTTCAGGCTGAAAACTGAGACTGCAAAGTAAACTCAAGTTATATAAAAAATCTGGTGTCTTTTATCTTTTATAAGGATGTTTTGTAGGATAAATATAATTATAGAAAACCTGCATCTCATAGGCTGTGGAAGAACTACAACACCCAACATGTACTGTACTGTACTGAGCAGAGTCAGTGTTAAGTTGTATGTGAACAATGGTAACACTTCTGGTTTAATATCTTATTCCCCTACCTATAATATATAACCCAAAGCTGGGGCGATCCTATGGCACTTGTATGGCAATAAATAGGTGTACTAACTAGCCAGTGCTTTTACTAAATGCTACTAGAGATGGGCCGAACTGTTCGCCGGAGAACAGTTCGGCCGCGAACACGGCATGTTCGCCGTTCGCCTCGCCGGCGGACAGTACGGGTGTTCGACCCGTACTGTTCGCCGGCCAGAAGAAGGTCTAAATTCTTCCTCCGGCAGGATCACAACCTGTGTAATCCTGCCGGAGGAAGAATCTTTTCACTACAGAAGCCGGTCTTGTAGTGAGAAGACCGGCGGAAAAACCGGATGTGACGTCAGTGACGTCACATCCTGCGGCCGTAACCAGGAACTATGCGTTCCAGGTTGCGGTCCACGGACCGGATGTGACATCACTGACGTCACATCCGGTTTCTCCGTTTCAAATTCCCCGCCTAGAGGCGGGGAATTTGAATATGTCCGCGAACAGAGCGGACGGCGAACATCTTTGAAGTTCGACCCGCCCTGTTCGCGGACACCCCAGGGAGGGTTCGCGCCATCACTAAATGCTACCCATACCCATGTGACATTACTCATTAGGTAATTTCAGTGGGTTTAAGTGTGATTTTTTTGGAATTGGCCAAAAATAATCATATTCATTATTTAGTTGATAAATGTTTGATTGATGTGATGTTTTTGTTTAATTGCCTTTTACTAGCACTTCCCTAATGATATCTGACATGGGTTAACTAGAAATCCTATATTTGTCATCCTTAATTCCCAGTTGTCTTACTACAGCCTAAAATATTGTTGAAGGTTTGACTAAAAGTTACCATTGTGGGTCAACTTTTCCTTCTAGACCAGTGGTTCCCAAACTTTCCTTGCAGGGCCCTCCCTTTTCTATTTACATCATCTAGCCCCCCTCCCTATTCAAACGCATGTAACAAATGAGGGCCCATGCCCCCCTGGAATACCTTTGCGCCACCAAGTTTGGGAACCACCGTTCTAGAGCATGTTGGGAATAGTAGTTCATCCATATTGAGAGGGTTTAAAACTAGGAACACACGGCTCGATTTAAGTGTACAATCAATGTAAATCAATAAAAATTTACATCGATTGTACCAAAATCGTAGCGCGGACACATGGTACAATCGACGATTTTAGTTCGATGAAGAGCTTTACATCGATTGAAAAGTGATCAGACTAGTTGGTAAATTATCGTCGAATTGTACCATGATCGTACTAGTTTTTCATTTTCATCGTACAATTGTATTCGATGAAGTGATAGTTTACTGTTTGTAGGGTATCAATGGCATCGACGATTTTAGTCAATAATCGATGTTTTCTACATCGATATTGTACTACGATTGTATGACCCTATAGAGCACACGGTACAATCGATAAAATACCAAAATCGAGGTTCTTAATCTAATCTTACATCAATTGTATGTTTAAATCGAGCCGTGTTCCTAGCTTAAGTTACAGGTATACATGTTATGTTATGTGAATTATCTATTAATTGGTCTTGATCAGTTGGACCTGCCTCTGCCCAACCAAAACACTTCAGTAAGCTTGATGTTTGAATTCTGCACCAAAGTTGGTGTATACTGGGAAACATGACTGACGCATCACAGTTTGCAGTGCTCAATATAATGAATGTATTCTGACAATTGCTGTCATGGCACAAAGACTATGTATTTATCCTGATTGTACAGCTCTTTAAAATGCAAAGGTTCATGTATATTTGATGTCAAGATCGTAGATCATAGATAGTAGCTGATGTTCTAAAACAGTATTTATCGGCAAAAAAAAAAAAACTGATGCACTTTTTTGATTAAAAAAATGTTTTATCTTGTAAAACACTGTTCTGTACACTAAAGGTGTCTATTTCCCTTGTTGTTCGTGTAATAAGGTGTTTGTTCTTCTAATTTCCTGTCATTTTCTTTTCTGTACAGTTTATACTTTTACAAGCAGATAAGAAGGCAGAGATTTTTTAATCTTCCGTTAGTGTGTGGCATGCTATGTTATGTGGCATGCATCAAAATATAGACACTATGAAGGGATTATTATGTGGTCTGCGGTCATCTTTTATTTCATGTGTTACAATAAATTGTGATGGGATTATCACATTAACCCCCCTGGCAATTTACTGAGGTCCAGATTTCTGAACAAAACATGGTATAGTGTTTTGCATTTAAAACAATTCTGTTGCAAGTCTGTGACTTACTGAAATATGTCCCAACAAGGGTCTAGTACAGTGTTTTTCAACCACTGTTCCGCGGCACACTAGTGTTGGGATGTTGCCTGATGTGCCGTGGGTTTTTGACCCCACCCTCGGCCCTCCTATCTAGCTG
>CM070033.1:26944366-26955247 GCA_036250615.1 Ptychadena robeensis
AAGTGTAGGGGTTAATGTAGAAAACATTCACCCACCACCCCTCTAAGTTTGCCTTAAACTGTAATTGATACAAAGCCAATCAATTTCTTTCAAAAGGCCTGTGCACAGCTGAAACCTAGAAAATCAGATACTTGACCAATAACTGTTTCTTGGGGTGTCCACAGGGGGGGACAGATCCTTGTCGCCCCACAGCTCAGCCGGCCAGAGAACGGACATGTCCGATATTCTCTGGCCGATGCCGTTAGTTTTAATGAAGACCGGCATCTTCTCTGAGGCTAACGGCCACAACACAAAGGGTGCCGGCCGATGCTGTCAGCTCTGGAAAGCAGAGTGATGACGTCATGATCTCTCCTGCTCTGTTGGCCCCCACTCGGTAGGTGTGGTGGGGCCTTTACCTGCTGTTCCCTGGAATTATATGAGATATTCGATATTTATCTGGCAGACTTCCAGTGGTTAATTGAGTGCAACATTGCAAGTGGCCACTGGGGGTGCCATATAATGGGTTTAAATTGGCAAAATGTCGCTGTGTATTTCTATATACCTAATGTGATCAGGTGTTTTTCCAGCTGTCACTTCATTCAGAGATGTTGGGCTTGGCTTGGGCACCGCAGCGCTGCAACATCACATAAAAGAGAGGAGGGACTGCAAGGAAAATTCAGGTTTTACTTATTATAGGTGAGTTCTTATTTAATTTTTTTGCTGCCCTTTTTCTGGCACTTCTAGCGCTGATGACATCTAGTAAAAAAGCATGTTTAATGCTTTAGAGGTTCCATTTTCTTAAATCAATCAACATGAAATCCTGTATGTCCCCTTAACCTCCCTAGCGCACTGCTGCGGTCCAGATTTCTGTTCCAAAAGTGCACCATAGACTTCAATGGTAAATTTGTCTTTATGTTGTAGGCCTGTAACTTCCCAAAATATGTCCGTACAAGGGTCTAATAGACATCCTGAATATTATAATGTTTGAAACACACAATTATTATAAAAAAGTACATTAAAAAAATTATAAAATTTAACATTTGAATGCTAAAATCTCTTGAATACTTATTTGATATGAAAGATTTCAAAACAGTATTTATGTTTGTTTATAATATTTTTATTACAATTGTAAATGTATTTTGTTTTTGTTTTACTTTGAATTGTATTGGATACAGTTATCACTGTATCCAATACAATGGCATTTGGCACCCTCTGAAAGGGTTAACTTCAAAGAGCACATCTGGGAATGACAATGGAGGCGATTTTCCAGGTGTGCTCTTTGAAGATAGCCCAATTTGCATATAAATGTCCCGCGGGGGCTGGGAGAGGGGTGACATGCCGGCTTCAGTGAAGAAGCAAGCTTCAGATCCCCCGGACAGCACAGGGCAGAATGTGCTGCGGGGATCTGAACTTAGCTGGATGGCTCCATCTCGTCAACTGCAATACAAGACAAGGAAGTGCAGGACGAGATGGTGCCGTCCCGACCGCTAGGGCAGTTAATACACTATTGTTTTGGTGGCATGCACTCCGTGTTTTATGAGGTTGTATCAAACCAACTAATATTCTTCCTTCTCTCCTCTAAGTCCTGCAAGCACCTGTAGATCTTCTGGTGGGTAATATTTTTCTTCTCAGTGTGCACTCTACTCTCTAAGCTTCATATACTGACCATACCTAAATGAATGCAAACGTGCAGACAAAAAAATGCTATGGGGATGTAAAAGTTAATAATAATAATAATAATAATACAAAACAGGATTAGGGCAAAAGTGGATATGTGGATTTTATTTTTTATAATAAAAGCTCTTTGACAGCCGGGTGCTTTACATATATTAGATCTTATAAAACTAGTACAGAAATTCCTAACACCACAGTAATAGGTCAGTATCCTGCACAATAAGATGTTCTAAATCAAGGAGGCAACAACAGCCAATTGGAGCTCACAGACTGTTGGAGCAGGGGCGTAGCTAGAAACGACTAGCAATTTTTTTTTATGCCCCCAAACTTGTCACTCCAATCCCCCCCCCCCTTCCTCCTAGACCTCCCTTCCCTCCTGGACCTCAAACCCCAACTCTGCTCTGTTTCTGACCAAAACTAAGAATTAGCCTCCTGGCCGTTACAGGTTTTTCACGCCATTTTTTCCTCCCCCTGCCTCTCTTTACATCACCGGTGGCATCGAGACACTTGTGATGTGGGCCAGCAAAATGCCGCCACATCCATTAACATGGAGGTCTATGGCGCCCCCTCCCCTTCGGCGTCACTGATGACGGCGAAGACACAGGGCCAGAAACAGGGAGCCCACATTGATGCAGAATTAGTGCAGGCTCGCAAAGCACAACCATGTGTGCCCAAAGTTTGTTTTAAGAACAAACTGTGCACGTACTGGGTTTGGGCACAATGCCAGACCCCCTGGCGGTCCGATTCAGTCTGTTTTTTGTGCCAAAAGGGGTACGAAAAATTTAACCATCCTGGCAGTCCACTAAGATCCAGATTTCTGTACCAAATATGCTAATTACCTAGCAAAAAAGCTTGTATACACTTCACCAGCCGAGTCCATCTCAGGATTACCCATTTCAGTTAAATGATTTCACCGTGAGCTGGAATACCCAATGAACAGGTAGCCAGGAGCAGCGGGCCTCAGAGCGCCTGCTATGTTTGTTACTATGTCACGGTTTTAAGGTTAACATAATTTGTAAAAGGAACTCTCTATGATGCAAAAAAAAAAAACAGAAATGGTACCATGAAAAACTTAATTCTTCCATTTTATCTTTTAATGATAGATAAGTCAATGCATTAGGTCAGTAGAAAACTCATGCAAATAACATTTTGGGAACTACAAAAGACCTCATCTCAGTTGTCACTTCACCGGTTATCTCCTACAGACCGGAAGTAATTTGACAAATATTTTCTTTATGTTTGAGTGATTTCCAGAACCTAGGTGTACCTAGACGCATCTGGTGAGGAGATTGCCTCGTCATGCTTTCCAGTCTAATTAGGGCTAATGATGGAGCCCAGGCACAATACACTTAATGTGGCATGTCCTATGGAGCTCTAAGATTAGCAGTGACTCGTCTTTATTGCTTTTATTTTTAGGGCGGCAGTAATGAAGTGCAAAGTTCACAAACCCTGAGCAAGCGATATAAATTTAAGCTTACTGAAGTCGAATCACTAAAACAAAGTTTGTAGACGTTGGTACGCACTAGAAGGCCAATTTCCAAGATTTTTATTACATTGGACCATTTAGATGGATCCTTGGGTGATAATAAGAACTTACCACCATCACTCATATGTTGTTGTGACTAGTTGTAAAATCTAATTGTAATTTGGCTCCATTGTGTGATATGCACAGTGGTGGGTTCCATGTTAAACATTTGCTGCTGTCTTTGTATATTTCCTTTAAGAATCTATACGCCAGCTTTGTCATTTCTATATTGTGATCAGAACTTCTTTTCTTGTTATCTTCTCTAGGTTCGTTAATGAAGGGCAGAAAAAAATCCCAAAACCTATATTTGACTTATATTATACTAGATTCTCAATTACCCCTTTTATCAAATCCAAAAGATTAAAGTGACCTAATGCATCATTATATACAGTTTTCTATTATTTTTGTAACAGCACTTCCTGTTGCAGGGTTACTGCCTTAGTTGACCATTGGACAACAAATAAGATCTTTCTGGTCTGTTCACATGTAAGTTTACCCTCAAATTTCTATTGGTGGTGGGTATCTGCTAACATTGTTTACATTGGAGATAAATGTGTTAAAGTAGATGTAAAACCATACACCGGTCAATTTTTCACTAGATTTTTGCCCAATTGATCACTGCGCATGTTCACAGTGATCGATCAGTGATCAATCGAATGCTGCCCACCCTGAACGATCAGCCAAACAAAATTGAAATTAGTTTGACAATTGACGTACGTTGGTGGAGAAAATCGACCACTTCCTGTGCGATTGACCCATAGCTCCCTATGCAGCAGCCTTTCCGAATGATGGGCTCACCCTTTTTGGTGATCAGCTCCTGTAAAAATTTACCCCAAATCGGCTTCCCAGGGTGGTGTGCCATCAACTGCAAATCGATTGCCAATTTCTTGATCGCCAGAAATGATCGAATCGGGAATCGATTGATGACAAATCAAGGTGTCTATGGCTACCTTAACAGAGTGACAGTTGGTCTCCTAAGTCAGTGGTTCAATGCCCCCTTGTGTTGTCAAGACAATCTAGGACCCTCAACCCAAAAACACATTAAAAGAGATTTTCCCGTATGTGATGCCACAATGGTAATGTCCCCTCCCTCCTAACTTGCATGAACACAAACCTTTATATCTTCAGCAATCGTGGGGATGATACCAGTGGCTTTGTAATTCACTCACTTCAAGTCAGATAGGGAAATTTCCAAAAATCTAGTTTTCTAGTAAAAGTAAGTAAAGTATCCACAAGATGGTGCTGCTGATTATGTACATATCACCTCTGGATTACCGAACTGGACTTGGTTTACAGAGAGAGAGAAGGGGTAGCACGGAGATGCAGCAGACAGGTTGACCCCTCCCCCCAATGCCACTGAGGGCAGACCCCAGGTTGGGAACTATTGCCCCGAGTCATAGCATATTATAAACCATTGTATTTTCTTATTTTTTTAAATGTGAAATACCTGACAAATCAAATGCTGAATTTAGATTCAGAAAGAGTTGTCAGCTTCTAATATGAAGTCCCTGAACAAGGACCTCGTGAGGATCACCAGCTATGAATCTAAAAAAACATTAAATTCTAATATATGATAAATGACTTCTATGAGACTTTTATTGATGGGTTTAAATTCAATTCTTCCACCCACTATCCTCTGCTAACCTCACTTATCGCTGCTAACCTCAGGAATTCCAGTCAGATAGTGAATAAACCATTAGGGATTTATTATCTTTTATAACTGAAGTCGGTGTTTTATTTCAAATAACTGTACAAGTATTACCTCAGGGCTACATGGGCAATTAAATTCCTCTGCTACTGTGAGATTTAACTTCTTGTCAGTTGTTTCATTAGCAGCACATTGATTTCGGAATGGTGCAAATGAGGGGACTGCCAACACATGGTTACAGGGTAACTATACTTATAAATATATGAATCCTAATGGCCGTTCTTATTCTTCTCATTCAATTTTAAAACTCACCACAGAGCTTGGATCACAGGGTGACTTCACCAGGACAAATGGCACTTTGGTCTCCAAGGAGTCGATGGAGCCGCATTTCTGCGGTGTAGATTTAACTGTATAGAACCAATCGTGGAGCTGCCTATTTTCATGGCTCTTACAGGTCAGAATTTTAAACGGCACGGTACAGGCGGTCACAGCAACGTACTCTGCTAGAATAACCCGCCCACCCTCCATCCCTGTCCACGTCACATGCTGGCAACGTGGGCTAGGAAACCAATATAATGGAGGTCTATGGTGTGCCCTCTCACCCTTTCATCGTCACCGATGACGCAGAAGGGGTGGTCCCAGAATAGTAGGTACTGGACTGGAACATTCCTCAGAGACATTGGTCCATATTGATATGATAGCATCACGCAATTGCTGCAGATTTGTCGGGGTCACATCCATGATGAGAAATTCCCGTTACACCACATCTCAAAGGTGCTCTATTGGATTGAGGTCTGTTGACTGTGGAGGCCATTTGAGTACAATGAACTCATTGTGAGATGATTGGAGCTTTATGACATGGTGCATTATCCTGCTGGAAGTCGCCATTAGAAGATGGGTACACTGTGGTCATAAAGGGATGGACATGGTCAGCAACAATACTCAGGTAATACTGTGGTGTTGCAATGATGATCAATTACTACTAAGGGGCCCTGTTGACGGCAAATTCTGACCCTACCATCCGAATGTCGTGGCAGAAATCAAGACTCATCAGACCAGGCAACATTTTTCCAATCCTCTATTGTCTAATTTCGGTGAGCCTCTGCGAATTGTAGCCTCAGTTTCCTGTTCTTAGCTGACAGGAGTGGCACCCAGTGTGGTCTTATGTTGCTGTAGCCCATCTGCCTCAAGGTGCAACGTGTTATGTGTTCAGAGATGCTCTTCTGCATACCTTGGTTGTAACAAGTGTTTTATTGAGTTAAGGTGGGTTTACACATGTAGATTATTTCATTCGATCAATGAAGAACAAACTTTTTTTGGTTGATTAAACAAAAATCTAGAATTACCAATTTGTTCTGCCTCGAACAAAAAATAGTTCGAAAGGTCATCGAACATGTTGGTAAATTTGTATCTGTCGTAAATTCCGAATCTATTTTCATTCGATATTGGAATGGACAAACGTAAAAATCTAATGTTACATTCGATAAATGGCCAAACGATTTCCAACGACATTGAACAAAAAAAACTTTCCTCTGACTTCTGGCAACAACAAAGCATTTGTGCCCACAGAACTGGCGCTCACTGGATGTTTTGCCTTTTTTCTGACCATTCTCTGTAAACCCTAGAGATGGTTGTGCCATTTTTTTCTGAAAAAGTGGCTGATGAGTGTATATAAATGAACTGTGAACAAGCCAGCACAATGGTAGCATAGCACTTGTTCTGCCAGCCTACTGGCAGTTAATTCCATGCAATATTGCAAGTGGCTACTGGAGGCACCATACTATGCTCACTGCTCTGAGAAATGTCAGGCTTCCTCCATGCCGCAGTGCTGCGTCATCCCAAAGAAGGAGAGGCAACGAGGGACATACAGGATAAACTCATTACAGGTAAAGTTTTTTCTGTCTAGTTTTTAGCACTAGTGCTGACCAAGTACAAAAGCGGATGATAGGTCTGCTTAAAGCAGAATCCTATATAATGCTACTGTAGTACTTAGAAAAGAGAAAATATGTATTGTTAGCAGTCTTTGAGGACAGAATTTGATTGCCTTTGTTCCATAGATTCATCCATCACATTTACATATCTTCCATGACACTTCAAGTCCCTATAAAACCCATGGGAACAAGGATACCAAGTTCAGGAACAGCTGGGTTCTCTATCCATGAGCATGTCATCAGCAGATCCTCCAACATGACCTTCTTCATATGCTAGAGAATGCTCTTTCATGAATATCAGTTGTTGTTTTCTAGTTATTTCCTGCAGAAGGCCAATTTACATCTCGGGAGATAAAAATTGGAACGCTAAAAAGGAGTGTTTACACATGATAGTTTGGGCATGTTGGAGGATCCAAATCAGCACCATCACAAGGCCGAATTGGGCCTTCATTATGTGAGTAAAGGCCCTCATACACCTTACAATCTTTCCATACAATTTCTGTACAATCAAATTTTGTTCTACCAAAACCATGTAATACGAGGAGCTTTCTAATCCTTCCAATCACTATGTATTCTGTCAGGGAGGACACTATACTACACAGTTGTTGGTAGATCTAATGGAGATTGTATGAATCGATCTTAAGATGTATGGGGGCTTAATACAGTAAACCTTAGTGCATATAAATGTGTTACAACTCTAAATAAAATAATACAATGTAAATAATACAAATAAAACCAAAAAGTTACTATTGGGCATTCCTCAGTAAATTTTTGGCCATTTTTCTTGGCCAACTGCCTCCAAAACGCCCGTACACTTGGTGCAATCTTTCATGTAGAGATTTTAGGGTGGCTGTGGACTGTCAGTGGCCCTGAAGACGCACATGAATTTAACTTAAAAGAGATGGTGAATGAGATTTTGAAATTTTACACTAGCATGCAAATTGTACGCAGACTGAGGCTGAGCCAATCAAGTAAGAGAGCTGTTGTAATTGATAAGCTCATCTTCAGTCTGCGTACAATTTCATGCCAATGTCGTAATTTCAGCATCTCATTCACCATCTGTAGGGAAAAATAAAAACAAATGTATAAAAAAAAGGTATATACAGTTAATAAATATATTTGATTAAGGTCTATATTCATATATACATACACCAGGGGTATCCTGAAGTGAAATGTGTCAGCCGACCATTCAGCCAGACATTCTTTGAACCATTAACAATAAATACAAATGAATGATACCATGGGACAGATCTCTTCCTTCACACAAACTTGAGATTATTATTGTAAAGCATTATCCATTCACTGCCATGACAAGGCTGCCCCTAGGTATGCTGGGACTGACAGTTCTCCCAGCCCTGAATATTACCCTGTCTATGACATATGGAGAATCAGTGAGAAGATTCCCCAGCACTGCTCATGGCAATGCTGCATTCTTACAGTTGAGATAACCTGCATGGTGAAGCAGCCATAAACAGGCACAGCATTGTGTAGACCCCTGACTATATCATTCAAGCCAAAGCCCCTCCTACAACTGTCACACTAACATTGTGGTTGGGAAGTTGGGTGTCACCCTCCTCTGGCAGAATGGTGTCACCCCAGTGTGGATCGTCTCTGCATATCATTGATATTATGACTGAGGCTGTGGTCCAGTGAAAACTTGATCACAGGCTTTATTTGGCCCCGGGGCCTGACTTTGGATTGGCCTGATATACACCCTTACTAAATGAAGCATGATCTTCTCAGATTAGAAAATATAAATACTTTCCAGATCTTTCATTAAGAGTAAGATCTTTAAAAGTGTGGGGAAGCCCAATAACATTGCAAAGAGTAACCTGCAGAAATCTTCTATTGCTGGTGTCCTGTCAAAATAAGCCTCCCCTAGCCACCGGATCTACTTTATATGTCATATGTCTTTATATGAGTTTCCTCCCCCCGGGGTACTGGCTGGATTAAGCCCAGGAAATGGTCAGATTAATGGGGAATGCTGGGGTTGTCAACCGTTTGTATTTACCTCAAGGAAGCACACAAGAAAGAGAAGTGGGAGAGGGGGGCTATTCTGCTATAGACTGGACAGAGGACACGTCAAGACCCCCCCCCCCCCTCTGGGTCCCCATGTCCATAGTATTATCAACTATCAATAACACAGAGATATATAGAATTTTGCATTTTTCTGAGTAAGTAGCCGACATCCCAAATATAAATATATATAGAGAACTACACATGGTGTGGTAAACATCCATGAGCAGCAGAAAATTCCCCCCAAAAAACATTTCAGGGGCTAGGGGACTTTAATGGCTACAGATTTGAATCAAAATGGATAACAGTATCAAAGTATTAAAAGTAAAACATGAGAACATTTACTAGTAATGAGCAATGTATGATATCAGCTAAAAACTGCAGTGAGAAGCAATTTCAAGTACATTCAACCAGACCACAACAAATGTCATTAAAGGCCCCCATACACATCTAGATTTTTCGTTCAATCGACTTTATTCAATCAATTTTTTTGTTGATTAACCACCCTAGCGGTCAGGATGGCAGCATCTCGTCCAGCGCAATGCTCTAGCCTAAGTAATAGCACTGGACTCTAGATGCTGCATCTCACGTACACATTGGTCCAGCGCCGGGAAGCGCGCATACGCTCACATCTGCGCTGGCATCCCCCGTGACCCCGATGGTCACCTGCGGTCGCAGGCATGGCAGCATATCACTACCTCCGTCTCTTCACCATGCCCCACCACACCCACATCCGAGTGACCGGGAGTAAATGATCACATTTGGGAAGCGGCAGATTTGAAAAGTACTTGCATGAAAGCAGTTTTCTATAAGAAACTGCTTTCAATGTGCACCTATGTACTAAAACTCGCCCCAGTTAAAGTCTCCCTGTGCCCCAGAGTGCCCATTGCAGTAACCCTCTCTTCCCTGGTGTGAGTTCATCACATCCATCCCACCAGGTTAGAGGGGTTAACGTGCAAATGGGCACATCTTTGGGGGGGGCACCAGAGACTTTAGTGGCGAGATTTAGTACATAGCAGCATAGCTTTGTGCCCTGATTTTTGTGTTTTTTTATAAAAAAAAATTAAATTTTTTATTTTACAGAATTGTGTGTTTCAAACATTATTATATTCAGGATGTCTATTAGACCCTTGTACGAACATATTTTGGGAAGTTACAGGCCTACAACATAAAGAAAAATTACCATTGAAGTCTATGGTGCACTTTTGGTACAGAAATCGGTTGTATTGAAATTGAACCTTAATTCAATCACACTTTGTCGATCCAAAAAAACTAGATCACATATCTGCTACTACAGTTGCCATACATTACAATCATTCACCAATTTTCCTGTATCTTTTTAAGTTGATTGAAAGTAAAATCTAGATGTGTATGGGGGCCTTAGAGAATGTCTCCACCTGCTTTCTCGGCTCCCTCGGCCCCCAAGCACATTCCTTGGCGGGGGACCTGATGGAGTCGATCCATATACCTTCCAAATGGACAGGCTGTTTCTGCGGATTTGCCGGCTAGAGGTTGATGTACTGCACTACGTTGACCTTCCGGCTGGTGGATCGGCTGGAGAAGACATATGGATATAGGAAGACATAGGAAGACATATGGATCGGCTCCATTGAGCCGAGAACGCAGAGGAGACATACCCTAAAGCTTCAGTTTACATGGCAGGCATGAGTTTGGCCGGTCATACACAGCTTAGTCTTTCGTTTGATTCCAGAACGATCAATCGCAGATTCATAGAAAAAAGATCAACAAGAGGTACAATAAAAATATTTAAAAAGCAACTAAACTTAATTAATGAGTTAATGAGATAGATCTTACCTGTAAGGAGTAAATGCTAATTGTCCCTTGTCGCTCCTCCCCTCAGCTCACAAACTGCCGCAGCATTTTGACAGCTCTGTCGGGAAAGGACATTCACTAATGTTGTCACGTTCTACAAACCTAAGGAGATATGTTTTTACCATTGAAGACCATTATCCATCTCCTTCTAGTGACTATGCATGTTACTGCAGTTACTTAACCCCTGGAAGACTGGCAGACTTTCGAGAACTAAAGATTTCAAAAGCCAGTGCATGATGGCTCAGCTGGTAAGTATATATATATTTTTTTTTTTT
>CM070033.1:26964287-26989039 GCA_036250615.1 Ptychadena robeensis
GAGGATGATGTGGTCAAAATACTCATTTGCCTAATAATTCTGCACTCCCTGTACACTCTAAGGCTATGTTCCAACTTAGGCGATTAATCGCCTGAGGTGGCAATTTTCAATCCTATCAATGGGGACAAGCATATTAAACGCAGTGTAGGTGATTGAAAAAGGTCAGCGAAGTCAATTAACTGCCAGCGAAGGCGATTAATCGTCTAAGTGGAAACATAGCCTTCAGGTAGCCATAGACAGCCTGATTCCTGCCCGATTTTTAGACTGATTGACTCGCCTGCAAATCGGGTGCGCCACCTGGACAAATTGACCAGGATTGCATGGTGATCAGACATGACGGTAAATCCCTGGCCGATCGCCCATCCCCATCCAAAGTAATGTCCAGCGCACAAAGGGTATCCGCAGATCCTCTGAACGACCAGCTGCAGTAGGATGACGTCATCATGCTGCAATTGGCCACTATATAATCGGGTGGGGATTGACCCATGTATGCCTACCTTTAGGCGGTACCACCACTCCACTGAAAAGCGTAACCATCCCTAGATGGGGGTATTGTCAACTCTGGAAAGGATATTTTTAGACTGACTTAAACTATTTGAACTATTTTATTTAACGTATTTACCTATATGAATAAACTCCAATTGTTGTAAACACCCCTGTAGGCGTTTAAAGATGTTTTATGCTGCTTACAGCTTAAGCTAAATGTTTTATTTACCTTCTATCCTGGCCATCTCATGCCTTCCGCTCTGGGTGTTGGTTGGTTGACCTCTTTTTTCCCCTGCGATGTAAAGGAATTGACTGGGAGAGTGTTATCACTGGCCCTTGATTAGATTGATCCAGAGCCACATTTGATGCAGTCTAGGTGCGCAGTTGTCCTCTGGCTTGTTTTTGTGCAACAAAAGCCAAAAAAATGCCTAAAAAGTGCTGGAAATAAAAGATTGGAAAAAATCCCCCTTTATGCTGGACCCCTTTACACATTGCATGTGCGACGGGGACTGTAATATATTAATTTCTATTATGTTTTCCTTTTAAAAAATACCTGTACCCCCCCTAGTGTATAACCAAACCCTGTCTGGCAGGCCTGAGAAGGGTCAATGAACAAGCATGCATGGGGCCTGCCTAATAGGGCCTAATAATTTTCCAAATGCCAAGGCGTTTTTGTCAGCGATAAAAAGCTAGAAACACGCTCTTCAAATCACTGTGTGTGCCTTATTCATGTTCTCCTCCTAGGTTTAACCATGCAATTAAATTTTGTAGGTGGATGGAAGGCCAACTGTGAGAGTTTATTAAATTTTTAGCCCAGAGTTCGGCTCAGTCCCTATACTTCTGCAAATTCAAGAAAGAAAAGAAAGGAAAGAAAAAAAAAACGCTGGCAGACTGTGTCAAACGCATCAAAAGAAGAAAAAAAAGGAAGAAACAACCACTAAAAGTCATGTCATCGCAGGCCACCGGAGTCACCAAAGAAGCCAATCAAAGTGATGACAGGCAATGCTGCAAACCTTCCGTCCACAGGTATTTGGGCACCAGATTTTTACATTTAAAAATTTTACAAAATTAAGAACAGCACTAAGTTTCTCATTAATCACAATATACCGCACATTGTTACAATAGTTTATAGAGAAAAGGAAGATCTCTAAATCGAGGCGTGGGTCAAACAAAAAGAAGAAAAGGGGAGGAGGGGAATCGTAATATATATTTAACGACTCTTGACCTCCTCGAATTGTAGAGTTGGAGTTTTCATGAGCCGACTATGGTGGCGAAAATTATTATGATGGTTTACTTACTGTGCCTGCTGCTTCCTCAGCCTTCCAGTAGGAGCTCCTATACCCAATTATTCGGTAATCGTAAACCATTCAATAACTAAAACGGATTTAGTTTGACCTTCTTTGCACTACCAGTGTGTGGCACGCACCATCTAAAGCTGTCCGCTTCCATAAAGGTGTTACTTCATTTATTATTTAACGGACGTGATTGCAGCATAACTAAGCCTTCAGCTTGGGCTTTAAAGCTTGTTTGTCAAGAATATTTTATTGCAGTGAACCTGAAAACATAATTATGGGGTTTTGTATCATTTGACAATGTTCTACCAAATACATTATAATCAATTAGAGGGAAAGAGGTAAGAACAAGTGAGCTGTATTACATATGACCAGGGAAAGAAAACTCTGATGAAGAGAGGGCCCAGTGACCTCAGTGATGAGTATGGTGCTGCCTCATGGTCCGGTCACAGGTTGGGGGCTAGATGAAATGTTTAATGGCACAGAAATAAGCAGTCTGATTGGCGGATCTAGCTATAGAAAGACATCCAGAATATTTTGCAGGTAAAACAGAACATATATTTTTCACAGCTATGCATTTGTTTTCTTGTTATTCAACTTTAGAAGAAAACCTGTGCTTTGCCCATATTGTCTACATCAGCACTTGTTAAATTTTTATAGATTGCCCACAATAATTCTTACAGCCATTAGGTCCAAGAAAAATACCTGATAATTCAGATATTAAGTGGTACCTGTTAGCTCTAACTCGCTGGTGATTGGCTCACTGATGTAAGGAAGGCTGTAGCCCATGCGTAAGCTCTAAATACTACACAACTAGAGCTTACACTGGATTGTCTTTTCCCATTCTGGGCGAGTATGCAGTACATGGAATATTGGCCAGTTCTTTGTGCTGTACAGACACTTCTAATGACTTGGCCAAAGCATTGCAAGCGGGATAGTGGACAAAAGATAAATTAAGCCCATTGTCATTACATACAGTATAATCACTGAAATAAGTGACCGCAACTACAATGTCTGTAATGAGAGTAAAGCCCCCCCCCCATACACCATTAGATCACTCCATACAATTTCCTTTAGATCTACAAACCACTATGTAATATAGTGGCCTCCCTGATAGAATACATAGTGATTGAAAGGCTTTGACAGGTCCTCATATTACATGGTTTTGGTAGAAGAAAAGTTGATATATGGTCCCTTAGACCTCCGCTTTCTTTGCAAGTTCCAGCTTTAGGACAGCTCAAAAACATTGGATTGGTGGCTTCGTGGACCAGACCTAAAAGGAAGACCCTATCTAGACCCCGGCCATTGTTTGAGGACCCATGCATTAGAAGGTCAGATATAGTTTTCTTTCTTAAGGATAAACCTGCCAGCCTTGACAAAGTCTTAACATGTTTAGTCATGGAAAAATTAAAATGTTTGTTGCCCTAATTCAATTGAACATGGCAAACAAGTCCTTTGGCATGATATTTATAAATGTATATGTAAAGCGATATTTTTATGCCATTCCTTACCAGCAGCAGGGCCTTCATCCAAAGTACATCATGGGCAGACCATCCAAAAGAATTTCAAGTGCAATTGATGGGAGAAATTAATATTTATGCCTTTTATACATGGGAGCACCCCAAAAATACTCAGAAGAAACCCACACAAACATGGGGTAAAACATGCAAACCATATCAAGGTGTCATTAACTATCACTTGAATATGGGCTTGTTTACACGTGTGGTTGGTAACCGCCTGTTAAACGACCAATTATGGTCATCACCCTGGGGGAATCACTAACGCATTCCTTGTGGGGTTATAATTGTTTACTCCATAGGGTTAAAATGGAGGGACAGCTACTGACTCCAGGATCACCTGGTTGTTTGCTGCCGACTGACAGCAACACAAAACGGACGTGGAATTAAATGTACTCTATTGGATGAGTGCAAACCAATCAGCTGTAATCTCAAGTGTACCTGGGGAACACTTGTACCTGTATTTGCATGAGCGAAACATTGATTTGCGTTGCGCACACATTGGTGGCTACATCCATAAAATCAGGGCTCCATAGAGTCCAACAAGCCAAGGTAAGTGCCACAACACAGAAAGTTTCTGTTGCACATATTTAGAAGAAGTATTTTTACATGAGGTTTTAAATAACCATTTTTTTTTTACAAGGAGATTTTTGGATTTTGTTAAACTTTTATATTACAAAATAAAAAGGCCAAACACAACCATTTTAAAGAAATTTTTATTTGAAAGGAATAAAGACTATTAATACAACAAAATTAAATTAGTACAATACTACTGGTGGTAAAAATTAGCCCTTCTTGCACAAATCTGGTAAACCAAAGACAGGACTGGTGAGTTTTCTTTATACTTTGCAGTAGAATTGTATGAAACTGAATCTCTATTTTGGACAAAAGAAAAAAATTGTTGCCCCTCTATAAAACCATGCATTGAAAGGTGGCCAGAAAAGGTGGTTGATTCAGCAGGCCCAATCAAATTACCTGAATGCATCAACAGTTACCCCAACAATGTAAACAATATACATGACATATCAAATAAAGAATGGTTAAATTTGAAAAATGGTGGAAAATAGAGGCCAATTATCTTAACCCTCTGGGTGCTGAATCGGCGGGGTAATCAAACAGATTAGAGTTATCTGCTTAAATTACCTATACATTTATGTGAAGACCATGAGTGCAATTGCCTGTATTTGCATGCCGGTCAATGGCGTTGACCCCCTGCCTCTTTAGCATCATTGATGCCGAACACGGAAGGATCGGCGGGGATGCCGTCACAGAGACACAGAGACAGGTAAGATACCCCAAATGTAGCTCAGGGTAAGTATTGTTTGTAAACAAACTTACCGCAAGGGAGATAAAGACCGACCAATCGATCGTTTTTACTTTTTAGGTCTCAAAACCCTGATAGGGACGAGATGAGACATTTTTATAGAGCATTGTCTTAGGTCAGTGGTTCCCAAACTTTCCTTGCAGGTCCCCCCTTTTCTATTTAGCAACATTATCAAGCCCCCCATCCCTATTCAAACACAAGAATGAGGGCCTGCGCCCTCCTGAAATACCTTCCCGCCCCCCCCAGTTTGGGGACCATTGTTTAAGGTGAACCTTCAGCTTAATCCTTTAAATTCTTTAAAAATCACTTTAAAATAGGTCCCTACTCACCTGTCTTGTTGCAAGTTTTTCTTATTTACAAGACTAGCGTCAGGGTTCTAATACTATAAGGGCTGTCAGCTTCTTGATACAGATTTAGGTTCCAATAATATGAATACTACTGTGAAATTTAGAAATTCAATTTCTTCACAATGATTATGAAGAACAGATGAATAAGGGCCTTCACTGCCTTAATCAAAATATGTCATAATTTAAGCATGCAAATGGTCCCAGGTTTTATCTTACCACCTTGAATGTACCAATTTCAAAGCGGTACAGGAAATGTAAACAGATTCTAATGCCTCATTCGCATTCCCCAACACCCCTACCAGCGGCTAAGTAGAAGGTTATGTAGGAAGGTAATGGGAGATGCTGGCTCTGCTCCAGTTTCTAGAAAAGGAGGCAGAAATGACATATTTTGGAGGGATGTGCATGGTCATGGACTTCATGGAGCATTCAAAGTTTCTAGGCAGTGTAAAGGCACATTGCACATGAATACATAATTCATTTATAGAAAATTCACTGCAAACATTTATAATATTTCATTTTGTGCTTTTACCTAGTGACAAGGTTACTTTAATGCTTTTATAGTCTCCCCAGATATCTCAAACCTTTTTTGTAGGTATTTTGTAAGTATTGTTTTTGTTTTGAAGGATTAATGTACTCATTATGTACACCTTATTACTCATTCAAAACTCCTTAAATGTATACCATTGAAAGTGGACATTACATCCATTCCCCTTTTAAACCCATTTAATATTCTTCTAATGTAAAAAGTCCAAGTGAGTAAATATCCTACGAGCTGCGAGTGAAATCACACATCACTATTACTAGACTTGGTGGCTCAGGTACCAGTTTCTCATTGTCTGCCGTCTACATCCAACACATATACCAATCAACTGAATAGGCCTCTCAGACAACCCTAGATCTAATAACCATTATGTCTAGGAGCATTGGTAAATGTCAGAGCTGAAACCCTAATCTGGGACCTTCAGCAGCAAGCTTTATCTCTGTGGGAATGGACAGTGAAAGTTATTAGCAAATCTGCAATTGTTGACATAGCAAATCAAACTTGTAAAAACTTTGGGATTAAGACAGAAAGGGTTGGAGGATACTATTATTACTGCCTCATTGGAAGGGCCTTGCACATTTCCTGAACACACAGCTTCTGCAGTATATAGGCTATGGTCACACCAAAGCATTTCATAAATGTAGATTACCAAGATTACCACAATATAACTTTCCCAAAAAGTTGATGGCTCCATGTACATTGCCTCATCTTGTATTAGGTTTTCTATAGGCAATATTGGACAAAAATACAGGTATGATCTATAAGGAGTCTTGTGACAACAAAATAGTTATATCCAGACCATTGTATATATTTTACTAGTCTACCAATTCTAAAAACAGATTAAAACAAATTAAAAATCATCACACAAGGGGCTATTTCACCTTATATGCTGCATCACATTTCCTATGGACACTTGTGTACCTTTCACACTGTGCTGCCGTTTTGCCTTAATGTGCCAATACGGAGAGTTAAGGCATGCGCCCCAGAGAACAACTTTTGCTGGAACTGCAAAACATTACAATGAGTCAATCATTCCATTCTACTCCACATAGGACCTCACATTTTTATTTTCCTTCTGACCAGTGCATCAGTGTGGGGACCCAGTGGGGGGATTGGAAACATAATTTACCCAGAGACCAGATGGAAAATGACCCTAAAAAATGATTGGGCTATATTTAAAAAATTTTTTTATACTAAAACCATTGGCTGAAAAACAGCTTAACACTGGTATAGAGACTCTGCAGATTGTAAAAGGTTTTAAAAAAAAATCTAACAGTATTCACAGTATGCAAAAAGGTAAAAAAAACAAAAACACCAGAACAACCATCTCTTTCAGGCCATTAACCTGCTTTTAGAGGCTATGGCAGTACAAACCCCACCAGAGAAAATACAAGGTGCAGTACAACCATCATTTTAACACTATTTACCCCCAAAAAAGTTAATAAACTCACAAAAATTAAGTTAATTTGGTTTAGCCGGATTTTTCCTTGTGGCACTTCTGTACAATGCAAAAAGAGTGTGATATAAATATATTTGTTTCAGAATGACCAATTGTGAACCTTGCTTTATCATGGATTAAGACAAATTGGAAAATTGTCAAGTACTCCAGGAACTTTACTGTGCTTTAGGGAAATCCATAAGTCTGATATTATATTTATTATTTTTTTTTTACACCTTACCTTACAATGACAGAATGTGACGATAGGGTTTGCTTAACAAAGCCCAACATTGAGGATGAATGAGAAATTGGTGCTAATCTGCGGCTTTGTTTTCTATCATTTTTCAATTCAAATAATAAAAATGCAAAATACCTTCTTCAGCTAGAACTTTTTGGCTACATTATCTAAACAAGAGAGCTTGATATGGAATGAACAGTGTTAGAAAGAAGCCAATATGCACCAACCTGTGTGAATACGAGTATGGAGCTTAGAGGGACCTAAGCAGACATTTTGGAATTAGAATGTGGGCAAATAAAGGATGCAAACGGCTGCTTGCACACCTCAATAGTTCATATCCAGGACAAATTTAAGTAATACCTAATAAATCTTCCGGTAATTAAAACTCAATTTAATAAAGAATCTGAGATTAAAATGTCTACTTCAATACCACCACTATGTTACTACATTCCGAACTCAAAAAGAGTTTCTTGATGTCTTAGACATAGATAGGAGCTCATCTAGTTCTCTCTTCATTGCTGGTATAAGCAGTACCGTACAGATAGAAGATCCGGCCGCATCTCTCATCTGACAGCTCCTTCACCTCCCCGGCTAATCTCCTTACTGGAAGAGCTGTCTATCCGTGGCCAAGTGGCCGCAGGTCATCTTGTATTCGGACCATAAGATGCAGGCACCTTTTCCCTATGATTTCTGGGAGGAAAAGGTCCATCTTATAGTCCGAAAAATACAGTAACTTCCTGGTAACATTTTTTCCATGTTTAATCCTAATTATATAATTCATTTGAAGATCATAAATCTTTACACTTAAGAAATATGTATCTTTAGGAAATCTTTGTGGAAACTAATTAAGCTGAAGATGATACTGCTAGGCCACTTGACAGTCTGGCCCAAAATCTTGGGAGCTTTCATTTTAAATCTGTAGAGAAACAAGGACTTGTTGCTGCTTTGGTTCACATTTTGAGTGATCCTGGAATTGGATTCAACTTAATGTATTCCTTCTACATTTATCCCTTTTGATTTATTTGTCTGGCCTGTGGTGGCTTTGTTCCATAGTTGTAGTGTCTTTCTTCTGTAAAGATGCGTATTCTTTATTTGGTTAAAATCATCAGTAAAACAGCTCACTCTTTGAATGTTTAAAGTTCTTAAGTACAAACTTAAGAGCTGTGCTCTTTATTATACCAACTTGTGTGTTACTCCTGTATGGAAGCACTGATCCATGTTCTATAATTTTCTATGCTATAATTCTCATTTCATTAAATGTTATGACATTAAAAGTTGTAGTTTAATGTGTACCAAGTGTTAACCGCTCTGTTTACCCAAGTGATGACTACCCTAAGCTTCCAACCAGTGGGAAGCTATCTATAGGACACCATCACAGTGTGGTGGCAGAAGCAGGCTACCATCATACATGGGTGTTGTACCTTTGCAGTGTGCAATTTATGCCACATGCACTGACTGCATAACACAACTGCATTTAAAAGTCAGAAACCTTCAATATTAGTCATAGGGAATAATTGCACCAAGGCCCCTGGTTTCCCTAGCAGAACCGGCCAGGCAAAATCACAGGGTGAAACCCTAAATGTATATTCAATTCGGTCCAAACCAACTCAAAGGGTCAAATAAGAAGTTTAGACTGGAGCCTTATGGGACATGAAGTGTGGTGAGAAAATACAGATTTCAAGTGAGGTGAGTTGGGTCTATGTAGGTCTTTTACTATAGACATTTGCATTATGTAGGTAGGTGACTGTAAGAACTTGTTTTGGCCCATGCTATGGACAAAAATTTAGTAAGAAAAAAACTTAATATTCACAAATCAGATGCACCCGGGCTTCTCTGTGACCCATACAAGTCCGACATAACAGGCCACCAGTTCTTCTAAGAAAAAGGCATAGCTGAAACTACATATCCGGTGTGCTGCATATACCAAAGAAGCCTACAACCAACCAGAGACTTGTCTAAATCCTTGTGAGCTGAAAAGTTTGTGAATAGCGGGTCATTCAATGAAATGGCTTCTGGCACAGTGTGTAAACTGTAGTAAATCTTCACATATGTACAGAACACAGCTTACACACATCTAAGGACTATCATTAATATTATATGCTATTAACTATGAGTACTATCTTACTTTCATTTCCCTGAGTTCCCATTATAATCTATACTGTGGGAGGTTTAGTTTTCTTAGAAACTTGTGGCTACAAAATATTGTAATGCCCATTAGAATGTAAATGTAGTCTTTAGTGTTCATTACCTATAGTAGCTATACTATACTTGTCATGCGTCTTATGTAACCCATGTCTGAAGCATGCAAAATGACATGCTTGTTGGCATAGGCCATCCTGGGACTTCCTATGGCATCCCTCCCACTGCATATTTACCACCCTTGCAATAGAGACCGAGGGCTAGTTCCTGTCATTTGAGAGGACCTAGCTAATGGTAGTTCCGGACAGGTACTTCTGAAAGATTCTTCTGAGGACATGATCATTTCCTGTTTTCAGTCAGACCAGTCATTCTCATCAAATTCAGAATCATCTTCAGAATCGCTGTATTCCACTGCAATTCGCCTGGAGAGGATGGTGGCTACATCATTGCCAACAGGCTCCCGCTTAGCTTCTTGTTCACGTTGTTCTTGTACTTTCTTAAGTTGAATTCCTGTAACAAATAAGTTAGGAATCTTATTCACTAAGCCACAGAGTTTATCATGCAACAGTGTTGTACAATTATCAATTGGCATGGTCATTTGGAAGTTGCATTGACACATAATTGTCAATTAAATTGACATCTCAATCATCCTTAAGGGGGAGAAGTAGCAACATGAAGTGATTTTACTGATTTTACTTACCCATGCGGATGGCAGACAGTAAGTCGCTTCGGGCATCACTGGTCAGGCCAAGCATATGAGCACCATCATGCCGCTTTGCTTCCAGTACTTTAACAAAGTGCATTGGAGAGGAGGAGTGAGACAGCAGCGGTGCAGGAGGTCCCGGTGGTGGAGGAGGTGGTCCAGGTGAGGCTGAAGCACTGATTCCAGGAGGAGGAGGAGATGGTGCATACAGAGACCCAGATAATTGTCCCCCTGGTGATCCCGGTACTGGGTGCTGAAGTGGACTAACAAAAGCAGTCTGAGCAGAAGGAATGAGTGGTGGAGGTGGGGGTGGGGTTCCTGTAGGGTAATACTCCATCATCTGAGGAGGCAACACTCTCCTTTAAAAGATACAAAATAATAATTGTGTTAGGTTGCAGATCTTTGCCTTCATTCTTCTGAAAATGGAGAAAAAAAATAACCATGTTAATGCATGTCACGAAGTACAAAACTGTCCTGCTACATGACCAGTTCATACAGGCAATTTTGTTATTACATTCCACACACTCAAAGGAAGCAGTCTGATGGTGGACGCCCTGGTGACTCTCAGCACAGCTGAATATTTGAGTATCTGAATGTGTGAAAAGGTAACTAGAGCTCCATCTCCTGGCTGCTTCAAAGACTACATGACATTATATCAGTTATATAAGAATGATAAAAAAATATATTTCTGCAGATTATTCACCAAAACATGTTTATATACACATACATTGTAGCTGTATGAAAAATCATCAGTTTTGGATGTATAATTGAGCACAGAGGCCAATAGGGAATAATTTGCATGGTTTCAGTATTGTCCTATTGACTGATGCCTGGCATATCTTTACCAGATAAATAGAAGTGGATTGTGGTTCCTTTTACCCTGCAACCAAAGAAACCAACTCTTTCAAAATGTAGTAGTCACTGCTTTTGTACACATCCCATTTATTTTGAATGGGCACGTACTCGCGATGTGAGCCTCAGCCTCAAAGATGCTTTGAAAGGGCTGTGTGGACATTAACAGAAACTGAACAGAAGATGGCACGGTAACCCATGAAAGCTAGGAAATCACTCCAGTTTAACCTCCCTGGTCCCCCTACACATCGCCGGCGCCATGATGGCTGAAACCCGCGCCACAATCACCCCTCGCAATCGGCCGGTCCGCTGCCATTCACAATTGCCGCAGGCTCGCAGAGGAAATGTACCGTATTTTTGGGACTAATTTTAGAGCAGAAAACTATATTAAAGATTTAATAAATTTTCACATCAATTGGGTTAATGCAATGGATTAAATGAATGCAATATTCAATTCAGCCAGTAGATGTCACTAGCAGCAGTACACTCACAGCACAACGTCATCTTCCTCACTGACTGGGAGGAGAGCGGCCAACAGCTGCAGAGTCTCTCCTCTGCCGATCTTGCTGTTCCTGTGTCCGTGGGAGCTGCAGTAATTGCAGTTCCCACAGACACGGAGAGAGGGATGGATGGCAGTTCATCTAACCCTCTCTTAATTGCTTATGCCAGCAGGGCTCTGTTTGCATAAGCAATTATACAGTTCAGATGGGAGATCCAGAAACCGGCCGGCATCTCTCATCTTGACAGCTCCCTGACTAATCTCCTTCAGCTGACGGGAAGCCAAGGCGTGACCACGGGGTTGCACATTCGGACCATAAGACACAGACACTTTTTCCCCACGATTTTTGGGGTAAAAAAGGTGCGTCTTATAGTCCAAAAAATACTGGAAGTATACCTGATCCCAGCTTGGACAGAGTTTGTTTTTAACCACCAGTGAGTTTAAACCGGCTCAGAGATATGTTACCTGCACTCAGAGGATACTAGCGGAGGAGGGTGCGGTCCATCCATTGTTGGTGGAGGTGGTGGTGGTGGTTGTTGTGGTCTACTTAAAGTGCCATGTCTTAGCGTTCCAGTTGAGGAGCGGTAATCATGCTCGTGTGCCTGACCAACATGATGTAGTGACTCTCCAGACCCAACAAATGTCGGTGTCATGGGATGCTGGTGCATGGAGTGGTTTGGGGTGGCAGGATAGGAATACTCTGTAAGATCTGATACATGTGACCTGTGACAAAAAAGGAAAAGAAAACTATTACAAATCTGCTATCATTAAACACTTGTCTACAAAGACAATCTTTCAGCACCAAACTGTATGGAATAAATGACATTCAGCTTAAACTCGATAAAAACTTGAACTTTTTATTCTCACCAAAATTGTTGGAAACCTGTTGAAAGGGCATTGGAAGATATTTTTTTATTAACCCCCCTAGCGCTCTGCTGAGGTCCAGATTTTTGTACCAAAAGTGCACCATAGACTTTAATTGAATTTTTCTTTATGTTGTAGGCCTGTAACTTCCCAAAATATGTCCGTACAAGTGTCTAATAGACACCCTGACTATAATAATTAAAAAAAAAAAAAGTTACATTTAAAAAAATATATAAATAAATAAAGGTATCATTTGAATGATAAAATCTCTTAAATACTTATTTTGTATGATAGATTTCAAAACCGTATGTATTTAGATTTGTTTATAATAAAATGTTAATTCAATTGTGTTTTGTTTTTTTTTTTACTCTGAATTGTATTGGATCATGTCACCGGAACAGCGCTGATCGATGAGTTTGCGTTGCCAGGGCTCCAATCTCTGGACGACCCCATCTCGTCCAGTGCAAGACTTAAGCTAGCCACACACAACTTGATGAATTAACAGATGCGCGCTCATGGCACCCGATGTTGCTCTAATCTGTTACTTCATCTGAGCCATCCACAGTTCCTTCGAGCAGGATCAATGAATCTTGCTCGAAGGAACTCCACCAACAGGTTTCCAACATGTTGCAAAACCTTGGTCGAAATCCATTGCATTGAATAGGGATAGCGCTGTCCCCATCCAATGTAATCTATGCTATCTATGCTCAAAGGCAAGAGGGGCATACAGAATAGTCTTATGGACAAAGGTGGCCGGGCCTATTCCTCATAAGATGCACAAAGACTCTCCCCCAAATTTGGGGGAGGGGGTGTACTTTATGAGGCCAAAAATATGATATACCTTTTGCATAAATAAAGTTCAATGTAAAGGAAAAATGTATGCAAAAACAAATGTGATAAAGCAATTTTTTCTATTGTTCCTTCATCCCTATAGCTCCAACAATTCTGGTGATGATATTATGTTCACGAGATTTACAAAATCAGCCAGTCAAAATGTCATGATCATCTCTAATAATGACATCTCGAAACAAAAAGGCACATTTGCGGTTCATCCCTGTGACTTTCCCACACTTGGCCAATACTGGGGTAATTTCGTTTTTCCATGTTTCTTAAATACATTAGGTACCTCACCTTATATTAGGACCGGCTTATATGCAAGTATATAGTGTACAGTTTGTATTTATTTGATTTGTTTTAAGTAAAAGATGTGTAAAACCTCTGTCAGTTTTTCTGTGTCGAGATGGATGTTTGAAATGGATAGTTAAGAATTTTAATGCCATGATGAGATGAAATGCCAACATTGGCATGCCGACTTAATTGGGAAATTTCAACATAAAAAATGTCATTAAATATCTCAAAGGCCATATAAAAGTATAAATGAGCTTTATAAAAAAAACTATTTTAACAGCATTTTAGGGCCCATCTTAACAAGACCTTGAGGCAGGTATCAGAACAATCCCTTCCATTAGGAAGGGAACAAACGGCTCGAAGCAGCATGATGACGCGCAAAGCAACAGAGCAATGTCCGATATCCCTGTTTTCAAGTGGGATTGATTGGTCCCGCTCAAAAACAACGATGGCCGCATATGATGTGGGCCAGGTAGATGGCTGTGAGCAGCCATCGATCTGGCCCATATGTACACAGCTTTAGGCAATTTGTAATTGGGTGATTAGAGGACACATTTCCTCAGTGTCCATAACAATCGGAAATTAATGAACTTTCCAAAATCTGACAAAGGTTCTACCCCATTTCTGCACCATTGGGCTTTTGTTATACAAGTTATTGTTATTTGTGTTAAGATTAAAAGCAAAGCTGTAAAACCAAGCAGTTTCTCTTTATATCATACAATCCACAAACATTTGCATAAGCCTCTGCCTAGAAATTAATACACTTTTAGATAATCTCCTTTGAAATGTTAATTAAAGCCAATAGAAAAAGCGGTGATATAAAACAGATCGCTGTATTAGAAAGAAACCGCATTAGTTCCGTTTCAATTTTGCATTCATGCAATTCCCTCATGCTGTGACACTTCACAAATCATAGACATGCCACAGCATTTCCAATCACAGAAATCGTAACTAACCCTGCTCTAAAAATGGATCTTCTGTAATGCTGTCATGCCCGTTTATCTGTAACAACTTCATACATTATTTTACAATCTTACACATTCTAATTTAGGGGTTTGTAAAAAAAAATTAAATAAGAAAATAGGGAGATGACTTTCACGCTTGATTAATTTTGTATTTGAACATATCCCCCCTACTACAACAGTCTGACAGGTCATGTGACCCTACAATACAAAGCTTAATGTATTTTTACAAAACAGTGGCTCTTCTTTGTAGGGGCCACAATTACTTTTAATGCAGAGCTCTCCATGGGTGCAGTAGTATAAGACTGGAGGAACTCAGTGCTGTACATTGCTACTTATAAGTTTCATATTAGGGCTTGTTCCCACTTGTGAGGTTAATTTGCCAGTCCCCCCCCCCCCCCCCCCCCCCCCCCCCCCCCACTACCTATTTTATTCTCGTTTGCCCAACCTCTTAGACTGTAAGCCTGTCCGGGCAGGGTCCTCTACTCCTTCTGTGTCATAACCTGTACCTGTGTGTGATCTTGTGTTGTATCTCCACTCTAATGTATTGTACAGCGCTGCGTAATATGTTGGTGCTATATAAATAAATGATAATAATCATTTAAAAGGCCTTGTCCCTTATAGCGACATAAACATGAATGGACGCTGTCAAAAAACATGCATGGATGCCATTGTTAACCACATCCATTCATTCTCTATGGACGCAATACGGACTGATTAGTGGGCAGCTGCAGCTCATTTTAATGTTTACACCCATCAACTTCCTGTGAACTTCTTTCTGCTTCCTGTGAAACTGAAAGGAGAAGAAGCCAACCCAACATGCGCTGTTTCACCATAAAAAAAATGTGTACATGTATGAACACGTTACAAAACGTGTGAGGCGGACCACAAGTGAGGACATGCCCTTGAAAGTTCAAACTGAATATTAAAAAGAGAATAAAAAACCCCTGCCATTTAATTGGCATCATTCTACCAAGGTACTACTTTGTGAACATTAAATGCATTTCAAAGGCCATGTGTCCACTGCAGTGCTGCTTTGCCCCCGCCTTCAAAATAGCACTGCAGGTATGCCACTCACAATACGCAGAGTGGACACTGTCCCATTCTTCAGCGGGGAGAAAGCCGCAGTGGACACAAACCCAAAGAATATGCTGTTAAATGGACACTGCCATCTTGGATGTGTAGCTTTGGGACCCAGCAGACTCACAACTGTCACTTGTTGACTTTCTACGGTATTCCCCTTCACTCCAATCTCAGCTGCTACATAAGAGGTAACAAACAAAATATTTCAAGAAAAGAACGGGGCTGTGGCTAGTAAGAGGCAATGAACATTTTACAGTGAAAAAGCTATTTGGTTTTATGGAGAGTATGGAGGATAGTAAAGGATAACTGGAAGCTACCCTTGCTGTGTCCCCCACCGGTCTCCAAGTGACCGTTAAAAGAGCCACAGTAGTTGATCACTAAGCATTGTAAAGAGACATCTGCACGAACACTAGATTTTCAATCATAGGTGATTGTGTTGTCTAATGTTTGTGCAAGGCAACTTTTTGTGCTGGTGACAGAGTCTCTTTAGGACTTTTTTATTTCAATTTGCAACTAAAGTTATAAAATATTTTAGCATGTAATACAGAGTGATATTTCTGAGCATTCAAAGACGTCAACCCAACAACAGCTGCTTGCTTTTAGGATGTCTGTCTTATTGTTAATTCTAGGACAAGCTGTATGAGTATATGTTGTCCTCCTCGAAGAAGGTTGTCCGCCTATAAAGGAAATGAAAATAGTCCTTCCATAAAAAAGACTAAAGATCCATCTGCTGGATGGTCATGGTGACCTATTTACCCAACTAAAATAATACATTTCCCCAATGCAATACATAAAATAAATATATGTATGGAAATATAGATTCCCTAACAAGAAATGAAAGTCAGAAATGCTAAAAAGTCAGCTAGAAAAACAGGTCACTGGCTTTGTACTTCTGTTATAGCCAATGCTGTAGCAAAACACAAATTTATACATAGAGTCTGCTTGAGTGACCTAGCAGAGGGAGGCACAGACCTAGTGTCAGGGGACATTGACCCCTCGGAAGAAGCTCCTTGGTAAACATTTGGAGATAGCCTGCTGTCTGGTCTAAGCTCTTTGTCGTAGGCCATTATGTTCCATTCCTGGCGCCTGTTCCTGGCTTTCCTGACTTTCTTCACTTCCCGAGTTGTGCCGTCCACCCGTTTTTGCTCCTAAATGGAAAGAAATGGTTTTAATTAAGAAAGCAAATCTAATTAACTGCATCTTCTATTGGACAATATATGTATCCATATAGGCAATACAAAGTATTCACTAATTGGCTGTACTTTTTATCTTTCTGAGCCCATTATTTCTATACAAGCATCATCTGTGATTTGCACACTTGTTCATATTGGTTATCATGAAAATGGAAGTACCAATTTTTTCGGACTATAAGACGCACCCAGTTTTTAGGGCAGGAAGACCAGAAAAAAAAAAAAGATTTATCAAGTTTTCACACCAATTGGGTTAATGCAATGAATTCAATGAATGCAATATTCAATTCAGCCAGTAGATGTCACTAGCAGCAGTACACTGTAAGCACAACCTCATTCTCCACACTGATCGGGAGAAGAAGGTGGACGGGGGCAAGGGCTGCACAGTCTCCTACTCTCCTTTGCTCTCCTCTGCCGATCTGGCTGTTACTGTGTCCGTGGGAGCTTCAGAGTGATTGCAGTTTCCACAGACAGGAGGAAAAGATGCCAGTTCATCTATTCCTCTCTTCATTGTCTATGCCAGCAGGGCTCTGAGCTCTGCTGGCATAGGCAATTATACAGTACAGATGGGAGAGCCAGACACCAGCCGGAATCTCAAATCTGACAGCTCCTCCAGCTCCCCGGCTAATCTCCGTGCCAGGAGAGCTGGTGGGAAGCCAAGTCGCAACCACTCAGATCACAAGACACAGGCACTTTTTGCCCCCAACTTTGGGGGTGAAAAAGTGCATCTTATGGTCCAAAAAATATGGTAATTTGTTCAGAGAAACAGGCAAGAATAACTACAATTGGAGCTTTATCTGCACTTATTACAGGATGCAGTAGAGGTCAGCAGGATAATCCAGAGCCCTTCCAGAAGAGTTCCCCAGCATTCCTCAGGATAGTATTTTCAGGATGTAGCAGTACAAGCAAGGAGAAACGTATCTGCCTTCTTCATGCATGCCTTTTTGAGGAACTTCTTTAAAGTAACAAATGCAATTTGGATGCCCATAAAGACAACCAAGGCTCTAAGGCTAAACAAGTGACACCCAAAATCATAACTTAGATACACAAAGAAAATTCTGACGGATTCTTAACAGAATATGTGGAGAAATCTAACAGGATTGTAAGAAGCCTAATTGATATCAATATTATAATATTACCTTCTGTCGCCTTTTCTCTTTCCTTTTATCTTCAGTGTCTTGCAGCATTTTTTCTTTCCAAAGGTCAAAGAAATATGAAGGATCGGTGTAAATTTTCAAACTATCTTTCTTGTCATCTCTATGAAATTAGAAGACACAACAAGGATCTTAGTGATAACATCTAGTTCTAGGAAGCAAGACATCTAGGCTTTGGGCTACCCTCAAGCATAAGGTAAAGTAGGTAAGATTCTGAATTTCCTTAATCAGGACACAGAAAGCAATTGAATTGTGACAAAGTCTATATCTGCCCATACATGGGTTGATTTTTAGTTTGATTCATGAAAAAAAGATTGCCGTGCATGTTCACCGGGAATCGAATGTGGCCACCCTTTCTTTAAGTGGGATCAATTGGAAGCTCGATCAAACAGGGAACTAGCATGTTGGTAAATCCCAATTTGACGTTCAATTGTCAAAGGCTCAAATGCAGCGTTGTGATGTCACAATGATGTCCCAACGTCCGCTCAATCCTTCTTCGATCAAGCTGGTCTTGATCGACCTGTGTATGGGCAGCCTAACCCATGCTCTCTTTATCCAAAGCATACACACTTCATTGAACACAATTTAATATAAACATAGTGCTATAAACATTTCTAGCAGTGGACCCTCGGCCTCAGCCAATGCCTAGGAACAAATATGCTCATAGTCACCATTTAAAGAATTTCAACTGTGGGGGAAAAATATGGTTAATATGTTTACAGCACTACTACTCATTTTCAGGAATCTCAAAATATACAGAAAAACCCCAAACACAACTGCATCAGATGATGGCAGTACAGTATTCCAGCATGTCAAAGACCATCACAGAGAACTACATATCTACATAACTTATATCTCAGTCTCCCCATGATAAGAATGATGGGTTTGGCCAAGAGATTCCTCAAGCCAAGCAAACACTCTTTGCAAGTGGTATCTCCACTATCTATAGCCCAACTATATGTGTTATTATTCAGATCTATTAACAAATCCAGCTTTTTAAAGATCTCCGGGGCTCTGTTGTCAGTATATACCCAAAACATTATAACATGCACAAAAAGAAAGAAAATAATGTTTACAAACCTGTACGGAGAGAGTATGTTGAGGGGAGGAGGTTTATCACAGGTATTATAGATCTCTGTTACTGGGTTGGGAATGCTGCTTTTAGAAACCACTTGCTGGTCTTGGATGGTGGAACTTTTGAAAGCTTTCCTCATGTTGATATCTTGTAGTGAAACTGTAAAAATGAAAGACATTTCGGTGACATACAAATAACACACTCCTGGAGTCTCAGATACCCTGTACATAAACATGCCAACTTACTAAACACTTTGCTGGCCATTATAGTTAATAAGGGGACAGCTACTCATAATGCGATCATTATTCCTAACAAACATTTTCTATGGTACACATAAAATACAGAAAAAATCATGAAATTGAAAAAACATAAAAGTAACAGAATGGTTTATGGGTAAAAAAAAATACACAGCAAACAAAAAAACACCACAGCAACTGCTTGAAGGCAATATAGTACAACAGAAAGGTGAGGCTGATTCTAAGGGGGTCAGGAGGGAAGGTGGAAGCGAGCATTAAACAAGGAACATTAAACAAGTAGAGATAGAGATTACTAGAGAAGAGAGGGGAAGGTGACAAAGCAAGATCAAGTACTATGGGGCCCAACATTAGGTAGGGTAGAACATATATGAGACTATATTCAAAACTCTGGAACCACTGAAAAATTTAAATGTGGTAGATGTGCTTTTCTGCGTCATTAATTTCCTGTGGCAATACCACCCCTAGCAAAAAAGTCTAAATTTTGTCTATATACAGGAGAGAGGACTGACAATCATGGACTGTGAGAAGATGGTCTAGGCCAAACATAGGCAAACTACAGCCTGTGGGCCTTATGCGGCCCGTCTAGTTGTTTGACCCGGCCTTTGGCACCTTGTTGACAAGACACTCTGGCTCCCCTCTGCTCATTCACAGTAATGGGAGGAGTTAATGCCTAGAGCAGGGGTGGACAAACTTTTTGACTTGTGGGTTTTTAAATGTGGGGCCAGACCAAGACCCTGCAAGGGACGTCATAGGGTTTCCTTATGCTAGCCATACACAGCCTGATAAATAGCCCGATCAACCAAGCCCGATCGAAGTTTGCTGATAAAAAAATCTGCGTTTTCTCGGATGATCTAACAAAAAAGCCCCACATAGGAAAAATGATTTTTGAACGATGTAACAGTTTTGATCGTACATCATAGTCGGAGTTTATCATCATTTTTGACGTCCAATTTTTCATTCAATGGAAAGTAATAGTAATATCGGGGATGATCGTGTTCATTTAATCGGGTGCTACAAGAAAAGTAGAACGATGTAACCGACATGTCCGATCATGTGATGGCCGATCTTCCACTAAATTTTGATCGGGAAAGCTCTGTCGGACCATGTGGGCAAAACGCGATTTATGCCCGATTAACGAGAAACTTCGATCAGGCTTGGTTGATCGGGCTATTTAATCGGGCTGTGTATGGCTAGCATTAGTCCTTGCAGCTAGGACAGGATGTTTAAAAAAATTTAAGATAGAGACGATTAAACATTCTATTGGAGGCAAAATATGGCCTCTAGGAAACAATCCAAACAATTATCTCTAGTGTTATTGCAGGGAACGAGGGGAGCCAGAGCGTCTTGACACCAAGATGGCATAGTGCCAAACCAACATTAATTAACATTAATACATAGATCTTTCCAAATGAAAACTTTGATGAAACCCTACCCTGTTTCATAAAGGACACCACACTATCCACCATATTTTGGTAAACAGATATAGAATCCCCCTTGAAACAGAATATTTTTTAGGCTGCAAACCGCATCAGCTGAAAGGTAAATTTAAGGTCCTTTTATTACCAGGTCCATAATGAGAAGTCCACAGTCAAGTTCCTTTTCAGATCTACCTGACCTGCATTTAATGATCATTCTCTGCCTTTATCTTCCATGAAAGCTTTCTCCCCACATGCTGTAATTTTCTTCTCTCCGTCCTCCCCCAGCTTCCTGTCTCCAATCCTGCTTTTATACATGGTGAATAAGCCAGACGTACTGGCAGGGTGTCTTTCACCTTCTAATTTCATTTCACAGCTTGTAGATGCTCCAGAAAGCTTCCCTACCTACCTCCCCACAGATGCGACTACACCCCGCTGATAATCTACTCTTTGCATGTATGAATGCCATCTAAAAGATAAGCATTTTAGAACCAATCCATTTTCTGAACACCCACAGAGTACAATAAAGTATCTGCACACAGGGTAACGTACATGCCGTCTACAATATACTGCCATTCATTCTGAGAATCACTGCAGGGCCAACCCAAAGCAAAAACACTTAGCTTCATGTATCTTTACTGAATCTACCTTTAATAAGGTCTTACCAGCATACATAAATGTTCATGCCACCACACCAAGCTTTTCTATATTATCAAAACATTCATCAGCTCGTTATTTCCAACATAAACCATTCTCTTTTCTTAGTAGCAAATAAGCTGTATGTAAGAAAATATTTATTCTCATAGTTAGGAGTTTACTTCAATCAGACTTTTGTGTTATAACCTCAACTCTGAGCTTAAGTTTCCCCACCTCATGGCCTTGAAGAACCTTGCAGAAAAAAAAACTCAATGCAAAATTCTCCTTAGTGCATTGTGAGAGTCAATGACCTGGACATGAAGACACGTATTGTGTTGGGGGCACAATATAAAACACAGAAAAACAGCAACTTTACAAACCAAAAGCACTACCGATCACGGAACAATGTCTCCCAACAACTGCACAGATACAAGATATTCTATTATCTAGCATCTATATACAGCTTAAATCTCTTTCACTTAAGCTTTGTAACTGAACCACCTGCCTGTTTGCTAATCATCTTCAGAAAGGTCAGTACCCCCAAAATTGTATATTTTGGGAAGAGACTTGTAGCCTTAGAGCTCATTCACACTAGCTGCACTTGCACTTGCGTCCTTTGCCAGTAACCACATCAGTTTCCGGAAAAAAAAAAAAGATTTTTGCACTGCGCTTGCATCTCCCATACGTACAGGTGACATTTGTATGTGCTGCAGACCAAATGCAAGCACGGGTCTAGTGTGAAAGGAACACAGGTTTCTTATGGAAACACATGTACCTTCGGTAAAGCTAGACGCCCCGTGTTGTACCGCACACCATTACTCTGTAAAGAATTCTGGAGGTAATGTCTCTACATCTGAAAACCTTACTCTGCTATCCTACCATGCCAATTACATGGAGTGTTTAATCTACAGCTGGAGGTTTCCCAAAATGTAAATTACAGAGTAGTATAGTGGGAAGCCCTTGTCTGCAACAGGAAGAGTAGGACAAACACATGTTGCTAAAGTTCCATTGGTTAGAGGCAAACTTGTTTCAGTATCAATATCATTTTTAAGTACATTGATTGAAACACAGGAGGGGAAGTTCTACGTCTTCCACCAGCTTGTGTTCTTCATTTGTCCTTTGCATTTCCATTTTACCAATTAAAAATCTTAACATAAGTTCAATACAACCACTTATAGGGTTGATTTTTCATGAAAATAACATAAGACACAAATGTCTAAGCGGTGAGGTAAAAGGGTCTCCAATAAAATACAAGCAGTTTTCACAGCTTGAGTACTGCCGTTTCCGAAACAAGATAAGCATTTTACTCACAAGCCAAGACAATTACACATTGCTATAATGCTTCCAAATGCGATTATCAAGCATAAAGTCTCATTATATAAATGTGCGTAGGCGAGGACTTGGCCGATCCCGAATCAGCCAGGAGAAGTTTTCATACAAATTATGGAGAGCGTGTAAGCTGCAATATGTTGCTAGCCAATTAATACTCGAGATAGCAACGGCACGCTCGGAGGGACAGTGGCGATCTCCTGCTAGGAGCCAGCCGTTGCCAGGTAATTAATAGTGTCTGTGCGCGCCACACTTTCAACAGTGTCGCTTCTCTGCAGTCACCCACCCTCTTCCACTGTTGAATCCAGCTGGGTGACTTTGACAGCAAGCCGATCAATTCTGTCTTGAAGAGAATTTGCTCTGATGTAGAAAGTGTTCGCCTCATTAAACAACTCGCCAAATATGTCTTCAGCATGTTTGCCTGCCAAACACAAAGAAAAAAACAACATGTCAAAACACACACACAAAGCCTGCTCATCTGACTGCCACATAGTTCAGACAACCAGCAAGAAAATGCTTTACAGCAACAAACATGTATCCTGCTGCTGATCCGCTATCTGAAACACTGTCATTAAGCCCAACTGGAGACACAGAAATAGATTTACGATCCAATAATAGCCTCATTTTAATTGCCTTAGATTTTTTTCAAAAGAACAAAAATTACCCTCAAAATGGGACTTTTAGTTGGCAGACTCAACCCAAAAAAGCGTACACAATTATTTCATAAGAAAAAACAACAACGATTTTATTATACTCAAAAATCACAGCGGACAGCGGAAGTTGCAAAGTCAAGATGCATTTCATTACCACTTTATTGTCAACATGTTTCGCCCCGTTTCCCTTGAGCTTCCTTAGGACAATGACAAAGCATTCTTTTAGCGAGTAATTTTATTTCCGCGTCATTGTATGCTGAACCATTATAGGCTGAACAGAGCCCATTGAAAAAGGATTGCAGTATAATAGGTTCAATGGAACCCAACTGCCCTTATGTTGCTTCAAAAGCTGTCTCAGACGGCCAACGAGTCCAGAAGTTAGCATTGGACTGAACACACCATGAGTCCACCAGTCCTCCTCCTAAGACGTGGAACTAATTACTCACTAAAAGATGCTTTGTCATTGTCCTGAGGAAGCCCAAAGATGCAATGCATTTTGACTTTGCAACTTCAACTGGAAAATCAAGTCCGCTGTGATTTTTACGTATTAAGTAATTGTTGTTGTTTTTTCTTATCAAATAATTGTGTACGCCATTTTGGGGTGAGTTTGCCAACTGAAAGTCCCATTTTGAGGCTAATTTTGTTTTTCTTTTTAATTCAGACAAAAGCAGGGTACAGACCTGCAGATATGGGCCAGATCGATGGCCGCATCGAGCGCCGTGTGCGCTCATGGTCATCTTTCTGGCCCATAAAATATGCGCCCATAGCTGTTTTCGAGCGGGACAAATCAATCCTGCTCGAAAACAGCCATATCGGACATGACCGTAAACACGGCCGATGTCCGATGCTTTGCCTAGAGAACATGGGGTCTCCAGGCTTCAGCTAAGCCGGGGAGAGAGCAGAGCAGTGTCTCTGGCCCAGCCGACATCTGACAGCAGCGTCATCACGCTGCTGCAGGGTACATCGGACGGCTCAAATAAAAATTATAGACCCAGCAAATTATAACAACTGGTCAGGTAAGGCTCACTCTCCCATTACAAGTCATCATGAAAAGACTACTGAAGGGAATGGCTAATACTCAACTTGGCCAAAACACAGCACTGGAAAAACTACAAAACTACATATTCATTTTATTATAAAAAAGACATCAGACTTGCATTGGAATTAAGGACATCTTCCAATTTATATGCATTAATGTCTTATTCAATCTAACACTCACATCTCTTTCAGGTGTAATTCCACAGCGTTGTTTGATCCGCCGAGACCCAATACGTTAAGCGCAGTGCCACGGATCACTTACATTTTACCTGCTGGGCGGATGCCCAGTTCACACAGCGCTGAGCCAATCTGCCCATCTGTCTGAACAGAACATCCACCGGCAGGTAAAGTGTATATGATCTGTCGGGACCCCTGCCAAGCACTGTGGTTAACATAGGGGTCCCAAAGGATCACAAAACGCTGTGGAGACATAGCCTTACAATCCATATTACAGCAAATCATATCCTGGCTATTTACCTCTTAATAGTGCAGTTTATATACTCGGAATTATAAGTTTCATAAATATTTAAAATACATAAAATGCCTGGTCCGTAAGGGTACATAAAATGCCTGGTCCGTAAGGGTACATAAA
>CM070033.1:26989139-26999727 GCA_036250615.1 Ptychadena robeensis
TACATAAAATGCCTGGTACGTAAGGGTACATAAAATGCCTGGTACGTAAGGGTACATAAAATGCCTAGTACGCAAGGGTATCTAAAATGCAGTTTAGAGCGAATGAAAGCTATAGGGGAAAAAACATAAACATATAGAGATAACTCACCTACATCAAGTGTTCATCCAGGGACAGTGACCTCTAAAAAGAAAAAATAAATAAATACTTACCTTTCCTGCCTGCTTGCTCCCACGCCGCCATGCCTGGAGTGTCTGATCTTCCAGGCTACAAGATGGATGCTGATAATACAAGGTAGATGAGGAGGTGGTAGGTCCGCCTTAAATTCCATCTGTCAGATTGTGGAAGTCTATTGACTTGGAAATGTATCTCTACAATGGAGATTCCAATGGCAAAATAGACACTAGGGTTTGTGTTACAGCTCCTTCAGTATTGGGCTATTTTTATACTGGGCATATTGTACGTGGCAGCAAAGTGTGGCATGAGTTATTTTTTTTGAAGCAGCATCAAGACCCAAAAATATTGTTCCTCACCCACCATTATAAAACTTGTATAACGCTTTGTTGGTGCGCCTGTGTAGACCGTTCCATTAAAATGAATGCTTCCACGGGGGGGGGTAGTTCTTTTACTGGTGGTCTATTTGCTTATTCCAATGTGTGTTATAAGTGTTTGATACACTCAACCCCACCCCACTCGTTGCTGTAATGACAGAGGGTAACAACATGGATCCCAAAGTCTGTGCCAGGGGATATGAGCCACCTCAGATGGGGGTAAATCCTCCTTTGAAGTAACCTGCTATTACTTTTGTTTTGGGATGAAAATGGTTTCCATGATAATGGGCTGAAAATTATTAGGTTCACCTCTAACCTAAATTTAACCGGCTGTGTGCTGGATCAAAGCAAGCCGATACCTACACCGTAACATTCGTCAATAGTTTAGAAGAGGGAAATAAAGGTTGTTTACTTAGGCTACTTAGCTGTCGGATGATCGCTGCAAGTGTATTATTGGTTACACATTCCAGTTCACTGGTGATCCCGTCTGGCACACTTCCCCGGCACAGATGCCTGGGCTCTATGTTCCTCTTGACCAGCGGCATGGCTCAGCTGTAAAGAGAGCGAAAGAAAAAAGTGTCAAGCAATGTTTGTTTAGATGTCAGTGAATTCTGGAGAGTCAAACTAAATCACAATATAATTTGGAAGCTGTTGCAAATGAATCAGCTACAACAATACCATTGTAACACATAAACCAAGATCAGAATAGACAGGACAGGTGTCACACTTATGCCCCCCATACACCTTAAGATCACTCCACACAATTTCCTTTAGATCTTTCAACAACTATGTAGTGCTGGGTCCTTCCTGATAGAATACATAGTGATTGGAAGGTATAGATCACTGCTATGTAGTGCCGGGTCCTCCCTGATAGAATACATAGTGATTGGAAGATTAAAACGCTCCTCATATTACATGGTTTTGGTAAAACAAAATTTGATTGTATGGAAAGATTGTAAGGTGTATTGGGGGCTTAAAGCAAATGTGCACCTAGCAATACAATATCCATAGCCTAGACAATATAAAAACATCTCTTGTTACAGTTTTTTAAAAACTAAAGTAAGAAAAAATGTAACTCAATTAGTTTACTACAGGCAGATCAGTTCGTTGAAGAATGGACTCTGATCCCCAAAAAAAAAACATTGATCACATATGGGTGTACATCGTATAAGACGTCCTTTATTTGCTCCATACAACAACAGTGTTATAGCATAAGGAACAGAAACACATTGTTTTTTGGTCAAGCAGTGTGGTGACCACCCGATGCGGTATGGGGTAGTTGAATGGCTTTTAATGAAGGCAGCATGGACTAAGGTATAGGATGGAACTTGATTGGTTGCTATAAAGCTGAAAGCTACCGAAATTTCAAGCTCTGAAGTTATAAAGAATGAATGCTTGCTGGTACATTGGACACGCAAATTAAAGGTCCCCACAAACTAGCACCCCCATTGAAATCAATGGCCGGCACACAAAGGGTGCCTGCCGTTGCAGTGAGCGATGGAGAGCAGTGTGATAATGTCATCACGCTGCACTCCACTGCTCATCTGTTGGTCTCCACTCGATACGTGTGTGGGGACCCTAAAGTACTCCCAAACTTGCTCAAAAAGCAGAAACTATATTTGAAAGAGTAGTTAAGAAGAGTATTAAGTACCAGACTACATTGCAAATAGTTGGCAGCATCTCCCAGGAAGCATGCTGACAAATAAGCTTATTATAACTTTGTGATCAGGTTAGGATTATTTTGGAGTGAGATTTGGTAACAGGGAAACTTAGCTACAAATTGAAACACAAAAGCAGCCATCATATCAAAGAAAAGGTATGAAGCATGCATGAGTGTGCATGCATGTAGTAATGGCCAACAGTGGATCTCCATAGATAGAAAGCAGCCACCACAGTGTGAGGTGGCTCGTAGTGTGAGGTTCACTGGCACTGAACAACTTACCTATGACCAGCTATTTACATATGGGAGAAGATATAAGTCTGTGTCACAAAATATATTTATTGCAATGCAGAATATTAATGTAAATACACAACTCACACTATCTAATTGTAAAATGTGTCTCTCCCTAACTTGGTCAGTGTGTTCAGAGAATGGGTACTGCTAGTGCTAATGCAGATAAGATCTCTTTTATGCAGTGGCTTTTTGGCTGGGCTGGAGGGAATGGAACAAATTTCTGCCTCCTGAGATGCATAGCTATTGCTCCCAGGATGGTTGGGACAAAAAGACGGACTGTAAGACGCAGGGAAGCATTCCCATTGATTGTAATGGTAAAAAAGTGTGTCTTATAGTCCGAAAATATGGTAACTGTTTTTTATTCACGATCCCATGTGTCCCATAATTTTTTACTGGAAAATTACATAGCTAATTGATGCCCCATTTGACCAGTAAATGTATCATTTTAATAATCCTAATTGCACTTTATCTAACCTTTTCTGGACATTGGGTCACAGTGTGTGGCATTTGTATTAAGTGTGCGCCATTTATACTCAAGGTGAACAATTTTCTCACAGTGAGCGGCATTCATACTGAATGCAAACAAACGTGCTCAAAATTTCTCTGAACAGGTATAGAACATTTCAAAAGGTTTCAGAATTTGTGTTTGTAATCTCTACATCAAATGCACCAATACCATTTCTTTAAATCACCTATCACAGCCGCAGTCTCTGTCATTACTACAAGTGTGCATAGACAGCTGTGGATCTGAAGATGTGTCAAGGGAAATGTCCTTCGCATGTCCAGACTGAGATGGAGTTTGTTTATCACTGGCTGCTGAACCAGACGCTATAATATGAACATAATGAATCTGGCAACCTACGCTGTATTCATGAAGAAATTTGTATTCATTTACATAGTCATAATGGAGTTGAACTATGGAAACAAATTGGAATCAATTCAGTGTTCCTCATGAGACCAGACCCAGGGCAAAAGTGCTAACCACTAAGCCACTATGCTGCCCACTGGGATCGTATGTGCAAACTAGGTCAATGTTTCCACATCTTCACTCCAGTCATCATCTTTTAATGGAAGGCAATGGCTGGAAGGTGTGAAGGGCAATGGGTCAATGCAGTATCCATCATCTTACTACATAGAGAATGATATAAAGCTTTCATTAGGAATACTGTGGACAGTTCTGGAGAACACAAATCACTTCATATGAACGAGTAAAAGAGATATAGTGAACACATAATTGAAACCGTTGAATACATTAAAAGTATGAATGACATTCAGAAGGTTAGTAACGTCAGCGAGGCTGAAAGACCTACAGAAGAGGTTGTGATTCAGTCAACAGCACCTACATTAAAACATGCTTGAGACAAGCAAACTGATAAGCTAGCCATACACTATGCAAGCCCACCTGCGATCATTGTGTCATGCGATCGCAAAATCGACAAGTGATCATACAACAATCGCAGTGCACACCAACAAAGGGAAAACAATTTCTGCCCAATACTTTAGATGGGGATTGAGGGTCCCGATCCAAAGTAACAGCTATCGACCAGAAAAATACAGACATGTGTGATCACTGTTTGATCAATTTCCCGATTGTTTGAAATTTTTGGGGTCGATCGCTCAAGGTGGGCAGACATCGATTACCCAACGATTGGCCACAACAATCTATCATTGCGGTCGATTGTTCAGGAATTGGGTGTAAAATCGCTATGTGTATGGCCAACTTTACACTAAGGCAGTGATTCCCAAACTAGGGGACACAGAGGTTTGGGGGGGGGGGGCGGTGGTGCAGCTAGGGGGCTGAGGAAGGGACTAGCAGAAAGCCAACCATGGAGGAACAAGCTGCAAACAGTAAGTAGAGTGCATGTAATGTGTGTGTCTGGGTGCCTTTGTCTCTATGTGAATGATACATATGTCTGCATGTGAAAAACAAAGTTTAATTTCACACGATACTGCAAGAAAATAAATGTGGCTAATGTGAAATGGCCTTCAATCTGAAACTGTGTAGTTTAAAAAGGGGGACTAGAAAATGTTCCTATATAGAAAAGGTAGGCTCTGCTGGGAAAGTTTGAGAACCACTGTACTAATGGTTAGTTTACATGGGCAGTTTTTATCGTATTAAAATAGGACTTTTAAGGAGTTATACAACAAAATCATAGAGATTAGAACTATGGAGTACCTTACGGCCTGTCTAAAGGATAGAAGGAGAAATTTTTATAAAACATGGGAATACTGGGACTTATATACAGGGAGGGACTGTGGCAACTAAGATACAAAACATCAGGGAAGAGGCGAAGGGCAGTGTGAAAGGGAAGGACGAATGAGGAAGAATGAGAGATAGGTGGAATGAAAGGGAAAAGTTAGATTGATACTGGCAGTTAAATTATATTGAATATATGTCAATATACATGTTAATATATTGAAGATGAAAGAAAAAAAATATTATGAATTGGATTTTTATATGTGAATGTTAAAAAAAACTAATAAAGAGATTATTATCAAAAAAAAATAGGACTTTTAAGGTTGTTGGAGATCTGGGGGTTAAAAGTCAGAGAAGCATATGTAAGGCCTTGTGTCCACTGCCGCTTCCCTGCGCTGGCCGAAAAAAGCATTGGCACTTTTGCCTGTGGATTTCCCGTGACTTGCAGGCAGTTTGCCCATGTCATAAGCATTTGAATTAAGACTACCATATTGAAATCTTTCTTGGTGTGCGTTGGAAGAGGGGTAGCCTTATACGGCGAGTATACCCCAAACTCTATATTTTAAAGGGAAATGTTGGGGATCGTCTTATACGCCGGAAAATATGGTAGTTAGCTAGTTATTAGAACATAGAAGTTATTAGAACATAAGGGTTTGTTTCCATTATACGTCGTATACGCTTAGCAGGGGTTCCGACGTATCCCACAGACATTGCCTGCTGGGCGGATGGTCTGTTTACACATCCGCCAGTGCAGAGGCTGAACGTACTCGACTAGCGCAATGAAGACAGACCCTCCACCGAGCTGGTAAGTCTGCTACGTTGGGACTTCCCGCTAAGCGCGTACGCTTAGCGGAGGGGTCCCAACAATATGGAAACATAGCCTTAGTTTACTTAATGTTAAGTTTATTTTTTTGCAGATGTCTCCATCTATGGAATCATAAAGAGGATCTATGATGAGTATCTCATAGTTTCCCACATTCTATAAATCTATTTATTTTTTCAATACTTTTCCAGTACTTATTGGATCTGACACTTTGATAAGATGGCTCAGTTCACCCTGTGTTCTGTGGGTGAAATAATCAAGGGCTGCTTGTTGACTTGTTCTTCTCTTCAACCAACTAGATTAAAGTATTAGTAAAAGAAGATGCTGACGTGTTAATCCTCTTCTTAGGAGGATGAATGTTCACTCTGAACTAGCCAAGATGCCATACATAAGACTACCGGAAGTGCTTTTTTTCTGATGGAAGGTTTTTTTCTACAGGGTTGTTAATGATGTGGTGAGAGTAAACCAACAACTGTATCTATGGTAATATTTTCTGCAACATGGACCACTGTCAGCTCCAACTTTTTCATCATTTTCATTTCAGCTCGTGCTTTATTTGTTCCCTTTTAGTTAAAAAAAAATCCATTTACAACCAGTAAAATTTATTGCAACTCCTCACTTCCTCTCAAGCACTCACAGATCAATTGATCATCAACGGGAGCTGCAAGTTATGCTTCTTTGTCAGGGATGTCCATGGGGGGGGGTTCAATTTAAAATTTAAATTGTATTGCTTGTATATTGTACATAATGTGGTCAATGTATCCTGCATGTATAGTAGATGCTGATGGGCACACAAATGTTTGAAGGTTTGACATGACAAAGTTGCATATGGGAACTGATCAATATTCAATACAAATTACAGCAGAACCAGACAAAAGCCCAATTATCTTCTTTTATGAGCTCCTTCAAAGCTGAACTCCAGCAGACCGCTAAATATTTAATAGGAATGTATATAAACTTTTATGAATTCATAAAATGATTAATACTTTTATTTCAACTTTCATAGCATTGATGTTCTGGTAACCTCCCTGCAGATTATACTGCAACTAAATCTAGAGCCTAACCAAGTGTATGGATGGACATTACAGGATCCGCTCGTGTAAAGGAGCCCTTAGTGTTAATGGACAACCACAGCAAAAAAAAGATGTTTGCAAAATATTGATCTGGTTTAAGGAGTGAACTCTAAAATCACTGAACATGATCTTAAGCAAGAAAAATTGCTTGAGATGTACAAAAGTGTTGTGAGGACATTACAAAAACAGAATTACTCTGGCACATGTAATTTTTGCATAAATTATGTTCAAATCAATGATTGCTAGAGCACCTGCTCTATAATTTCTAGCTTCTAGTCTAACTGGCTTCTGGGGGGTGATGGGATCCTGTTTTTGATGGTATCCGTGATTGCGTCTCCTTCCGGGATTTTCATTTGTTACATTAATAACTTAGGACACCTATACTGGCGGCCCTTACAGGCTCTTGCTCCGGCCCTTTTGTTAAATTTAAAAACCATTATGACCCACGAGTCTAAATGTTTGCCCACCCCTGCCCTAGCTCATAGTAAATAATACTCTCTTAAACTCAAGCTGCTGAGTTTGATCGGCTCAACTATAGTCTGCACGTCATTTGCATGTTGAATTTTCAGCATCTCATTAAGCATTTGTTTTTTTGGTGCAAGGTCCCAAAACTCCTCTGCATTTCCACTTACATGCTTTACACCAAGATTCTTCAGATGGAGCTAAACATCGGTTCCTATGCTTGGAAGAGACCAGACAACTTCAAGGCGACACTCAAATCTAAAACAGAAAAAAATATATATATAAGATTACAGTCAACTTTTAACACCTAAACCCAATAAAGCATTGAAAGGACCCCATTACAAAAAAAAGTTACATCTACTTCCAGCTAAAGAAATAGAAATTCCCAGCTACCCTCAAGTTTTAATACGACAAGTCAACCAGTCCTAAGCTTAAATAAGGAATATGGGACCATTTGTGGTTTTTCAAGGAATGGCATTGTCCCTAGGATGTCATTTTAGGAATAACTGAAACAGCAAAAATATGTCAGTCCATGTAAGATAACATAGCGTGGTCACATGTGCTAAGGCATGTGGTGCGTAAAAGTCACCAGCACTGTTATTTGACCTTTATGCAATGGCTTTCCATCAACAAGCAGCCATGCAAACCTTCCTATCACCAAGTGGTGGATGGAATGTTACTACAAATGTCTCCTCTGGGCTTTAGTGCAGTGGAAACGTGTTTGTGGAATGAGGAACCAGACATATGTTTAGTGGATTATTTCAAGTAAGAAGAATGGTAACTGCCTACTGCATTGTGTCCCTTTGTCTCGGTTAATGGACAATGTTCTAGCATTCTAAAACATCTTGGCCAATTTTAAGCTTTGAACTTTGTAAGAACCAGGGAAGAGAAATAAGTATTTTTGGTTAATTCATAATTCCATCGAAACTCTACCAAAAGTCCTTTCTAGTGGAATAGAAAAGGCACAGTGGGTCAAGAATTCTCCTCCAATGTTGCTGTCCGATAAATACACTTCTGGATAAATAAATATGTATGGGTATGTTTCCACTGCCTGCCCAGCGGATGCTCTGTTCAGACACTGCACTACATTAACCCCTGTATCAGCGGATCAGCTCAGCGCTGTGAGAACAGAGGATCCGCCATGCAGGTAAAGTGTATATGATCTGTCGGGACCCCCACCAAGGACTTCCCTTAATATAGGGGTTCCGATGTCTGTGGAGACAAAGTCTTAAACCCACTCAGCTGTTGTAGAAAGCCTTTCCAGATTAGTAGAAGCTGTTTTGTCTGCAAAAGGGAGCTGGTCAACTGCCTATTTATGCTTCTAGATTTAGGAAGAGGCATCATAAAACGTCTTGAAGGCCTAATGGTCTTGGACCAATATTGGGAATTAATACTTGGACCAATATTGGGAATTAATTGTCCACATAGTGTACCGATATCATAAACCAGCAGTTCAAGCATTTAAAACAAGGAAAACCAAATCTTATATTTATTATACTTCCATGTACACCTGAAAAGCCAATATAATCACTTCAAAAACTTTAATGGAACCATTCATTCAATTATTCTTCTAACTCAAATGCAGCAGACACATTCTATACACTAAAGCTTTTTAATTTAAATAACACAAGTGTATATCATAAAACATTACTTAACTATTTAAAGAATACAACAAAAACTTTTCCATGGAGTTTGTTCGATCATAATCAACCTCTCATGTGGTTCCTGCATATTGTAGGTCCCAATGCCACTTAGAATAGCCAATAGCATTGATTATTTTAGCTTTTTAGAAGGGTGGTATAGTTGCCACTGATTGCCATTATAAGTAGCATCCTTCATGCTGTCTCCCAATCAATTTTAGAAGAGACTACTTGAGAAAATGATATTAAGTACCCCTTTGGGACAAAAAGTTTCATGAAGGCTGATCTAGAAGTTAAATAATATATAAATCTAAATTTAGAACAGAACTCCCTTTGAATCAACACACAGAAACAAAGAAATCTGATGGCAAGAAGTTGTTGCACAGTGCTTTACAGATGATCAGAGCACCCAGGTGCACTGATGACTAGCAGTTACCATGGTAATGGCAGGAAGAGTGGGCTCTAGAAATGATCACTTTGATTCATAGGCACACATCTGTTTATGCACCAGACAACATGATAACACTTTACAATCACTTTAATTTTAACATAACTGAACAGGCCCAATAAGAGCGCATCTGCTAGCAATGTCAAGTACGACAAACCTCTAGGGGAAGCGAGAGGTCTAACGGTACACTGCAAACTAACGTACATGAATAATGCAGACATTAGCTAAGCAGAAAGTCAACAAGCAATAAATAAAAAAAAGTGTAATAATAATGGCAAGGCTTCCATTGGTCAGTAGAAGAAACAAACTATACTCAACCAGGATACGGTTCATAGACCCCAAATGTACTTGAAAGGTACGTTGTACTGGTAATACCATCTTTAAATGCAAGGGTCAATGGGCAACTATCAACAAAATATAATAATTCATAAAGTGATTTACTTAAACATTACAACAGGTACACAATAGGACATAGAAGTAAAGAAGCGCATCCATAGATGCTTAATATGTTGGGTCATGTTTCCAACGTATAGCATAAGGCAGTGGTTACCAAAGTTTCCCTGCAGGACCCTCCTTTTCTATATAGGAACATTATCAACCCCCCCCCCATTCAAACTACACAGGTTCAGAATGTGAGCCAGCACAATGCGAAAACACAGGGGGAGGGGGGGGGGGGGGTTACCAGTAAAAGACACAGTAGCATTATCGCTAGCACCACTGCTGCAGTGTGGCTAGTGTAAAATGGATATTCAAATTTAAAATACAACTCCTTTTTACACACATCAAACATGCATCATATACACACACCAATCATACAAGATATTTCTGTATATTCATAGAGACAAACACACACACATAACATGCACTCTACCTACTGTCTGCAGCTAGTTCCCCCATTGTGGTTTTGATTGATTGTGGTTGTTGACAGTGGTAGAAGATGGTGGGTGGAATTTGCAGAGACAGAAGAGATCTGACAATGGGGAGCGATCTCTCTCATCCCTCTGGCGTTTCTCACATAGAGGGCTCCGTAGCGTGGCCCCGCCCTGGAATACCTCTGTACACCCCCCGTTTGGGAACCACTGGCATAAGGAGTGAATCAATGTAGGTCTGATCTCACCCATTCACCCTCTCAAAATGGCTCATGCCCATTGCATTGCTGGGCAACTTTAATATCTCATAGTGAAGCTTAGGACGAATGATGTTACAGTATATAACAAAAGTGAATACACCCCTGAGCCGCCGATATTGTGATAAATAGTTTATAATCTTTTTGGGACAACGCTGCAGATATGACCCTTTGATACAAAGTAACCAGTATTCAATTTGTATAACAATGCTTGTATAGGTTGTAATGACATCCATATGACTTCTTGAAGGATCCTGACAAAGCTAAAGATCCAAAGTCTCAAAAGTCAAAGTGTCATCTGTTTTTTCCTAAGTGG
>CM070033.1:27020207-27048825 GCA_036250615.1 Ptychadena robeensis
GGTATGAGTCTATCAGCATGGCACTTTTTGGGTATGAGTCTATCAGCATGGCACATTTTGACTTGTTTTTCCGATGCCCAGATGTCTTCCCCTCTCCCCCACAATCCTGGCCAGGGGAGGCAGAGATGGTCTAGGAAAACCCAGTGGGCGGGCACGTCGCTGAACATGAAGTTGGTTGCCCCCAGATACCGGTGTGCCAAAGGCCAGCAATAGGGCGAGTATGAGGGGCCCATGAGGGCTGATTTTCCCAATTTTAATCGTTTTAGGTCGATCTAACCATGTGTGCTGCCATATATTTTTAATCAATCAACAACATTTTTTTATTGAATTAACTTGATTGGACAAAAAATCTAGATATGAATGGGGGCCTTAAGGTGTTACTACATTAGCATGCATGGAGCTGTGACCAACGCCATGTATGCTAGTGACCTGGATGAATGAGAACCTACACATCCAAAAAGTACATTGTATAATAAGTAAAATAAACTATTCCTGGTTATAGTAACACTAGGTCCTTGTGGGGTACCCTCTTGAGGTAGCAAAGTATTATAATTCACACACATTGATTCCATTCCAAAATCACCAAGTTTCATTCTGAGGACGTTGGAAGCAAAAGTAAAAAGCACATGACTGCAGTTGTAAAAAAAATATGCGGAAGATGACAACTTTCATTGGATCTATTTTTGAGCGGTGTCAGGACCAGAAATGACTCGAGGAAATATCAGACAATAAAAACTTGATTGGAGAGGAAGAGATCCAATCATTTCTCACTTGTTGACATTTAGTTTGGGCACCATTTAGGTAGCAGAGTTAAATTTAGACGTCTAATTGAAGATGCTGGTATTGCTGGTAATTAGACTCAGTTGCCAGCTGTTTGCACATACACAGCAGAGTGATTAAGAATTGATGAATTCACGCGGAGCGCACGTTTAGTGGGCTATTTCCTTCAACACTGGCACACTATTTCCTCACCACGGGGCATAACAATAGAAATGTCCCTGTTTCCCATGTTTTAGGTGCGTTACCGCCACATTTTTACACTTAAATTGAAAAAACATCCCCAAAAAATTGGATAAGCATCGTGCATGTTTTTTCTATGTCCTGCTGACATGTCCATTGAACATCCTACACTTACAATGCAGGGCCATGTGTTTAATCAAAACGGGGTCCTTCCATGTATATGTCTCCCCAAGACTAAAACTGACCCACCACCTAACCAATTATGGTAGCCCAACGTTCACTGAAGCTTCTCCAGGACCTTTCACATCTGTCACATGGTCTCCCCTCATCTTTAAGTCCTGGACCTGCCATTACTGGTGTTCTTTGGCAAATGCCAGTTGGACTTCATGGTGCCAATAGTGAGCATAAGGCACACTAGAGGAAGTTGTTCCCTCAGGACACCCTCCTGAAGTATGTTCTAATTTTTGGTCAGAGTCTTGCTAGAGGTCGCTTTGACTGACTAACAGTACTTATCCATTTCCCCCTTGCACAAAAGAGTAGATACTGCTCATGGATTAAGGACCTTCAACAGCACTGTCCATCTCTCCAGGTCTGCCTGTCTCCTGGAATCTCTTCCATGCTTGTGATGTTGTGCAGGGAGACACAGCAAACCTTCTGGTAATGGTGCATATTGATGTGTCATCCTGGTGGAGTAGGCTTGCCTCTACAACCTCTTTAGGGTCCAGGTATCAACTCATCCTACCAGTAATGACACGTAACATGGAACCTGGTCACATGGAAAACTAACAAAAAGCAGTCAAATAAAGCTAAGCATACACGGTTCGATTTTAGCTATCGATCGGCCTAAAAAGATTAAAGTTTAGATTGATCAGATTTAATTATAATTATATTATAATTATACTACACACATGGTTAGATCAGCGAAAATTGTTCGATATCGATCAAAACATAGATCGGAAAATGATCGGGCATGTTGGAAAAGTTTTGTCAATTGTACAACGATCAAACTAAAATCGTAGCATTGTGTGTGTGGATCGGGGCGATTGTATCCGATGAACACATTTATATATGACTCTTCCCTGTGTTTTGTGATCGAAACAAAAATCTGCGATTTTGGTCGTATTCCGTTTGGACCTTCCATGTGGTACTACTTTGGATTCGCTTATGATCGGTCAAAATATCAAGATTGAAAATTGGATCGGAAATCAATCATACTTAAATCGAAATGTGTATGGCCAGCTTAAGATGAGGAGGGTAAAAATCCCATTTTTGATGGGACACTCTCAGGTCCCCCTCCCCTCGGTTCCCTATCCCCTGACCCCCCCCCTCCTTTCCTCCCATTTCCCCCTCGGCTCCTCCCCCCCCCCCCTCTTTCTCTTCTCATCTTTTTTCCCTTCATTCTTTCCCCTCTCCCCCCCCCCTTTCCATTCAAATTTTTTTCTTCTCCCTCTTTTACACCTTCCACACCACTCCATACACTGGGGCACACATACACAATGACACACATTTACCACATATTATCTGCCCACACCTACTCCCAGTCACTCACTTTTTTGACACTTTTTCTTTGTAGTGGTTAGTTTTGGGGTTCCATGTGGACTTTATTCTAATTTCAGGCGGTCATGTCTTGGCGGTTGTTCTGGGGGGGCTGCGGACGCCTCTGGTCCCTACTATTTCTCCCCCGCTCCCCTGGCCTCCTATGTCGGTTGGTTTGTGGGTGGTTGGCCTGGCGGTGGCCACCTGGGGCCCACTCCACCTGGGGTGTCACCAAGTACATTACATGACCAGCTAATGTGAGTACACAGTCTATATATGTAGGATTGATTTTAAGACATCTGATAATTGTTACAGATTATAGTAATGGCGGGATCTCCTGATGAAGCTAATTGTTAGCGAAACGCGTAGAGAAGACGTCCATTGCAGATTTGAAAATTTTAAATATGTATTTATGTGGATCATGTAATCTGATTTTATTTTATTTCATTGTATGTGACGGCAAACTATATATATGTAAATATCTGTACCACCGCTGTAATCATGTAAAAACATTGTGAATATGTTTTTAGAAACGTGTATGCAATAATTAAACCTCGTATATATTTTTACAATTGTGGTGAATTAAATATGTCTGAAAAGTCCTAGAGTTTAATCTCCACTTCGGACAAGGGGGAACAATATGTTGCGCTGTTGTTGTTTCTGTTTGAATAATCCATTTACTGGAAGGTGGAAGACACCAGTCCCCAGCCCCCCTCCCCCCCCTTTTTGCTATTGTTGTTTGTGTTTGAATATATGTAAAGGTAAGCAGGAAGGAATTCTCTGCGCTGCTGTTCTGGGGGAAGCTCCGAAATTTGGATCAGCTCTACCTGTCAAGTGATCAGTACCGTTATAAAGTCTAAATCTCCCCCATGGGTTTACAGACAGCGAGAAATACTTCACAAGTTCTAAACTTTTACCTCTCTGTCCAAAAAAATGTTTCCCTTGAAGAGCTAAGCCAACTCTGTATTATTTATGTCATATCTAGAGAAGAATTCCCTGCCTGCTGACCTCAATTACCATGTTTCTGTTTTGTATTAATGTTTGCATGATATCTTCTTCCAAAAGTCTGGCTGTGAGTCAGAACTTTATATACTATGTCAACTTGCTACACAGCATGATAAAATGTACTTCAGAAAATAATCTCATCTCTCTTCATGCCTTTGATCCACCAGTCACTATATAGCTGGGCATACACGAGTAGATTTGCATGCAATCGGCCGGTGATCACCACGCTGTGATTGATCGTGGGTCAATCGGACGGTAATCAATGTGCACTACATGGGCACATCAATTCCCGTTTGATGGGGACCCAGTTTCCCAGTGGCCGGCTGGGGAGAATCAGAGAGAGAGTCAGCCAGCCTGTGCGCCCTCCCTCCCCTCGAGACGTGCTGGCCCTGCCCCCGGGACTGCAGCTAGCTGATCGCCGCTTGTGTGCGCCGTTCAGCTGCATTACTTTGAATGGAGACCCACTGTCCCCATTCAAAGTAATGGAAACCCATTTGGTTGAGTTCCTTCGAGCAGGATCCATTGATCCTGTTTGAAGGAACCGTGGATGGCTCAAATCTTGTAACATATTAGAGCAACATTGGGAGCCTGATGTTGCTCTAATCTGTTTCTTCATCGAGCCGTGTTTGCACAGTTTAAGATTATCATCAACATTTATTTATATAGCGCCAGCATATTACGCAGCGCTGTACAAGATTAGAATATTGATTTATAAATTACATAAATAATATTTATATAAATACAAATATGATTTTGTAACATTGCAGTTTACCTCTTTTAACCTCTCTAGGAGTTGAGACGACCCTGTTAGTTTGATCCAGGCATCCAAAAAGTGCAACAAACTGGGTTCATCCGGTAAGTATCACTTATGCCTGGCATACACACGCCAATTAGCAGCCAATTTTTCCACTGACCGACGGGCGTGCGCGCTTGCGCCGTCTGTCGGCAGCAACATCGGCCACCAATCGGCGTGTGCCCACAGCTCGGCCGGCCAGAGAATGGACATGTCCGATGTTCTCTGGCCGATGCCATTAACTTCAATGAAGACCGGCGTCTTCATTGAAGGTAATAGCCAGCACACAAAGGGTGCCCGGCCGATTAAAGCAGCTCCAGAAACGTGATGACGTCCTCGCGTTGCATTCTGGGGCTCATCTGAGCTCGTCTGTCTGCACCCGTCTGTGGGTGTATGGCAGGCATTACTCTATTTAACTTTAAATTGTATGGAACAGAGTTTTCTACGCAGAAAGCTATATTCAGTGCGATTTGAATATCCCACCGCCTGTGTCACGCCATAATTTTTTTTGGGGGGGATATTTTCATGCCTATTTAGTAATGTATGAGGGCTCTTTCACACTAGCCGTGCTGGAGTTGCAGTACCACAAAGCAGTGCGACTAGCATTAACACAAGAACACCTATCTACCTTTCACACTAGCCCCGTGTTTGTGTTTGTGTTAGCGTAGCGGTTTTAGCTAGGAGCAATATGGGAAGTTGCCCAGGGTTACATCATGCTGGGGGGCCGCTCTGGACATCAAGCACATGGATAGAAAATCTCATCTCTGGAGGAGTAAGTCACAGAGTCCATAAGTAAAATGGCCCCAGGGCACTGATCTGCCTATAGCTAGCCATACACGAACCGATCGGAGGCCGATTTTGCCACCGACCGATGGGCGTGCGCGTTCACGTCCGTCGGTCTGCAGCAAAATCCGCCGCCGATCGTGGGTGCCCACATGTGGTGACAGATCCCTGTCGCCCCACAGCTCGGCCGGCCAGAGAAAGGACATGTCCGATATTCTCTTCAATGAAGACCAGCATCTTCATTGAAGCTCAGGGCCAGCACACAAAGGGTCAGCTCTGAAATGCAGCGTGATGACATCATCACGCTGCATTTCAGAGCTAATCTGTCCTGCTCTGTCGGCACCTACTCGGTGTGCGTGGGGGCCTTATGACTACCACATCTACTAACAGTACAAAGTGCAACCGCAGGAGCATCGCCCTTAGTGTAAAGGGGCCAGAGGGTAACATTTAGCAACGTCACTTCTGGGTTGCGGATCTAAAAAGGTTGAGAACCACTGTGCTAGGGAGATTAATGCCAGAGGGAATTCAGATTTCTGTAATTATTGAGACAATAGGACTTTGCAGACTTATGCACTCCACTCCTCAGCATCCTCACCTATCGTATACTCTGTTCCCCAACCAATTAGATTGTAAGCCCGTCCGGGCAGGATCCTCCACTCCTCCTGGGTCATAAGCTGTACCGGTGTGTTATCTTGTGTAGTGTCTTAACTCTATTTTATTGTACCAGCTATATAAATAAATGATGATAATAATAACTTCATCACTCTTTTCTGTTATTTCTAATTACTTCAACTTTACAATAGAAACACTCACAGTTGATGGTGTAGCAATACCTTTGTCGGTACAGCATAACTGCTTCAATAAGTATAAATTAACAGTTTGTTATAAAAAAAAAATCCCAACCTTTCAAAAAAGCATGTTCTCTCAATGACATAACTGCTCCCTGCCCTATAAAGAAGATAGATATCACATCTCACTTCCTCTGTGCATTAAGAAAAGAAATAAACAATTTCTGGTGTGAGGATTATTGAGGTTTTACTCTGCTCAATGAGGACTTTGGTAATATAATGCTGTACCTTGTACAGTATTTTGGCCAGCCAGCATTTCCCATTATGTTTTGTAATGTATTTTCCCTTCAGTAAACAAGTATCTTTTCTCACCAGAGTGTAAGAATTGTTCATGGAGCCATGATCTGATAACTTCTGCTTTACTTACTTCTGATTTCACTGCCAGTCTATGCTATGCTTGCAGCACTGCTCTGCTCCCTTATCATCATAGCATGGAACGCCTACATATTAAAGGCAGATCTAGTACATGTGCAGGCCAAGTGCTCAAGGATCCAAAATGTATCAAATCGAAATGGAGCAGGTTCTCAGTGTCCTCTACTCATTGGCTGTTGGAAACAAAGGTGATGTGACCGAAAAAGTTTGGGAAAGACAGGAATTAGAAATTTTTGTGTCCAGAGGTAGAGATTCTCCTAGCCAAGAAGGCAGCTTTACGGTAGTCCTAGATGGTTCAATTATTTTGCGATCATATTGTGAAGTACTGATAATGGAACATCGATTGTTTGTGAATATGTAAAACTGTGTGGAGGTACAAACGATCAGTTCTTTTTTTTAAGCACCATTCCCACTTTCTGCCACAAGAGGGCGCCAGGAAACAAAAAACTACATGTACAAGTGAAATATCCAATGAAATTACCAGCATTTCAGATCACGGCGGTTTACAACCGCCAGGTAAACGACCCATAAACATAACCGAAGAAACTCTATGGTGTCCTAATGTAGACAACCTGCGAACGCCTGTACTAATTTGAAGCTGCCCGAAGGCAGTCCTTAATATTCGATATTGATCACTTCTAGTTGATCAAACCAGGTGGGGAACTTTCTAATATTGATTTTGTGGTTGATCAAAGGGAACCCCTAGACTTCATAGTTAACAATTGCCATTGTGCCATCAGAACCCTCACCTCCTATATACCTTCAAGCTTTCTAATGGTATGGACATATTTATTGTTTAGAGCTGCCAAGGTGGACTGGGAAGGGGGGGGGGGGGGGGGTGTTAAAACGGGGGGGGTGTTTTGTAAAATGGTAGAATTGGGGGGGGGTTCATTCGGTGGTTTGTGGGGGGGGGGTTGTTAGTGTGGGTGGGGTTTGGGGCAGAAAGGGTGGAATAAGGGGGGAATGATGAATGGGGGTGGGGGTTGTTGTAATTATGGAAGTGGAATGGGTGTAAAGTGAGGGGGGGGGGGGGTTGTACATGGGAAAATGGGGGAGAGATTTTGTGTGGGTTGGGGGTGTAGGCAGAAAGGGGGGGATGGAGAATGATTAATGGGGGAGGGGGGTGTAAATGGCAGCAGGATTGGTGTGTTGGAGGATGGGGGGGGGGGGGGGAGGGGGGGGGGTAATTTGTTGTTTTTGTTTAATAAAAATGGTTTGAAGGGGGCGGGGGGGGGGGGGGGGTTGGCGGGGGGGGGGGGGAGTGTTGTGGTGGGGGGTTGGGGGCAGAAAGGGGGAAGGGAATGAGTATGGGGGGGGGGTGTAAAGATGGAGGGGGATTGTGGTGAGCAGGGGGGGGAGTGGGGGTGGGGTATAAAAATAGTTGAGGAATGAGAATTGGGGGCGAGAGATTTTGTGGGGGGGGGGACGGGGCGGGGAAGAAAGGGGGAAAGGGGGACAGGGAGAAGGGGGGGGGGTCGGGGCGGGGGAAGAGGGGAGGGGGAAGGGTGGGGGAGCGGAGGGGGGGGGGGGGGGGGGGAGGGAAAAGGCGGAGAAGCGGGGGAGAGAGTTTGGTCGGGGGTGGGGGTTAGGGTTTAGGGAAGAAAGGGCAGATAAGGGGGGACGAAGAGAGAAGGACATTAAATGTGGGAGGGGGGGGGGGGTTGTGTAGATGGCAGAAGGAATTGTGGGGTCGAGGAGGGGAGGGGGTGGGGAGGGGGGGTGGATTGGTTAAAAGGTAACAATGGGGGGGAGGGGATATTGTGTGGTGGGGGGATTTAGTTTAGTGTGGGTGGGGGGTTGAGGCAGAAAGGGGGGATGCGAGAATGATAATGGGGGGGGTGTGGACGGGGTGTTGTCTTTGTAATATGGCCGGAGATATTGTGTGTGAGGAGGGGGGTTGTTAATAATGGTAGATTAGAATAGGGGGAGAGATTTTGTGTAGGTGGGGGGTTTGGGAGGGCAGAAATGGGGGGAGGAAATGATGTAATGGGGGGCGGGGGGTAATATGGCAGGAGGAAGTGGTGTGTGGCAGGGGGGGGGTGAGAAAATGTAGAGTGGGGGGCGAGATTTTGTTGGTGGGGGGGGGTTTGGGGCAGGAAGGGGGGGGACGGGATGAGATTAATGGGGGGGTGTTGGTTGTTTGTGTGTTTATGGTGTGTATGTAATAGCAGGAGGACATTGTGTGTGAGAAGGGGGGTTGTTTGTAAAATGCCTCATTAGCCAAAACATAGTTCCCATTGAAATACTGGTAAGTTTGTTGTTTAACTATTGTATTTGCTCCCGTTTCATAGTTTTTTTTTTTTACTATAGTCCGGCCCTCCAACAGTCTGAGGGACAGTGAACTGGCCCCCTGTTTAAAAAGTTTGAGGACCCCTGGTTTAATTGATAGTTCCTAAAGACTTATGAACTGCTGTTTATAAGTCACTGACAATATGTGCATGTATTGGGCACCTTTACAGTTTGCTGATTATTTCTTTTCACCCGTGTTATGTCTGTAGTAACACATTCAGATGCTTCTTCCATTATACAGAAAGCTGGAGATGTCAGGGGGCATCTTTACAGACCTGGTATAGAAAAAAAGTCATACATTTTGTAGAAATGTGGAGTTTTATCACAGAGAAGTGCGACTACATTCCTCCGGCAATTATTGCCAATTATTCGCACTAATTACACACAATACTAATGGCGTCTCAGTTTAGAGATTAGCAGGTAGAGGTTTTTTCCGTCGGGCAGACCTTTGTGTAGAAGAAGCCTTTGTGTGCTTTATAGGAGATGATACCCGCACTGAGCTCTGAGGTGGGTGGTTGCCATGCAACAAGTTCCAAAATCTGTAACTGCGAGTCACAAGAATGAGCGCAGACCGAGCAAATGTAGCATTAAGTACAAATGTGCTGTATCAGGCTCGCCATTGTTCTCTGCGCCATCATTATTCATGCCAGCCCCGCGTTTCTCCTACATAATGGAAGCGATTGGAAGAAAAAACTGAATTTTTCTGGTTTCATTGTGAATGTGCACTTTATTATTGCATAAATATCTCAAGCTGGCCATAGACAGTTAGATTTGCGGGCGATTTTGCGACTGATTGACCACCATGTGGGCTTGAGGCACATCTAATGTTTAAAAGCAAAATTTGGCTGGGAAATTGATCTAAAAAATGACGGACATGTCTGCAATTTCTTACACCGATTCCATTTCTTTGGATGGTGACCCCATGCAAAATAATGGCCGGCACACAAAGGGTGCGCAGCTGATTCTCTTCATGATATCATCACACACAGTCGATCTGTAACAGAATCATAAGGTAGCCATACCACGGGGCGATTTGTCACCGATCAATTCCTGATCCGATCTTTCCAGGCGATCGTGGAAACGACAATTGATCGGATCGGGAATTGATGCAACACCACCTTGGGAATCCGATTTGTGGCTGATTTGGACATGAGCCGATCTCCAAAATGGCTGATTCCACAAAATTTATCGATCGGAAATAGGGAGCTATGGGTCCACCAACGTTCAGGGTGGGCAGAACCCTATTGATCTAGTGAACACGCGCAGTGATCGAACAGTGAAAAATCGAGTGAAGAATCTACACGTCTATGGCCGGCTTCATACATATGGGAATGTTGATGAACTCTACTCTAATAAGCAGAACCTAGATTCAGAGGTCACTAAAAGCTTCCATCTCGGTAAAGGACTAAAGCTGGTCACAGACGCTTAGATTTCCGAGACTGATTCGTTATACAATTGGGACATGCGATTGTGACTTCGATCCAAAAATAGTGCATCAGTAGAAAAGTGCACCATGTTCAGGAAAAGATTTATCGATGATTTATGTGTCAGAACGATCCCTGATGTAACTAAAGCTGGGTACGCACGGCTTGATGAAGAAACAGATTAGAGCAACATCGGGCGTGGTGCACGCTCAAGGCGCCCGATGGTGCTTTAATCTGTTACAAGATTTGAGCCATCAAACAACATGTTGGAAAACCTTGGTCGAAATACATTACATTGAATGGCGACCGCGGGTCTCCACCCAATGTAATGGACGGTCTGCCAGCTGCAGAAGTGATGTGGCTCGATATGGGGGCAGCTCCAGCCTTGCACGATGACGTCATTGCGCTTGGCTGGAGCTTCCTCGAAGTGGCCGTGTATCGAGCTGTGTGTACCGGGCTTAGAGATCAGCTACACAAAAAAATGCCAACCAGAAATAATGGAAGTGGGATGAGGCCTGCGTGTGTCGAGCAAAAGGACAGATCTTAAGGTCTCCAAGATTGTCCTTCAATTTCTGATAGATCGACCAAAAAAACAGACATGTCTAATCAATGCCCGATCGATTTTTCGTATGATTTTACAACATTTCAGTCGATCGCACACTTGAAACAATCATCGCTTTGTGAATGACCGATTACTACGATCGATCAGGAATTGTGCAAACTATCGGCTAGCACAACTAATAACGAGGGACAGCAAATTCTCCCAGGATAAAATCTCCTGCAGGAGAACTCATCAATGTGATCAGCTGATCAGGTTATTCCTCCTTGATTCGCTGGTCAGGATCATTCAATCATGTCGTATTGCTGCTTCCTGTAAGGGCTCAACTTTTCTGGCGATTTCATCAGAAATTGGGAGCTATAAATGGTACAAAATATTTAAACCAATTACTTTAACTGTTTACATTTTTCTTCTCCTTTGCCCCCACATTGATTACTCCAAGGCTTATTGTACATGGGCTTCCGAAATCCTCACATCCCCGACATCATTAATAATCTGACTGGCATAGGAGGAAGTGTTCCCCAGCTGGCATTGCTGGAAGACACTGCAGGATTGCCTGGAACAGGTAACCTACCCTGAATGTGGCTCGCGGTTACCGCTTTTTCTAGTAGAAAATTCCCCCCAGGCCACAACCAATCAGAGCAGCTCTAATTTATTAGGGGACCATGTGCTTCTCTTCTCTTACATGTGCCCAAACTTGCTTAATGTATGATGGTCGCATTTGTGGGATTATGCAAGAAAAAATCCTAAAACAAGACTTTCGCAACAGCCATTTTGGCAATGATGCCATGTATAGGGGCTTTGCAATTAACTCACAAAGTCAGCTACTTGCATTTATAAAAAAAAAAAAAAAAAAAAAAAAAAAAAAAAACAAACACTTCTATTGATCGGACGATTGTTTAAGTAGAATTCAAGAGTCAATGTTGATTGTGGATGGGTGATGTTGGGTTTTGACTGTCTGTTGGGATCAGGTCCACCGCCTGCTGAGATATGTCGACGGGGGGAGGGTCTGGATCAGTTATGTGCGACCCTTTAGTGATGCAGAGGGCCACACTTGTGGCCCTACATATCAACTCAGTTGCCCACCATTGGTGTAAGGGCTTGTTTCCACTAGAGTGATTGGCTGCAGATGAATGAGTTATTAATCGCTTCGGCTCGTCCGCTGCTGATTGCTCACCCCCGTGTGATCATACGTGATTTTGCACATGATCGGACCATTTTTTCGGATCTTGTGCGATCGCGCCCTTAGAAAATGAATGGACGCAGTCAAAAATCACAGGCAGGCGGGGAATTTTAATCTTCCCGCGAACAGGCGGACATCAGACGAAGTTCACCCATCACTACTGGGGATACAATTTTTGACTATATCCATTCATGTCAATGGATGTGATCAGGCGTGTTTTTCTGTTAGGGGACGCGATCAGGTGCGGCACGCGGATAAAAACGAGGTAGGGTAGTGTTTAAAATCACACCCATCCATGCAAATGGAAACTGTGCAATGATTTTCAATGTGAGCGTTTGACCACGGATGCGGCGGCGCGATTAAAAAACGCGTCCATCCGTGGCTGAATGCTCTAGTGGAAACAAGCCCTAATACAGGGATAATAGAGTGTAATCTCACAATGAAGTGGATGGGTCTTAGCGCTTGGTAAAACTCTGCAGGACAAGTAAAATACAAGAATACAATGAATATAAATATTCTCACCAAACCCTCTTTTTTCAGAAAACGATGTAAAATGTGGGATTTCACGCCACCTGCTGGTCACATCTCAAACAGAAAAACATTTGGTTCCTAAACTTATTTCAATAAATGAGAAAAGAAAACATATGATCACTTAACCGCCCTAGCGGTCAGGACGGCAGCATCTCGTCCAGCACTGCTACTATCGCACTGGACGAGATGCTGCCGTCCAGTACACATCGGGGCTCCAGGCAGCGCATACACACAGTGCATAGATTTTCAAAAGTAAATTGCATGAAAGCAGTTTTCTATGTAGAAAACGGCTTTCAATGTGCACCTATGTACTAAACATCACCTAAATAAAGTCACTGGTGCCCCAGATGTGCCCATTTGCAGTAACCCTGTCTTCCCTGGTGTGATTTCACATCTACAACATAAAGAAAAATGGACCATTGAAGTCTATGGTGCACTTTTGGTACAGAAATCTGGACCTCAGCAGTGCGCTAGGGAGGTTAATGAGGTATACAGACAAAACCCCCAGACGTACATTCTTCTAACCTTCTCTACTAAACAGTTGCAGGAAGTTTGCAATCCATATGAATTGCTAACATTTGAACATAATGTACCAGAAGTCAGGGTAGAATTATGGACGCCTGCTGTGATTTCAATAAAAATCACTTTCTTAATGAGTTAAATAATTTGTGAAGTTCCTTAGTTACTTATTGGAACAAGTATGTAGAGAAGCATCTTGACTTAACTGGCTGCTGCTTGTCAGGTCAATAACTCATTAGCTCATGTTGCAGATTAAAAAAGCTAAATTTATTAAAAGAAAAAGTTTATACTTGCCTGTGTGGCATTATAACATAACACAATCTTCAGAATAGCTTTGCCTGGTGGATGGTCTACATATATATTATTATTATTATGTATAAATGGAGAATAACCAGCAGTGAAAGAGTCAAGTAGCGTATCTTGGAAAGAGTCCAGGATAGTATTGGACAACAGTAGGTAGCTGGCAGTTTTTGTTAAGTTTGGTTTCAGGGTCCTGCAATCTGGAATGGGAGGGAAGGAACTGGGTGGGTCTTCCCCTTTTATCCGGGTACACTCCATAGTTTACACCTTCTTTGAAATGTAGTAAATTTGTTTCAACTTAAATTAAAATTTTCCCAAATTTTCAAGTTCTTATGTGAATTTTTGATTGTCAGTTATATAATTCCATCATAAAAAAATTGCAGATTTTTGCGGTCAACACTATAAAATATTTTTATGTTGAACTTTAGATTTTAGTGGAAATCTCAATTTGATTTTCAGCATTTTTGTTGAAAAGTCAAAATTGGACTATGCAAAATTTCTATGTAAATTTGCATAGCGAATTTTTTGACCATTCCTACCTAAAGGTCAGTAGGGGCTCTTGATCGGGTTGTAGACATGTGCTTTCCTGAGGGAACTATTTGAGTTAATGTCTGCAGGCCAGGAGGCTCGGCATTTATCTGTCTGGACTGCTGATGTGGTATCTCCTGAAGTTTCTGTGTTGCAATAAGCCCTTAAGACCTACCAATCATGTGGATTGGAATAATTGAACACACCCCTTTGATACTGACCCTCTCTCTCTCTCTCTATATCTATATATACAGGTTCAAGTGTAGGTTCAGTCAGGCTAGCTCTGGCTAGCACATGGAGGGTTGTGCGGCCCCCCCAAAGAAATGCCACCCCTCCCCATTACTGACCCACTGCCAAACCGGTCATGCTGGAGGATGTACTCCATGGCCGGCTTTCATCTGGGAAGAGCACAGGGCGCTAGTGGTGAATTTGCCAATCTTGGTGTTCTCTGGCAAACGTCCTGCATGGTGTTACACTGTAGGCACACCCCCCACCTGTGGACATCAGGCCCTCCTACCACCCTTATGGAGTTTGTTTATGTCTGTTTGAGTAGACACACACATTTGTGGCCCGCTGGAGGTAATTTTACAGGGCTCTGGCAGTGCTCCTCCTAGCACAAAGTCAGAGGTAGTGGTCCTGATGCTGCCCTCCTGCGGCTTTGCAATACTCACACACAATGGAAGATCTGCTGTCACTGGGAAAGGAAGACACATACAGAAATAAAAGCACCAGACTTTTTCCTCAGTTCACTAAAGCAGGGAACACACATGTAGATATGGACCAGATCGATGGCCGCTTTGATGGCCGTGTGCACTCACCGCTAACAATCTGGCCCATATCAAATACAGCCATATCCAACAGGGATCTCAGAAATGACCGTAAACCACGGTTGATGTGCATTGCTTTGCATGGAGACCGGGAGATGACAGCAGTTTTGTGTCTCCAGCTCCTCAGATATCAGGCAGCAGCGCGATGACGTCAACCTTGAATGGCTCCAATATCGAGCTTGTGTGTAGAGATTTCTATCACTTCCTGTCCAGCATTTAAATGAAGAAAAATATCCCCATGTTGACACAGAATTAAAAATTAGACCTAGTATGAAATACGATTTGTCAGTATTAGGGTAGATTCTGATAGAGGTATGAAAAATTGCTCTAATAAAATGAAAGAAAACGGACGTCGCAATATGTGGTTTTTCAGCCTAAATCAGATTTATATGTAGAACATTTTCTGTGGAAAACACTGAAGATAACATCAAGTGAAGAGAACAGAACACTTTGAAGCTTGTTCAACAATGCCGCACTTTGTAGTTTTGACAATTTCAAGACACTTGGCATCCCCATTACCCACATATCAAAGCTCTGTGTTGTGAGCTGGAAAACATTACCCAGCATAGCTGAAGTATATCCAGATTAATCCCGGCCGTCCTATAGCGCTGGAGCCGCACAATACACCCAACAGGAGGTATGATGGAAAATTTACCTTGTAATCACACTGCAGCTTGGTAAATAAGGAGTTAATTTTGTGGAAGGGCTATTGATGAGCAGAATAGGCTATATTCAAATTTGGCACATTTTGTGAATTACCGTATTTTTCAGACTATAAGACGTACCTCACCATAGTTTTTAGAGCAGGAAATCGGAAAAAAAATTATTTCCTGTGTTTAAAAGAAGGGAAAAAATCACCTACAGTACCCAATTTCAGCCACAAAAATGGTGCCACTAGAAAGCACACTTCGGTATCTCCTCTTCTTCATACAGGGGGAAGGTAGGGGGCCCATGGTGGAATCTGCACTCTGGTCTCCCTGTCCGCTGCGTGTGTGAGGAAACTGCCTGCGAGTGCAGCTTTCCCCACACACTCTGCATTGGCTATATGCAATCAATCCTGCTCGAAAACGGGATACTGGACATGACCGTTGCTTTGCATGGAAACCGCGTGTGTCCATGCACAGCATCGGCTGAGTGGGAGACAGCAGGGCGCCTCAGATATCTGACGTCATCACGCTAACATCAAGTAACATCATATGGTTCCAATATCGAGCCGCGTGTTCCCTGCTTAACATCCACCATACACCTACCTTACCGCACAATTTCTGTACAACCCACTTTTGTTCTTCCAAAACACCTTTAGATATCTGTCAGATATCCTTTAGATCTACCAACAACTATGTAGTATAGGGTCCTCTGCGACTGAACACAGGTAGACTTGATGGTTTAGAAAGTCCCTCATATTGCATGGTTTTGGTAAAACTAAAGATCTAAAGGAAATCTAAAAAGGTGTAAACCTTCCAATCACTATGTATTCCATCAGGGAGGACTCAGCACTACATAGTTGTTCGTGAATCTAGTGGGAATTGTATGGAGTGATATAAAGGTGTATTGTAAGAGGCAATAGGTCATTTAAGGCCCCAAACTGCACCAGAAAAAAAAATGTACAAAAAAGTGCCACGTTTAATGGACCAAAAAAATCACATCCATTCATTTCTCTATGAAGGCGATTTTTATGTTTTTATAATGGGGGTGATTTTTCCTTACTTTCCATTATGAGAGCGGTATTCGTATTACCATGGACTCTGCATTCCTCATAGTGAGTGCTGGGTCTGATCTGGAGCATCAGTTGAGTTGAGTTGGGCGTCAGGAGACTTCTGGGGTTCTCTTACCAGTAAGTAACTGAACTCAGAGTGCAATGCATACAAACAACCTTTTACATTTGATCACGGTTTGCAATATGAACAAACATGCACAAGATAATCGTTTCTTTTATGAAAAATAAATTTATTACTTAACACCTTGCTTTAACAATGTTGAATTAAATTGTAATCAGAATACTTGTCATTCATGTAAAATAGTTTGATACAGTACATTGTATGTTACAGCTTCTGTCTTTCCTTGTAAATCCTAAGGCTTTCCTACCCCTTTATCCTCCACTGTAACAGGAGCCACCCTACAAATAAGGTGCCGACTAAATAAAAACAGAAATAGGAACTGATTTGAAATCCACTACACCAAGCCAGCTTAATAATATCTGAGCGAATGCTTTGTCTGGTGAGCGGCAGGTGATCATGCTGGTCATTTCAGCATTGTTACATCTCCATAGCATGCTCACAATTCACCAATAGGAAAAAACTAAATAAACAAAAAGACAATCAATTTTACAGGTTTGCTGCAGCAAACGGACTCAAATCAGTTTCAGACATTAACTATCAAATAGCAGCTTTAATACCAGTCAAGTTAAGAAGAGAAGCAAAATTCAGGTTTTAAGAAGGTTTGTATAGAGGAACTAGGCAGTAAAGTTCCAACGTAGCCAGGTTTGCTGTACAGTGACCTTATTCACATGGTCTCCGTGGTGTGCGCATGGTACACAGTAATCTCAAAACCCACACAAACAGATCTGTACAGTCTAACACCGCCTGTGAAAAGCTCTGAATTTGGCCATTAGTCTGGGAGAAACTCAATTTGCCTTTCCTCTTATTTTATTTTTCACCAGAATCCCTTGGAGGGACAGGCTTGTCTCCAACACTTTACAGACCGCATACCACTCATGAAATTAATTGCAAATAATCAGATGTACAATAAAAAAAAACTTTGGAAACTCCTCTAAAATGTTTAAAAAGTATTTAATCCTAAATATGTTTTTCAAGATTTGGGCAACGCAGAGAAGGATTAGAACCAGTCTGGGGCTCCGAGATTTTCATGGTAGAGAGCAAATCTGCAGCAGAGACTTGACTTGGGGTTCTAACTTCCCTGCTGTAGAGCCACCATCACCCTCTGTCTGTTAAATTGGTGGAAATAGGACAGAAAGTCAGAGTAACCAACAAAACTCCGTATAGCAGATGGTTGGATTTCCTTTCTCACCAAAATATCACCAAAACTCTAAACAATTTTCAAACATAAAAAGTTGCCAAGATGTTGCCAACATTTTTTGGAGCATCATACATGAATACCAGGAAATCTAACATATATGAATAACAGTGTATTTATTTCATTGTTAAATCTATGGACACAAGCGATATATGAATCACATCATTTCCATTTTTGTAGACTTTTCTGTGCACCCATATTCAGTCCATGCAGTTTAAAACACATGACAGGCATGGGGACAAATTGCTGTCCCATTTTGAAAAAGTGGAGAATTTTTCACTTCTACATCACAGTTGGGGTGTTGACTTATAGCAGAATTACCATCCCCTCTCCTAGCCAAGCAAAACAGCGCAGGAAAGCAGCCAGCACTCTCCCCTCATATGCAGAGTAGTGCAGAGAAGCAGATGGGAATTTGCCCTGTGATGGTCACACTCAGCCATCTATTATAGGCACCTGTAAACATACACATGCCTGTAATAAATGGGCCTGTGACAGGTGGTAGAAGGTAGGTATATGCCCCCCTGCCACTTCCCTTACACTGCATATGGGGGAAGAGTACTGGCTGCTTACCTGCGCAATTCTACATGGAGGGGGGCATGGGGAAGAGGACAACACAATTTCTCATCTTTAGGGGATGATAGGGTACTTCATGTCTAATGTAATGTACACTGGGGAAGGGGTCTTACAGCTCACTGGAACTCCAGTAGCATTAACAGCACAGTGCTTTCACTTTTGAGGTGCCATTATAAAAAAAAAAAAGGTCACCCCAAACATGCTGTCCAGATCGCTGCGGTCATAAAAATACACCCTGCAGTGGGTTGACCTTTGAATAATTTAAATGAAGGGAAAAATCACCTTGTACAGCGGGGTGCCTTCTGTGAAATAGTCTTACAAAAAGATTTTATTCCTAGACTTCTACACGCTTACAGCAGGGTAGCTAAGTCTAGGAAAAATCTATTAGAAGAAATTATACATCAGGGCTCCTGACAAACAGGCAATTCACCTGCTGAACAGCATCAAAACCTTCATCAACCACATAATGTTGTCAGAGCGCATAATTAACACATAGTCTGTTAAAGCAGCCCACCCAAGCTAAAGCCTTGACAAAGACATACAAAGAACACACCAAATAGAAAAAGAAAACTCCGAAAAGACTCCATTGCTGCCAGAGGTCCAGAAAAAAGAAAAGGGTCGATAAATCGACCAGCTACACCCTTTCACTGACTACCACATGCACTCACCAGGAGAGTAACTGTAATGAGTTCACTGTAAGGCAGCCTCTGTGTCCATCTATACTAACCTAGAAAATCTTTGGGAGGATCATACAAGAAAAGTTTTGTAATAGGGATAAAATGTAACAATTTTCTTGTCAACAAAATACTGATTGCTGATCACCTAAGCAATAAAAGAAAAGAAATAATTATCTGGCTAGGATTAGCTTTTTGAGCTTTGTGCGATGGTTATGAGCCATTACTGAAAGACAAAGAAAAAAAATAAAATCAAGTTCTTATTGGTCAGATAATATGCTAATAGTCACCACATACAATAACGAAAAACAGTTTGTTCCAAGCATACTTCACAGCTTTAACTGTTAGCATCACTTAAAGAAATGCATTGGTCGCATCGAACCATTTTCAAGTATACTATGGAAGTAGCAAATTCACAATATGGACTGTGCTAGAACTTGCGCTCTCTTGAAACCTCCCCCTTTGGGATTCTACATTCGGAGAAATGTTGTGTAACTTGGCTGCTGGACATTGTCAAGGTGTGGTTGTACAGTACATTCCAAGCCAGGCTCCAGGCAGGCGGCTGCAAGCCCAGCCCTGCACCCCAAGCAACAGTGCATGAACTTTTCCTGGTACTTGCTCTAGTACCGATGTGTCTGATGGGAGTACTGTGGCGGCTGCTGGGAGGTAGTCGAATACCCCATGCTGCTCTGAGGTTGGGATGTGCTTGGTCCAGGGTTTGGATAGGCAGCATGTGGATTGGAACGCTGAAAAAGATACGGAATACACAGATTATTTACAATGGATACCGTATATACTCAAGTATAAGCCGACCAGAGTATAAGCCGAGGTACCTTATTTAATCTACAAAACTGGAAAAACTTATTGGCTCAAGTATAAGTGGGAAATGCAAAGTCACATAGTGGAGTTTTCTAAATTAAAAAAATATAGAGAAAGCACCATTGCCCCTAGGAATGAATCAAACAGGATTAATCTTAGTGCCACAACCTCAATACATTTAACCCTCTGAGCGTTTGCCACGTGGCACGGTTTTTTTATAACCGTGCCACGGGCAATCGCGGCGGAGCACAATGTGCTCCGCCGTGATTGCCAGCTCAGCTCAGGGATGTAAACAAAAGTCCGGCGTCGCTGGAGACGCCAGACATCTGCTGAAGAAAGGCGACGCCCCTCTAGTTTGACGGAGGTCTATGGCGCCGCCTACCCCCGCCCCCTTCGCGTCACCGGTGATGCGATCGGGGGCGGACCCGGAAGCATTGGCATACATGCCGATGCTCCCGAACGCCGTCAGAAGACGGCGAGACCTCGGGCGTTCCTCCGGCTAACTCAGGCTGAGTTTCATGATGCATGAAACTCAGCCCGAGTTAATTCGGGGAGAACGCTCAGAAGGTTAAGAGAACACAGGATTATTACAATTTGAATTGAATTGTATTTGAACTAGTAACCGGCCACCAGGTGGCAATGTGGAGTTTGTTAACATCGATCAGCTGAGAGTCAGGAATCAGGAGAGCTCAGAGAAGATATACAGTGAAGAGGGAAGCTGCCTGCCTGAAATTCAGCTTAGGCGAGTGGACAGTAGGCTGACTCGAGTATAAGCAGAGGGTAGCATTTTCTGCCCATTTTTTTGGGCTGAAAAACTCGGCTTATACACAAGTATATACATAAGTATTTGCACAATAGGTGCAAAAGTTAAATGATTGTTCATGTAATGGAAGCAATTATTTTGTTCCCTTGCAGGCTTGACCTCCATAAGATTGGTAACCTCCTCTACAATACAGAAAGCAAGGATAATGAAGCGCAGCCCACGTTAAGGGGATAGAGGAGGAAAGCGCTGGCGCTCTTGCATCATGACCAGCCCCACACATATTATACTTTACACTATAAGGAGGTCCATTTTCAGCCATGCAATTGAATTCCACTTAGTATAGGTTCCTAAAGCGGACGAGCCCCACAATAGCCTTCTGACTAGTCAATCTATCTCTGGGAGCTTGCAAACAACGGTCACTTTATTCTTGTGATTAATTAGAAGGCTGACTGGAGATTACTGACCAAGCTGTGTTACATAAATAAAGGGTCACAAGAACAGAATTCCCTCTCTTATGTGAGAGATGTATTCCAACGGTGTACTCAGCACTTTACCTACAGTCTTAACTTTACTTGTATTTGTAACAGCACAAGATGTATTGTATAGCAAAACCTGCAGCGTGATGTGAATGATAGCGGGTGATCACCGATATGTATTTAATGGGGCTTCCTGCCTGCAGTTGCATTTCCGCAATTCTAATTGCTGGGTGCTAGCGATCTGCAGTATCTGCGACGTGTCTAAAGATGCGACAAAACGCTAAAGTGGGGACAAGGCCTTAGTTCACAGTTAATTTCCCTAGTGCTCAGCCCGTACTGTGCCATTAGAAAATGGTGAATGCAGCAGAGTACACAGTAGTACGCTTGCTTTTTCCCCACCCTCCCTTCTCCCCTCAACAATGACAACGGCGATGTGGATTGGGAAACCTACGCCCCTCCATTAACATGGAGGCCTATGGCACGTGCCATCCCCCTTGGCGTTACCAATGACACAGAAGTGGAATCTATTGATAAGGGTGCTGTAGGATAGAGAATCCCCGGTTTCAGGACCATATGTATGTTTTATAAACAAACTTCTGAACAAACTGGGCTTGTGTCTAGCCACTAGGGGGGGGGTTAAAAGTAATCAGATAGGACAGGTTGTTTCTTGAGGGGAAATATACAATTTAAAGTGTGATGTACACATATACAATACAAAGTTGAAGCAGCTACTCACCAGGACCGTGTCAACACAAAAATAACAGCTAGAATTGCAGCTAAAACAATATATACACAAACATAGGTACCAGAGAGCTAAGACTAAAAACTGTCTGACCGGGTGCCATCTGCTGGTTTCTAAACCCACCTTTTTATATACTCTTGCCGTATATTCCTCCTCCTGCAGAAATCTTTCTTGGTAGTAATAAATTGACAAGCTGCAAGCCATTCTCTCCCTTTGATGTTTTTATATCCCTCTAGAATTTCTCTGTGCTCATGTGTCTGGCTAACATAATTTCTTATATTATTTGTGATTCTAAAGGCTTATTGATGTTTTCTCTCAAAACCTACTTTAATCAATCATATAGAAGAAACCTCCCCAACGATCGGAACAATGTTAAATACATTTCCATCATCTCTAATAAAAAGTTCCACAATGTGCACAAGATGGTGCTGAGGCCCAATTTTGTTCACATTTCACCAGCCCCAGTCCGACTCGGGATTACCTATTTGATTATGGGTTTTTTCACCACGAACTGCACTTTGGAATACCACCCAGGAGGTAAAAGTATTTAATGCAACTAATGGAACTTCCAGTTAATGAAGAACTCTAGTGCAAATATTTCCTGTCCCATGTCAATTTTACATGAGCGATTTGTGTTATATTAATATTATGAAACACAGTTTCCTTGTACCTGATAGTCTGAGGTCATGATGAGTCCACCTGAGGTAGTGGTAGGGGGGACAACTCTCACTTTCTTCAGCGGCGGCCCTTGTGCGTGGCTGTTGTCTTGGTTTCCTGGGTGCCCAGTCCCATTGGTATGGTTATTGCCTTGCTGCTGCTGTTGGTTTTTCTTTAGATAAAATAAAACAATTACAATCAGACACACAGATGCTTACCAATATTCAGGTCATCTAGCGGCAGAGTCATGAAAAATCCTGAAGGGTAAGCTCACTTTAAAAATATTTAGGAAGGTTCCTAAAGCATGAGTTCGCAAAGTGACAGCAGGAATGTCATCACTACAGCCAACACCTTAAAGTTACCCTGAACTGAAACATATGTATTGCTGCCTATACTGTATGTCTTCTAAAGAAGAGAAACGGTATGCAAAAGAATAATCAATAGCTGCAGCGTTCAATTAGTTCAGTCGCTTCAATGTTTTGCATCTCATTGATTTCCACTACTATTGATTTGGCTAGTGTCCACACCTTTTGACTGTTATAGCTTTTAAATCACTGACCAGAAAAAAGTTATATATATGCCAAATACTGCCCAGCTTGTTCCCTCTATAAGAAGCATCTTTAGTGCAGTTGTGTGGCTTAAAATACAGAACCCAATATAAGAGCATTACCCTCCAGTCTTAGCAATTATTTAGGGTGTCATTGCTGAACTAAGAATTAGGCCGCCCCTGTAACCCACAGTATTTTTTCTTAAATTGTTGAAACACTACTTAAGCCAAAAAATATTAAGGGACAAATATTAGAGGGATGAGGATTGCGCTCAAAATGTCAATAAAGCATAAAAAGTAGAATTTCTCCTTAATATGACAAACCATTAACACCTGCTTGCAAGCATTAGGCAGCCATAGACAAGCACTGGGAAACTTTACATCAAAGATGCAATGAAAGAGCCCCAATGACTTAAGGTACCCATACACGTTGCGATTTTTCGGGGACCGATGCGATATTCGATTTCGATGCCCGATTTTTGCTTTAGTGCTATTTTTAAAAGTCAGTCGGATGCCCGATTTTTCGCCCGATTATTCAACCGATCGGCTGGTTGGTTTGGGAATCTTTTAAGAGTGGCCGACCGTCCAAAAATTACAGGCATCCTCATTCGGGACCCGACCGACTTTTCGGCCGATTGTTCTAAAAACAGCATCGGTCGGACTACATTTGCATGCTAGGAATCCCGAACGATCCACCTACCCGACCGACCGGATCGGTCGGAAGGGCTAAAATCGCACGAAAAATCGCAACGTGTATGGGTACCTTTATACAGCATTACTACAAAGAGCAATATGTGCAACATACTTTGTCTCCCTTATCCTCAGGCTCCTCTTCTGTCAAGAACTCCCGTTTAGGGTATGGAATCTGACAGCCTGCAAACACACTACAAAGAAAGCAGGAATTATAGATTTTCACACATATAGAAAAAAGCATTATAGATACACTAAGGACAGCAGCTGACACCTCAGCACATGGGCAGACTGGTGCTAAAAGTACAGTATCAATGTTCTGTCCATAGAGAATAATGAAAGATGTGCCAAAACAATGTACTGCATTATCTCAGCGCAACACCTTTCAGAGTCATATATAATCCAAGGGTTTCCATAGGATAGTGTAGTGAAGTCTGTCTAGTGCACTAAATGACATGAATAGCTCATGAGCCAAAATATTTGGCCTCCTTTCAGCTAGTCTCTTAATCCACAATGAAATTAGGATTCTTTTGCACCTTGGTTTGGGTTTTAAAGCTCTCCTTTCACCCATCTGCCTCCAGACTGCTGACAGGACAATGTAATGGTCATCATGCTGCCATGTCTTGTATGAGAACGTTGGATTTAGACACAGAAGTTTAGTTATGTGTCACATGCAGGGCTGTGGAGTCAGAGGCAATCTTGGGTAACTGGAATCAGAAAAAATAGAACCGACTCCTACAAAATTTAAATAAATAAAATAACTACTTCTCTGCTCTATGAATAAAGCCCAATGCATGGAGTGCATAACGTTACCGGAAAACACGTCAAGTGATCATGAAGCATGCTGCACATTGACTGTATGCTTCACTTAATGGGACATAATGGAAAGCGTGATGCACCTTCTTAACCATATTTTTGTTGTGTTCCGCTATAACAGGGAACGCAATGCCCATGGTGAACCTAGCCTAAAGGTACCCATACCCGCATAGATATGCTCTAAATCAATGGAATGTGCTTTTTTTTTTTTTTTTTTTTTTTTTTTAACTGGTAAAGTTCCTGTTCCTGATTTTTATGCCTGCTATTACTTTCCAGCCACTTGTTTAATGCCCAATTAAAGCAAAAGACAAACATAAATATGTTTTTTTTTTTTAAACAGTGTTTGCTTCCTAGCCAGTAGTTCTGTGGTTAAATGGCATGTATGATGCCTTCTTTCCTTCAATAAATGTATAAAAGACATTAGCATATTAAATACAGAGAAGTCTGAGAATTTATCTACTAACTCCACAACATTTGTTGTATGGATTGCTTCTTCACAGGATGCACCCCTGGGATATCAATATGGTGCAACAAGGGGCTGAAAGAAATATATAAATACATAGTTTACTCTGATGTAGGAAGTGGATCTTCAAGGAAATATGGATCTTGCATAGCTTGCTCAGATGAAATTCTTTTTATTGGGTCCATTGTGAGGAGTTTTTGAAGCTTTAGAAGACACAAAACATTAGTTGTAGTTTCAAATTTAAAACACAACATGTAACTTTGGGTTGATTTGCTTCTGTAATTTCACATGCAAGAACATTTTTTTTTCAAGATCACCAACTGGAGAGTGCACAGCATATACACCTGTACAATACACTTCTGACAGTATCCCTTATTTCTAGTTACAACCAGTCACTATCACTGCTGCACAGGGCAGGTGTTTATTCTTCATGCCCCAGAAACCAGTGCTTTCCATCACTCCTGGTTGTGGAGGAAAACAACCTTTCTGTATAGTGCTGGACAGCTGGTCTTGTATTGTAAGAAATTATATTTGTAAAGCTGCAGACAGCTGATGGCTTAAGCAGGCCATACATGGTTCAATATTTTCATTACACACCTGGTAAGATCGATCAAAAAATGATCGGACATGGTGATAAATCTTGCTCGATCGTACAAATATATGACGGATTTTCTAGGTATTGTGAATGATCTGTTTACTTATTACAATCATATTGCGGATGCGCGCCATAAAACGATTGTAAATTCATCTCAAACAAATCGATTACCCTGTGTGGTAGTATGATGCTCTGAGCGATGTTTGAAGATAAACGTTTGAATCGCAAGGCAATTGAATTGGTGATCAATCCAGCAAGCAAAAGTTTACCCGTGTATAGCTAGCTTAAGTAAGGTGGAGAAAAGCAACTAAAATAAGCGAGGAATAAGTTACTCTCATTGGCAGAATGGGAAAGAGTGGGCAGGGTATTCTTTTAGAGTCAGGTGATGAGAACATAAAGTTATACTACGTCATTTGTTAAACAAGAAAAAATTTGACTGAAACCTACCAAGTGGAATGTTTTGCTGTCTGGTTTTACTTTATGCTTTTCCATGTATTTGATAAGGCTGCAGTTGGTATAACTGAAAAAGAAAATCAAGTTTAGGTTGAAGAACATTATAAGGTGGCTTATATATTTGTATAAAAAAGTTAAAGTATGTTTATTTATTTTTTGCAAATTCATCATATAAATATACATGAATAAATACATAGAAGTCCATACTATAAAGAAAAGTCGGAATAGTTTCCAGACTATCCCTGCCAGCACTCTCCAAGACCACAAGAGGTTCGTCTGAGGACTAGAATCCTCAGGAAGAAGTTGGCAGAGGCTTCGAATGACCAATTTGGTCGTTTACAGTTCCAGCTTTGAAAACAGATATAATGATTTTAGTGACCTCTCCAGGATCACCCTCTTAATAAGGCTGTCTCCCGTATTTGACCAGGCCACCAGTGTTTGGTCTTGATTATCTGACTTGAAATTCTTCATTACGGTGTTCAAAATATATATTGACTTTTTTACTTAGATGTGGGGCCTTTGAGCCTGCGTAGGTAGCCTGGGATGTTCTAGCAAGTACATAAACTGTGGTGGCACACTCTACTTTAAGCTGCAATCATGATGCAATAGTGTACTAAAATGAATAGAAAGGTCTATCAATCCAGGGACCTACAGATCAACTCTTTGCAGCATCACGTCCTGAACCCTCTACACAAAAATATTCTGACTTTTAAAATGGTAGAGTTTTTAACAGATCACTTACGTGTTTCTGCGGAAATCCTTCATTAATGTTGTGTGTTCGGGCATCTTTTTAATGTCTTCCCAATCTTTATCTTAAAGAAAAATAAAAAATATTATTGTTAAAGCAAATTTATTAAAATCATGTGTAAGACAGGAAAAAACTTTTAAAAACACCCACTGACCGCAACGGGCACCCGGCTCTGGATAAACGCACATGTCAACGTAGCATAAAAGTATCAGGCTCTAGCAAGAAGTTAAGAAAGATAATGGCCAGCTGCACACAACCTTCAGCAGCGATTACACAGCTATAGTGATATCAGTGACCAGAAAGGCCCTCAGTGGGTGTCTGGGGCCTGAGCAAGGATCACAAAGTAAAATGGAGTCAGTATGAGGGATGGGTGTTTACGTTGTGTGTTGATGTGCAGCTCTCAAAATGGAGGAGTGTGGCCCCCCACCTCTCGCAATGTGAGTATCTTGTCTGTTGTTTTGTTTCACTTTGTTTTATCTTATCCTATTCCACATTATTTAACCATTTGTTGTACTAGGTTGTGCGCCTCTGTCCTTGTTCTTATCTAGCAAGAAGTTAATGTGCCATTTTTTTAAATATTGTGGGATCCATAAGGGGGGGGGGGGGGGGGGGGGGGGGGGGGGGGGGTCTATGTGAGATAGCACTGGGTAAAAGGAACTGTAAGCATGCCAATCCCAAGATAAAAAAAATTAAATACATACATTAAACCTGCCTTTCTTCTTCCTCACTACCAATTTGCCACACTCTAAGATAGCCATCACAGATCCCTTCATCTCCCCTAATCTGCAGTGTGCAAGGAACTTTTAAAAGGTTAGACATCACTGATGTCTACCTGCCCCCTCTTGTGCCTAGGGGTCTACCTTGATGCCCGAGGCAGGAAGATGGTGTTGGCATATTATTTTGAGAACACTTACCTGCTGGAAAGCCCATGACATTAAATATTCTATCCAGCTGGTCATGGTGGTATGGATTGCTAGTCTTAATGTCTTCTTGACGACAATGAAAAATTGGCTCCGATGTTAGAAGCTCAGCAAATATACATCCTATAGCCCAAATATCTGCAAACATGAAAGACGACAAGTATTATACATTTACGTTTATATGAAGCAAAATGCAAAAACACACACCAAACTAGGACCACAATGACTACAGGACTATGTTTCTTCAGTTCTCTCTATGTGTGCAAATGTGAAGGGTTTGTCAGAATACATCTGTGTAAAAGAGGAAGGTAGTATAAGGCAATGTTATCAGTACCCACTTACCAATAGCTTTGGTATAATGTCTGGCCCCTAGGAGCAGCTCTGGAGCTCGATACCAGAATGTAACGACTACAGGATCTAAGTCTGCTAAAGGCTTTAAAGGTGAATTAAATAATCGTGCAAATCCCATGTCCGCTGAAACACAAAGCATACATTACCATGTTACCACGAGTAAGTCATAAAGAGAGATGCAACATTCTTAATACATTTATATTAAACTGGCGAAATTTTGTAAGTGTTCATAAACCTGAAATTATATTAAATAGCTGCAGTATTTTTTTTTTTATTTTTTTTACTTCAACCGTGGATATAATACACTTGCTGGACTAGGGTGACAACACTTACTGCCAACGGCTTCCCTAGAGTGCTCGTCTGTAAACTACATGACCTGTATATATTCTATGTATTGTATGCACAGAAAAAAAATGGTTTGTGTGTAGCTGACTTACAAAAAGCCAAGCACCGGATGTGGTATCTATACCGTTTTATAACAATCAGAGAGTCTCAATTCTCAGGTGAGCTAGCCAACATCCCATAATAAATCAAATAATCGTTCAGGCTGGGAGGCATGATAAACCTATCAGACCACTGAGTCTAGGTACCCTCTGTGAGAGCAGAGGCAAGGGGACTTTAACGGCTAGAGTTGTCCATTGGGAAAGGTGGATAATACAATTAATAGAGGTAATCAAATTTTTTCTTGAAAACAATGTAGCAGATTTAATAATCCATAAAATTCACAATGTGTGTCCATTCATGGTACACAGTAAGACAAGTTGGCACGATGCCCTGGAGACACTAATGGGGTGTTTTTCACCATCTCCCCAAGAGATTCAATAAAAGCGTCAAACGAATA
>CM070033.1:27052925-27071003 GCA_036250615.1 Ptychadena robeensis
CCCCCCCCCCCCCCCCACGAGTCACAGCAACCTGAGAACTGCAAGCAAGTGGAGTATAGTGTGGGGTTTTTTTTGTAGCAGTTTTCCAGCATCTGAACTGCTGACAGGTGAGTATTGTGTCCGTTTAATGTATGTATTTTTTTTATTATTTGAGTTTATAACCGTTTTAAGTGCAGGAAATTTAAAGCATAACAATTTCCCTGTCATGCGTTGGTTATTACACATCAGCGCCTTCATTAGCGATTCCAGCGATGCATGGAATTGGAACACTTATGGCAGGTTGGCCATTACAAGCTCTTGGCCCGGTATCTTTACCCTTGTATATAACAGTTGTTCCCAAACTTTCCTTGCAGGGCCCCCCTTTTCTATTTAAGAACATTATTGAGCCTCCCCTCCCCTTTCAAACACAGGTTCAGAATGAGGGCCAGCGCCCCCCTGCAATAACTTCACTCCCCGTTTGGGAACCACTGCATTATAATGACAGATCATTAGCCTACCATGACAAGTTACAATTGGGTGTCAGTGGGTGAGGAACTCGCGCCTATGGCAGAGATTCTAATTCACAGACTCCCTCCATCAGTTGTGGGTGTTCTCCCACAACTGGAAGCAAATTCCAAGTTATGGAAGAAGTTACAGAGAATTCATCAAAGAATAAACCCTCCTATTGGCTGTATGACAAGTCTGAGGGTTGCCGTACAGATCACTATACATATGAAGTGCTGGATTCTTTGGGCTGAATTTGCTTTCATGTTGAATTCCAGGAAATATATGGGAACTCTTGACGATATCCAGGAACCACTGCAGCCATGCCAAAGTCTGAAACCAGTCAGTGCTGATTACGTCAATCACTGAGTTATACAAAACTCATAGCAGCCAGGAACAGAAGAATTTTCATGTTACTGGAATACATACAGCAAGGAAACTATTCTACTTTCTCAGTAATAACTATTTTTACCATTGTAAACCGGCAGATAAATGACTGCAGTTCCTAAAGGGCTCATTTACTTTACTTAAGTAAGATTTGTTGGATTGCTGAAATTATTTCAGTTTTTATTGTTAAACGTATACAATTTATGTCAGCTTGATAACCACAGGGAAACAATAACTATAAAAGCTTGCAGTTAGGGGTGTCAAATTGGGAATGTAAATTAATAATCCAATTACTAATCCAGATTGAATTTATACGGGTGTTGGAGATCTGGGGGATGAAACTCAGGGTAGGCATATGTAAGGGTAAAGTCTGACAAAAGAAAAGTTGCACTACTAAGATATGAGATCTGGGGGTTCAAACTGTTTTGTATGGTGAGAGTTACATGCGACCCAAAGCCAGCTGATGACCTGTGGATGGAGCTAATTAGAGGATCAATCAGGAACTCGGAGGTCCATCTGCAGCAGAATCTACCATGCAGGAAGCCTAAAATACATAAACATTTAAACTGGCCAATATTACCGATATTAATGGCTCCCGATTTTCAAACCTACTCTGTCTGTAGATCGGATTAGCAATGAGTTTATACTATGACAATGGCTGAATATACACGTCACATACGCTATGTGCTCTCGGTACAATGTGCTGTCCTAGTACTGTGTAGAGTAAAAGTGCCGCGTTTTACACAGCGGTCATGTACGGTTGCAGCTGTTAGTAGACGACGTCTCCTGCATATTACTGGAAAGCTACATTATAGGAAACCTAATCGAGGGGAACGTGGCTTTAAATAACGGCCAGGCTGCTAGCATCACGCGGGGAATGTGTATCATTTTACGTGTACATAAAATCCAGCTCTAGCAAAAAAAAAAAAAAAACTTTTCCGGAAATTGAATTAAAATGGCGCACAAAATAACTTTCTAAGGCGCGCAATTCAACTGAAACTTTCCAAGAAATATAACATTTGGTTTTAGATCATAAATTTGTTATTCTGTTTTACCTTAAAGCGAGGGACAGAAACCTGATCTGCATTTGCTAAACAATCAAGATTAAAGAAACTCAGAGTGAACAGGCAGCATTAGCTGATCTTTGAGCAGTCAATACGATAGAGCCCAGTGATAATAGGTTGCGTAAGCAATAATAATAAATAACAATAATAATAAATGGGAATAATGCAATACCTTTACTTCGCCTAGTCAGTGATACCAAACATTTATTAAAATCCTTCAAGCACTTCCATATTCCAGGGATCGGCAGAGCTGCAGCTGACATTGACATTTCTTCCCAAACAGAATACCTTTACTATTTCAGTATAGAAAAGCCTAATATCAATTGTATTTATGATGATATTTATAAACCGATTTAATATTTTCATTTATAAACCTACAATTTTTCAATAAAATAATACCTAGTAATACATCCATGTGCTTGTTCAGGCACTTCTGGATATAGACTGACTTCCAATGGTCTATGTCTGTTGTTTACAATGCATGGTTCTATGGCAAAATTAATATAGTTGTCCAGGGTTTATATATAAATCAGAAGTGCTGGGGATATAGAGAGTTGTGCAAATGAAAGTTATGAGGGAGGGAACATTACCCCAGGGCCTGAGCAGTGTGACATCACTTCTAGGAAAATGTCTGCAGGTAGGAGCGGGGGGGCTTGCCTTGTGTAATGCTGGACATACACAAGTTGATTCCGGTGCGACAGATGACGAGTCAAGTGCAGCGCGACGTTGTCATTGTTCTGCGCTCAAGCTTCCTCAATTTTAAGGCGCAGCACTGCTCGACCCTCTGTCTCCATCAAAAGTAGAAGTCGAACATTTGGGGTTTGTGCTGTCAACATTTTTAAATTACGTCTTTCCCTAAAAACCTTCTCTAAAATTAACTTAATAAACTTAATAAGTCTTAAGCCCCCCATACACGTTCCGATTTTTTGTACGAATTTTGCCCGACCGACCAATGTGGTCGGGAGATTAATCGGATTCGGAATTATGTACCCCACCGATCCAGTCGGGACCGCTTTGGACCGGTCTGTAAATTTTTGGTCGATATGCTGTTAATAAATAGGGTCGGGCTGATGGATCGGTGATTATTCGAATTCTGATTTTTCATGCCAGCCGACCGACCGACCATAACATTTTAGGTGAAAATCGGATGACAGGATCGGACGAAAAATCGGTCGGGAGAATAATCGGAACGTGTATGGGGGGCTTAAGTTAAGCTTAAAACTTTATATCATACACCTACAAACAATGGTTTTGCATCTCCTTGGAAAGTTTGGGTAAGTCAGGTTTGCATGTTGTTATTTTAGTCATAAAGCCCCCCTTAAAGGTAACCATAGAGCCCCTCCCTCGATAGTAGACCCAGAGCCCCCGCTTATTTGTAGCCACAAAGCCCCCTCCATATAGGTAGACAGAGCACCCTCTTATAGGTAGCCAGAACCCCCCCCCCCCCAGCCATACAGCCCCTCCCTTAATGGTAAACAGAAAGCCCCCACTTAGTAGCCACAGAGCTCCCCCTTACAGGTAGACACACAGCCCCACGAATAGGCATATTTAGGGGTTGTTGGTGATAGCACGGGGGTTTTGCTGTTGGGAGTGGGGTGGGCAGACATAAATGAAAAATCATGCCATGTCTGCCCATCCCACACCACTAAGCCAGACTGAAGGGGCTAAAGAAAGCCGCACTTTGCCTGCCCCTGGCTCCACTTGGGACGTTTGGGAGCGCATGCACTGTGCCTGAACCGCTCCCATTACCTCTTACCATAAGTGGTTTTGCTGTGGGTTTTAGCTGATTGACTGTCAATAGACTAGAGAAAAAAAAAACCTGCAAAAACCTACAGGGAAACAGAGGCTGGTCCGCACAGAAAAACACATGCTTACTGCGTTTTTCGTGAGATCATAATGGAGCGTTACCCTAAAAAAAAAAAAAAAAAAAAATAGTATATGCCTAGCGTTAGACACAGGCAAGGGGTGCTCCTTAAGGAAAAAAGGTTGGAAACTCTTCGCTTACACCACAGTGTAAATGTAGAGACGGTATTATACCAGATTTGTTCAGCAAGTCCTTGGTTCTATAGGTTCAATACTGAACTATGACAATACAGCCTGCAGTTATATAACTTCCAGGCCTTGAATGGATGCGACACATGCTTGGATTGTGTTTGATCATTGATGATCCTGGATGTTGCATTCTTCATTTTAGATGCTGCAAAACAATTGCACTGGCAGAGCGTGAAACATAACACATTATAAGCTGAAAATGTAGGGAGACAACGAATATGACAATGACCTCTGCTCAATAGAAAACAACATCTATCTTTATCGGAGAAATACTGAATTTTGACATTGTGTCCTTATTGGCGCTTATCATGTTATTTCAACTTTTGTTTTTGTAACCTCAGTCTGAGGTCCTTCTTAAAATAACCTCTAATTATTAGCTTAGGAACCCAGCCGGCATTTAGCTACAAGATATTTACTGATATAGCACATTCTCAAGGTTAGACTAGGCAACAGACCAAGCCAATACAATGTACTCCTTCACCTCTATACAACAGTCTCCGGGGCTTGTGATCTATGCCGGAGTCTGGAGAGCGATTCCAAAAAGACTCAACAGCAACAACTGTGCGCAGAGTCTAAATACAAATAAAACCTTCATCAGGTCCCATGTACACTAAATAAAACCTGACCACAGCTCTCCGTTGACTCTTCGAATGTGCTGCAGACGCTGAAACTAGACTCCAGGTCTCATTACCACGTCATCTTCTAGTAATTCTTCATAAAATCCTGACTCACCAGAACCCAAAACATACGCATTAGCTATGATGACCAGAGCTCCCCGCTCTTCTGAAACCAATGACATGCAAGCCAAGATTTCTAAACTAAACATGTTACAGCGGACAACCCAACAATTCACCAAATCACTAAAGGTTTATTATGGTCGCTGACTGCACAGATGGGGGAAAACCCAAAGTAACCAGCAAATTGGGAGTTGTCTAGAAGCTGTTTCCAGGAATTCTCCATGGCAGTGGAAAGTTACTTGGTCCAAGAGCAGATACAACCGTGAAGGCTCTTGCACTACATAGATGTTGCTATATCTAAAAGTACCGTATTTTTAGGACCAGAAGACGCATTTTTTCTCCCCCAAATTCAGGGGAGTGTCCAGCTCTCCTATCTGAACTGTATTGCTTATGACAACAGAGCCCTACTGGCATAAGCAATGAAGAGAGGGATAGATGACAGTGTTCTCCCCAGAATTTTCTTTCAGCCGGGCGACGCAATGACGTCATCGCGCCGCCTGCACCGGTCCGGCGGCCTCTCTGATAGAGGACTTGTGTGCTGCCGCTGGCCGGCAGCCTGACAGGCGGCGCCTCCCCATTCTTCAGGAGCACGCCGCAGCCACTGAAAGACTCCGGCCCGCGGCTCCGGTAGTGTGCCGCGGGCCGGAGTCTTTCAGTGGCTTTGGCGCGCTCCTGAAGAATGGGAGGCGCCACCTGTCAGGCTGCTCGCCGCGGAGGACTTGTGTGCCGGGCGGGGACTAAAATCTCCCGGGCGGGCCACCCGGCCAATCTACTCTGGGGAGAACACTGGATGAACTGGCATCTTTCCCTCTCTCCGTGTCCGAGGAAATGGCAATCACTCTGCAGCTTCCACAGACACAGGAACAGCCAGTCAGAGAGGAGAGACTCTGCAGCTGTTGGCCCCCCTCCTTCCAGTCAGTGAGGCAGATGACTTGTGCTGTGAGTGTACTGCTGCTAGTGACATCTACTGGCTGAATTGAATATTGCATTCAATTAATCCATTGCATTAACACAATTGATGTGAAAACGTATAAAATATTTTTTTTTCTGGTTTTCTGCTCTAAAAACTGGGTGCGTCTTATGGTCTGAAAATACGGTAATTGTGCAAAGTGATTGAAATGTGTGTTTCTGTAATATTTAATATAATTTACCGCGATGTTCCTGACCATAAGACGCACCCAGTTTTTAGAGCAGGAAAACAAGAATATTTAAAGTGTTCAAATCAATTGAGGGTAAAAATCCCCCCCCCCCCCCCCCCCCCCCCCCCCACCCAGTTTTAGGGAACAAAAGTATGTCCTTTGGTCCAAAAAATATGGTGTTTAATCCAGTCTGTTGTCACCTTGATGAAAAGAAGCTCTGGGTCCCCTCTGCTGGCATAAAGCCTAGAGGAGTCTGAACGTTCACCATACCTCTGCTTTAAAGTTTTACCAAATAGCAAAAGTTCCTGCTTTTTGTAAAGTAAGAAGATATATAAAAAGGAATAAACTAAGAATGTTGTAGTAAGGGGGGGAGGGTGTTTTGAGGACAACGATTAAACTGATCATTGAACAGGGCAGCATTGCTGTTGAACCCGGTAAATGTTCTTTAAATGCCCTTCCAATAAAAAAAATAAAAAAAAAAAGTAAAACAAGAGCCACGCACACAAAGTAGGATTAAGGATTAGAGCAAAATAAATAAGACCATGATCCTTTAGCACAGAGATTTAATGAGCTTAAAATATACTCGCATCAACACCGCTGTTTACTAGCCCCTAATACTGCTAATAAAATAAAAAACGGCAGCAAGATTGAACACGGACCATTAAAATTATAACAGGAGACAGCTGAAAGCCCTCAAACACTGTCAGAGCGGCAGCTAATTGGGAGTCCAGGATTTTCACTCTAAATATAGCAGGCGTCAGGTTGGCCATGTCCTCAGATAGTGTATACCTGGCTTTGTCTGACTAAACCCTCATTAATTCTAAGTATCTAGAATAAAATAAGTGTTCTGATAATCCTTTCAGAATCACATCCACCCAACTTACTACATCAGTAAGAAACCATTTGTGCAGTTTATATGGTTTATCTAAGTGCCCCATCTAGAGGAAATATATGGGGACCTATAGTAAACCTTTTGGTGGTACATTTATTATTTCTGGTTATATTAAAGCACAGCTAAATTTTATACTGTCCCAATGGCTTAACCCTCTGAGCGTTTCGACCGTGGCACGTTTTTTTTTTTTATAACCGTGCCACGGGCAATCGCGGCGGAGCACAATGTGCTTTGCCGCGATTGCCTGCCCAGCTGCAGGTAGTAAACATAAGCCCGGCGTCACTGGAAACGCCGGACTTACGCTGAAGGCAACGCCCCTCCAGTTAGACGGAGGTCTATGGCGCCGCCTACCCCCGCCCCCTTTGCGTCACTGGTGACGCAATCGGGGGCGGGCCCGGAAGCATCGGCATACATGCCGGTGCTCCCGACCGCCGTAAGAAGACGGCGAGACCTAGAGCGTGGCTCTAGTTAACTGGGGCTGAGTTTCATGGGCTGGACGCTCAGAAGGTTAAAGCTGCTCCAAAACCTAAAAAAATAAACTTGACTGCCATGCTGTCTGTGGAAGTCGCCATATCTATTTCTGTGCAGCTTCCAGTCTTTCAGGTACAGGCTGCAGTAACGGGAACGGACACTGTCTTTCAATGGACACAAAGTGAAAGTAAATAGCCATCGGACACATCGTTCTCGCCGTGGCTTCAGAGAGGGCCAACGAGAGGAGGAGTCACAGGGGTTGGCCAGCTAGGTACAAAAGTTTATCTGGTGGGTATAGGTGTGCTTTAACAGCAATCCATTATGAAACATCTATTAGGCCTTGCAATAATGAGGGACAGCTATGGGTGCCATAAAACAGTAAATATTAGAAAGGCCTTGGGTTTTATAATAAAGTTAATATATTCCATTCGGATCATCTGTTCTATATAACCTTTTCTTTATTCCCTCTTTTAGGGTTGGGCTACCCAAACTTTCCTTTTCTTGCCCCCTGCAAAAGTTTTTGAACCATGCTTCAGTTCTAATATACTTAAACTGTTAGTTTTGACTTAACTTCTAACCACAACCCCCTCTCCTTGCAAGTCAAAACTTATTGAGTAGAAGAAAGGAATGGTCTGTGGGTCTGACTGGGCAGAATAGTATTCACACCCATCCATTTCCTTTATTTCTTTGCTTTATAGTTCATCCTTTAATTGTTATTTCTATCCACTTGATTGTTCTATGGTCATTAGTTACATTTCTTAGAGGTGTTCCATTTAATCATTATATCATTCATATTACTTTGTGCTCCTTCTTCCTGTTGTAACAAAACCTAATAAAAGACTATTGTAACCATGAAGAATAAACGTCTATAAAGAGTAACAGCATAGCCTCCGCAAACTGTCTAATCAGAATGTCTGTAGCTCCGATGTGTTTACAGAAATTAGTTCGGGACAACAAATAAAAATATGAGTAAGCAGATCGGTATCCCAGCGGAAATGAGAGGAAGATGGATCAGAGGAGTTTGCAGCTGGGTGGTCTTTGCTCCATAAACAAAGGGTGCTTGCAGTGATGTTGATCAAGGATATACAAGTGTACCAGAGGGCTTCATGTTACCGCTGTGTTGTAAGATGCGTAGAGATCAGCATGTGTGTTACAGTGGGGAGTCAATGATTGTATACTTCTAACTGGGACACACAGAAAAGGACATATCACATTGGATCTGGCTCTCCGCTGTGATGAAACTACATTGAATGACAGATGGTGGTCAGATTTGGCTATATATGGTTCTGGCTGCAAGTAAAACACACGCCATAAACTTGGTAATCTGTCAAGTTTCAAAAGCATGTTCTGTATGATCTTAGAGCTACAAATTAACCATAAACAGGCTTGTGACAAAATCTGAAAATTAATGCTTGACAGAGCGACATTGCAAACATGTCATCAACTGAACCCTCAACAAGGCAACTCCCCTGCAGGCAAAGTTAGAAAATACCTGGAAGCCAGCCTGCCAAATCTAAAGCCCCCCATACACGGGTCGATACTGTTCAATGGAGCCATGATCATAGGTCATTCAAATGGTGAATCGATGTGCAACACTTTGCAAGATCGACCGGAATTTACAGACATGTCTGGCCGACCTATGTTCCTGCTTGAAGACATGGGTGGCCAAACGCGCACTGCGTGCCAGCCATCGATCTAGCTGCTATCTACATGTGTTGCACCCAAAAATCTTAAGCCATGGATCCCGTATCCATCCGGGTCCGCGTACTAGTACACGGACCAGGATGGATACAGGATCCATGGCTTAAGATTTTTGGGTGCATCCTTCTAATATGTTCCTAATGTGTATACAACTTTGGATGTTGGTGGACCTCCTCATTTTACCCTACAACCACTGTATGCATTAAAGGGTAGACAAGCTCTCTTACACGGTACACGGAAGTCCCCATCAAATTAAAGGAATAGGAATAGCTGTACATCTGCAATCATGGTATTCTTCACTTACATTGCAAAGGACAATGGAACACTGTATGTACAGACCAAACTGAACTACCTCAGAAAGCCAAAGCAAAGTGTTTAAAAAAAATAAGCACCCCAGCCAAACGTTTTCATAGTACTCTGAGGGTGGCCGCATATATTTGCTTTGAACATTTACAAACATCTAAAAGTCAATATTGTGCAACATATTCTCATTTCAAGAACATTTATTGAATGTCCTTTAAATTCTTCTGCATATACTTGAACCCTCAACTCTGTATGAATGTCTGCAGCATATTTTCTTGGTTTGTAATTTAGCAATTTAAAACCAATAAGGAAAAGGCCTGACTAATATGAGTATCAAAATATAAGTCAATGGTGCTCTGCTATAAATGTAGAAAGAAAAGTAATGGTTAAGTATGCAGAGCAAAGGCACAAGTCTGAAATAAATCCATCCCCCAGATTGCCTTTTCTTTAACCTCCCTAGCGCACTGCATAGGTACAGATTTCTGTACCAAAAGCGCACCATAGACTTTAATTGTAATTTTTTTTAGGTAAAAAAAAAAAATTGACATAAAAAAAGTATGTCAAGGATAATTTTAAATTTGTTTGAGGTTTATAATAAAAATTTTTGTAAATGTAAATTGTGTGTATACTGTACAAAATTGTAATGGTACAGTAATCGCTGTGCCAGTACAATTCCCTTTTTGAAACTTTTTAAATGCTCTACATGGCAGCATTTGAATTTCCCGGCGCGCCCGACTCGGTGGGCGGCGGGGAAAATTCAAATGCATGCCATGTAGATGAAGTCCCGGGATTGCATACAGGAAGCCTCGCAGCCGCGCCGCCGGTAAGTGAAGCACGGAGCCTTGCAGCGCTCACTAACGGCGGCGGCTCCGAGGCTTCTATGCAATCCTGGCCTGTCTCTACAATTGGCAGGGCATTTAATCCGCGCCCACGATGTCGGTGAGCGGCGGGAAATTCAAATGCCTGCATGTAGATGACAGGTCCGGGATTGCATATACAAGCCTCGGAGCCGCCGCCGCTGGTAAGTGAGCGCTGCGGGGCTCCGAGTCTTACGTGTACATCGCCTGTTTTCAAGGCGATGTAAGCGTAAAGCCCGGAGCCCCGCAGCGCTCACTTACGTCTTGGTGTGGCGGCGGCTCCGAGGCGGTATATGCATGCCGGCTCATCTTGAAGCTTCCCGCCGCCACCCCGGCGGGATTGTGACGTATCACGTCACGCCGACGGGGGGGTGGCAGAGGATCCCTTCAGTAGGGGGAGAAGCCGCCGCCGGGATCGGGCCGACGCGGGACGCCTGGATCGGTAAGTGAGCGCCGCGGGGCTCCGATAGCAGTGGTTGGGACGGCGTCCAGCTCGTCAAAGCATGTCAGCACTGGACGAGCTGGACTCGTCACAACCGCTAGGGAGGTTAATTCAGTAAATGTAATATTGACACAGTGATATGATATAAAGAACAAGAGAATAAGTCCTTAGGGATCTGCTATAAATGGGGAGGAAACATGATCGTATATTACGCAGAGCAAAGGAACATGTCTCCAGTACAGCCATGTTCTAGATTTAAAACTAGCCTCCGTCCCTGATCTATGTGCCACTGGGAGCAGCCCTAAAATGTCTTTTTGAAGCTTACTTAGAGGGAAGAAAACGCTCTCCCTGCCCCATTGTGAACCATTGACGTAAGCTAGCTGTGTGCACCACTAGAGGGAGCTCTAGTCTGCTGCCAAATGACTGGGATCATGAGTAGACGACCAGTAAAGGCCAGTACACACAAAAGGAAGAGGCTGGGCATTAAAACATATCTGCTGCCATGTAATGCATGATGGGGGAAGGGGGGGGGGGGGGGGGGGGGGTAGGTTTTACTCTAGGTACATTATTCTGTGTTCTGCATTCCCAGTAGAACTTCCAAAGGCTTCAAAATATCGACACCTACTGACCCCCTAATGAACCTGAACGGTTTTGTGTGTGCTGTGACTGCAACTCAAGGTTAGGTAACCAGACATTAAATTTTTCCATCACTGTAGTGTCATGGATTAAAAGAAAGGTCACTGCCCTGTTAACTGTACATATGGAACTGCCCTCGTAACCTTTACAAAGCCAACAGCCCGAGCTGGCATTGGACATACCTACCTATGCCCGGCAAGCCCGCGCCAATTCTGAATTGCGACAGGCCCACTGATCGATTCCGGCACTGCCTCATTGGGGATGCCGAAGAGGCAGGGTGTGTTGGCTGGCGCCATACACCTCCATGTTATGGAGGCAGCGTCAGTTTCCCATCTTACAGCGCTGGCATCATCGACGAGTAGAGGCGACGAGAGACTTCAGGGAAAACCAGCAGAGTGCTCTGTATTCTGCTTTGTTCGCCCATAACAAGCCGTTGAACACGCCTTGATATGGGCATATTACCGGGGAGGATGATGAGGATAAGCACATAAAGAAAAGATTATGAACCTGAAAACAATTTAGGGCAATTGTACCCACAACATTAAAGCAGATTAATTTGTAATTCATCCATTTATATACAAATTTCTTTGTACGCTCCACACCACATTAAAGTAGGTCACTGAGTCATTTGTTATTTTTTCTGAAACCAGATAACAGGATTCTAGAGAAGAGCCTTGAAAGTATTCTAAGAAAAGACAAATGATGATTATTCCTGTAAAAAATCCAACACGTGTCTACACCTTAAAAAAAGAAAGTTAGCAATGTGCAGACGCCGATCAACTTACCAAATCTCTATGTAACACCCAGTTGGCATGAAGATAGTGAATGCCATCTAGAATCTGATACAGTAGTGACTTCACCATTCCCCGAGGTAACTGCACTGGTTTCTTGTTGGCTTTAGAAGCTCTGTGAAATTTGATTATGTGCTGAAAGAAGAAAAAACACGTTTGGCAGTGAGAAGAGACATGGGAAAAGGTCATTTCCATTTAATTGTGCAGCCTCCCTTTATTCCTGGAAATCTCATTCAATAAAATAAAGTCAGGGCTTTAGGGCAATAGGAGGAAAAAATGGAAAGGAAACAGACAATCTACGCTGGTGTTTGGAGGAAAGAAAACAAACATGCAGAATCCGCGCTCTGTATAACTGAAGATTTATTTTCCTAGAAGCAGAAATAGAAAGACTCTGAGCCGATGGCAGATAAAGAATTAATAGGTTTATTAGGTGTCTGTCTAACATGGCGCTCAGGATGTCAGGAGGACAGCTTTGCAGTTTAAATTATGGGCTTTGCCATGACTGAGGAAGTTCAGCCCACACACACACACACACACACACACACACACACACAAGTATGGGTGCCTTAGTGTACTCCTGTACCCACAGAACAGAAAATGGCACAAATACATAAGTCTATACCAGGGGTCATAAAAAGAGCCATTGTACCCCCTTTATCACTGCAGTCGCAAGATTCACACTGAAGCAGACCATACATGGGTCGATACCTGTGCAATAGAGGAACCATCTAGCGCAACGCGATGACGTCATCATGCTGCTCTCCAGTTTGCTCAATTGAACAGAAAATAGAGCGCCATCCATCCCATTGGATACTTTTGAGGGGACCCTCAGCCCACATCCAAAGCAAGGCTATGTTTCCACTAGAGCCATCGGTGGCAATCCTAATTGTGGGTGGAGATCGCTTGCAATTTTGCAGAGCCGCAATCGGGGCGTTTTTAAGCCCGCCAAATCCCCCCCCATAGAGAATGAATAGTGATGCGTTCAATTGCATTTCTGAACACAATCATTCATGTCAATGAGCAGCCGCACACAGTACGCAATCAAAAACAAGGTAGGGTGGCGTTCCTAATCGTCCCCAAAATTTCCCCCACGGTCATTGCGCCATGATTAAAAAGGCAGGTGATTCCTCTACTGGAAACAAAGCCTTACAGAAATCAAATAGGGTTCATCAACATGTTGGTTCGCTGTTCGATTGAGTGGTCGCCATGGCGATCGATTGTGGTTGATTTGATTTAAAAATGTACCCATGTATGGCCCTCTTAATGCGTTTGTACTGTGCTTTGGTGCTAACATGCGCACTGCCAGTCACTATACTATACTATACAACGCAGTCTGTATAGTGTGAAAGAGCCCAAAGACAGAATATGAAAGTTTTTTCGGTGGTTCCTGCTTCACCACACACAAAACCCATTTATTTTCTTCCATAGGAGTTGGTGCGTGGCCAAAGCTCCCCTCTTCCATTCCAGACATGTCTGCGTGTCAGGTTCTTCATCACATGGGAGAAAACCAAATAGCAGTAATATTTGGTTCATAATACACATTCTGCGGCTATAGTTATTTTTACGACAGGGTCTGCGCTCAGAGACCCAATCTAGGGTTTCACAAGGAAATACTGTTTAGGGACTGGAATCCATTCCCGGATCATACAGGCTCCCCCTCATAGACCTTCTAAGCTCCTACATATACGTCTATTTATCTTTCTGAATAATCTCACCCACAGGAAGGCAGAAAGGAGACTTGCCGAGTACTTGAATTGGACACCTGATAATGCGGGCACACAAAAGAATGCATTTCAGCCCCTGTGCCAGCAATGTGAATGCATTTTAGTTGTAGTCAGGCCGATGAAAGGCTAGACGCTGGAACGCTGCCGTCCTACAAGTGCACTTTCTAAATGCCTTTGCTGGGAATCTCCGCCGAGACCGGAAGCCTGGACGCTGCATTTGATACGGTAACACAGGGCTTCAGTATACTTGGATGAAAGGAGAGCTGGGGTCATTGAGTCCCGTCTATACTCCCATTCCACTATCTTTATCTAGGATGTTTATCGAGAGCAAAGCAAAACAAATGGATGGAAAGGGAAAATAAGAAGCAAGCCAAAAAAATGTTCTTCCGACGATGGAAATCGCATTAAGACAGATGAGGACACTAACTGGATTTTTAACAGCAAAAAGAATGGAGTTTTGTTAAACCAAAGTATGATAGACATAACACATTTTATATTTACAGATATACAACACATACACACAAAAAAGGGGGCCCAAGGATAATTTTACACTAGCCTGGCAGCTAGCATTAACACGAGGATATACCGGTGTACTTTTTACACTGGCCTCGTGTTACCAAAAAGTCCCTGCAGCCCGCGCCAACGCATACCAAGCAGCGCGATATGGTAACACAAAGTTAGGACCATAACTGATGCAGTAGCATTACCGCTAGTGTAGCCATTACTGGCCAAAACCCTCACCTCACCCCTGCAGGATATTTGATATAAATGGTCTTCATTCTCTTAGCATAGGGCAAATTTGGCATCATCCTGTAGAACAGTGGTTCCTAAATGGGGGGCGTGGAAGTATTCCTACTGTCAGTTCTCTTCTCCCTCTGGAGATTGCACACAGTCCAAACCCCCCTCCCCTTCCACTCCCATCACACAAACCTGAGAGAGATACAAGCAGGAAGCAGACTATGGGGGAACTAGCTGCAAACAGTGTATTTTTTCTATGCTAATGATAAACATCTCTGCATGATTGTAGTTTGTGCTGGTCTCTATGGAAATGATGAATATTTTTGTATGGTTGGCATGTGTGTATATGAAGCATCTCTGTGCAAGATTGGCTTGTGTTGCAGTTGCATCTCAAAGTTTAAAAGATCATTTCATACTAGCCACACTTTTTTTTTGTTTGTTTTTTTTACCGTCAACGGACATGCTAGTGGTAAAGCTACAGCGTCCATTACAGATAAAAAAAAAACCCTGTGTAATAACACATACATTCATGACACTGGCAGTGAGGTCTGGAGAGCAGAAGCCCCTCCATTAACATGGAGGTCTATGGCACTGCTCACCCTCGCCCCCTTCCGCAGAGCCCCGGAAATGCTGCGGCTGGAAGCAGCATCGCCGTAGCTTTCCGGGGATATGCAGCTTTCATGGGAGCCCAGCTCATCCAGAGTTTGTTCTTCACACAAACTCTGGACGAGATGGGCTCGTGATGAACACTAAGGAGGTTAAATGGGGTGGGGAATAATGTTTCTATCAAGAGGAAAGATGTCTGTTCACATTCAAATTTCTACACAAGCTGACTATGCATTGTAGTAATATGATTTCCAGCATGGGTTAATGCTGTGCTGTAGTTCTGCTTAAGGCAAAGTATGCAAACCATGCGTTTGCTCCTGGCGTGGTAATGGGTTAGAAGTTACTGCTCCCTCATAGTTAAACATATATAAGCGCTGACATTTTTCACCCTACATAGCTCGCCAAGCCGTCCAGTCTGACGTGTAGTTTTACAGATGACAAGGGACAAGTAATAACACATGCATAGCCTCTTATTAGGCAATGCTGCCAAATGTGGCATAGCAAAAAGGGTGAGCATACGCAGCTCTATGACTGATGAAGTGTGTTTAAGTAGTGAGATTTAAACACAAGAGATTTTCCAACATTTTGTAGTGACCATTCCCATCTCCGTAGAAAATGTAAAACTGTGATTCGTATTATCCATCCACATAAACCAACAGATGCCAAAATGTCATTTGGGTTTAGACAAGCAGACAATCACTTGTCATTCTCTGTCAGAAAGTCAGGCATGCATGACTTTTAATTCTAAGCTGGCATAGAAGAGGTCATTATTTGTTGCTTAAAGAATTGAGTTTGAGTAAAATAAAAAAATAAAAAAGATAAAATAAACTCTGAACTTTGTTACGGGAAACGTAGGTGGCTGTGTATTCACATTTATTATATGTGCAGTCACAACACAATTTTCCATGACGGTAAAGTTCCTCCGCATGACCCTGCTACCTGTCTGGTTAGTAGATAACTGTCAGCAAAGAAATGTGAAAGAAGACAAACCTACAAGGAAAACTCAGAGTGTTAGAGACTTTCACAATATTAAATTCAGGTTAACCGTTTCTTACCAGGAGAAAAAAAACAAAAATTGGAATACTTAAAAAAATAAAAAAATAAATAATTTGAATGACCATCAATGTTGATGCCATTTTGAATGCTAAAGCAACACACATAGGCATACGAGAAAAATAAAATGTGTGCCTGTTTATTAGTTCAAATAAATCCATTCCCTACATGGACCAATAAGTCTGGAAAAACTACATGGGTTGTCCTGTATGATGGCACAACAATATCAGGTATTTATCAGTTAAAATGTCTTTAATGTGGAGACCATATGTAATACATATACAGGTTTATTAGTTATTACATTGTTACATACTACTGCTAAATATTCCAAATAGCTCTGTTGAGTAGATCTTAAGTAACTTAAAAGAATTCGTAAGCTGACTGCTTGCTGATTTCTTTTAAGAAAATGTTACAACATAAATAGATAAAATAATTATTCAAGAAAGAAAATACAAAGCTTACCCATAAGTCGTGCTCCGCAAAATCAAATAGGAGATAAACCTTCCTGTCCGCATGGGAGAGAAATACTTTTTGTAGAGAAATGACATTGGGATGTTTCAATTCTCGTAAAAGCTGAAAATAAGGAACACGAAGAGTTAAAAGCTTCATTAAATAGACTCACCTAATCCACACACAGTTTAGTAAAAGAGCTGTGAAAAATATATATAGTACAGCATAGAAACATAAAACAAAGCTTTCCCCAGACTCTGCGCTGTAGATAGATGCCCCATGTACAGAAACATAAAAGTGGAAGTAAACCCATTATGTATTTCTGCATGACTGGCTTCTAAATAACATTTTCTGTTTCTATGTACAGTCTCTGTAATGTCTAGTCCTTTCTGTGACTACAAAATGCTTGGTGATTCTGCCAAGTGTTGTCGCTATTATTCCCTAATGTGAGCGATATTATTTTATTTATTTTTTCTTACCAAAATCATGTGGCTACAGCACACATCAGCATAAACAGAAAGTTAAAGATAGACTCAAAAAGGTAATAAGTGAATATATTCCCAACATTAGGTCCCCATTGCAAAATTTGCCCTCTACTTCTGTTCTGGAGGCAGACAAAATTTTTTGAAGGACATTAGAGAAGAATGTGCATCGCAGCAATGCTCAGTAGGCAACAAAACAGCTGTTGTAAACTTTCAGAATTCTATACAAATCTTCAAGTATGGCCTTTAGTTATACTTTTTTTTTCAACTTCATTGAAGCTAGTTATACACATATGCATGATGGTTTCCTAAATGTGTCCCATTAGCAGTTCTGGTTTCCCATGGAACCTATATCATGTACAGACGGGGTTATCAGTTCTGAGAAACACTGAGGTACACACAGGTAATCTAAGCAAACCTGTGAGAGATAGAAGAGCAGGTGATCCGACACTCAATGCACTACAAAACTATGACTGTATTGCCGACTGCTCTGCCTTCATTCAAACCAAGCTTGATAAAAATGTGAAATTTATCAACAATGTTTTATGTCGATTTTAATTTTTTTCAAAGGTTTTATAACTTCTTACAATTTATAAATATTAAATGTGGAAATACTACACTAAATATTCCTGTACTTCTGAGAAATAAGAAGACGACTGGCAATAACGTAAAACTTTAAAGTTTATAGTTGCTGCTCAAACCTCTTATCTTGTAATTAGAGAAACCACTATCAGAAAATCCTGCAGAATCGGACACTTCCAGGAGTGTAAAGTTCTTGGTTCCATGTTATGTAATGTGCTTTCTTCTGCTGGTGATATCTCCGCAGGACAAACTAGTGATGTAGGGGAGAACTGGACCACTGAGCCCCATGGGAAACCAGACATCCAACCCCCCGAAACAACTCAGGAATGGTTGTTTTATATTAATATAGTTGGTCCTAAGGTTACAATAAATATTAATGCCCTGAAGGAAAAGTTAATATTCAAGACAGATTTACATATATCCAAAACCATTCTTAACCTCCCTAGCGCACTGCATAGGTACAGATTTCTGTACCAAAAGCGCACCAT
>CM070033.1:27071103-27091601 GCA_036250615.1 Ptychadena robeensis
TTCAGCATGTCAGCACTGGACGAGCTGGACTCGTCACAACCGCTAGGGAGGTTAATATTCTACTAAGCCTACTTTCTATGTTATTTCTAGCACATTATCTAGTTTTATTATTTTTCCACCTCATCCACCCCCTTACACACAGAACTTGCAAGTAATTACTAAGAAATTCAGTTCTGCTACACATTTAGAGCAGTTCTGAGTGGAATGAGCGATTCTCTATTCTGCAACACATGATCAGGATGATGCAGAACTCCGATTAGTCACCTAGCTTACAAAGCATAAGTAGTGTTTGTCCAATATAAGCCAACAGACGCTTACATCACAGTTATGAGTTACTAATGCTCATGTGTTATGGTAGACAAAGATGGCCTTTGATGTTAAAATAACCATCCCTTCTCCCACTGCTTTCTCCACTCTCATTTCCCTCCAGTCAAGGCAGATAGTATCTTGAGGCCCGGATCCAATAACCACTTGTCACAATCCATTTCTAGTTTGCATGCTCACCAACAGCTAACATGTAATTTACCACATGCTAAAACCTTTGTCATGCTTTGAATTAACAATATATGCATAAACGATTGACTTTCTTGAATATCCTTAGTCTTTTCTAGATTCGGCCATCAAGATGTGACTGCTGTGTGTGAACCTTTGACTCTCTGCAATGCAAAATCTCTCAATAAAACTTTATTTCAAAAATAACAATTCTTGTCCCTTTAACTTCATTGATTATAATCCCATCTCTTTAAAGCTTCCGGACATCTGTTTAAAAGCACCCTTAGGCTATGTCTCCACAGCGTTTTGTGACGGATCACAAAATGCTGTGGAGACATAGCCTAAGGGGGCTTTTAAACAGATGTCCGGACAACCCCACATAATAATGTTCTATAAACAAAATATTTAAGAATAGTTAACAAACTTCTTTTTATTTTTTCTTTAAATATGTAAAACTAACAAAAATTTAGTTTTTTAAACACACAGAATACAAGCTGGTCATCTGTACAATAGACAATAAGATAATATACATAATAGACAATAGACATAATTGAATGGGTAGCTTTTAAAGTTTCATAAGGCAGGAAGGGAAATATGATGGGAAGTAGATTGTACTTACAGCTATTTCTCTGCATGCAGACATAGAAATTCCAGTACCTTCTATTTGTTTCAGAGCGTAATCACGGTCATCTTTCCTAAAAAGAAGCAAAGAAAGGTGGTAAGAATTTATCTGGTTACAGTTATACAAAAAAAAAATACAAAAACTCAACATGCGAAAACATCAGCTAAAATTTAAAAATTAACTCTTGTCCCAAAGCAAACTGACCGGCCTTCCCTTGGTTATTCTTACTCTTTCCATCAGCAGAACAAAGACATAGCAATCCATTCACACACATGCTGCTCCTTCACCCTCTCACTGCGACTTAAGCTAGCCATACACGTGTCGGATTCCATGTCCAATCGATTCATCATCCGATCGATTCTGGCGGGAATCGCAGGTGTGATCAATTGGCCAATTAAGAGTATCCATCGCAGCATACCACCTTGTCCGAGCGGATTCCGGCACGATTCCGTGTGCGATTCCACCTCCGATTCCACCTCACAAATGGCAACTCCCCCTGATCCGGGCAGAATCGGATGAGAAAGACCAACATGTTGGTTCTCCGTCGGATCCGATTCTGAGCCCCTGAACGATCGGACCTGATCGATCGGACAAGGTGGGCTGCATGCGATTCCGGCACGATCGTTTCGCATGCACGCGCCTGGAATCGATCGTGCCGGAATCCGGTGCGAATCCGACACATGTATGGGGGCCTTTACATTCAGGATTCATTTTGGTAATAACATGTCGAAAACCCGCCTGATCGCTGACATCACAACACTGCGCTAGAGCTTTAATCGATCAAACTGTGAATCAATGCCTTATGCAATTGATTGTTTGGGAATCAAAAGACAAATCAATCTTTGTATGGGGACCTTGAAGGAGTGAATTCACCCTTTTGCAGTCCCCAGGGAAGCACTGAGGTTAATTTTTCACAAGTTAAAATATAATAATCAATTCACTTGTATCCTATATTAACAGTTGCTATGTGTGGACAAGTGTAAAATTGTGAAATACTATGATGATGTCCCGATTTTTGTAATCCTATCTTTCAGTATCTGTTCACCTAATCTACACTTAAACTCCCAGTTTAATACACACTATAAAACAAACTTTTGCAAGGAAACTAGACACTGTTGATATAATGGGATCGGGAGAAGATTTTCATGGGTTTGAAAACGCACACAAGCGGTTTAGGGTACATTGCCTTTATGAATGATTTTGCACTTTCATTTGGGAGCGACAGGAGACAACACCAATTGTTTAGTTTTCTTTCCCCTCTCTCTTCTTTTTTTTGAGGGTGAACATGTGAAAATGAACTTTTGTTTTCAATGATGTGTTATTCTCAATATATGCATGTTGTACATGTTTTACCCAACTATTTAAAAAACCTATAAAAGAAAAATTCGTAAGGTGGATTTAAATTAAGGCCAGTAAATGCTTCATATGGATTTATGTACAAATCGGCTTGCTGAAGGGGAAGTGCAGATAACAGGCCAACTTCTTGTTACATATACCAACAGCCACATAAAATGATGCAATCCAAGTCATAATAAATTAGATTTTAACAGACAGTGAACAAAAAAGCATGACAGCGGTAATGGGGAGGTAGATGCGCTTGAAACACCCCCAATGCACCCTCAGGGACCCATACAGGTCTGATTCAACACAGCCTATTTGAATGTTTACTATAAAATCAAACTTTTTTTTTTTTCACCAAAAATTTAATTTTTTCATTACATAGGCCCTCCATACACCTTTAGCTCACTTCATACAATTCACCTTAGATCTACCAACAACAACTATGTAGTGCCGGGTCCTCCCTGATAGAATACATAGTGATTGGAAGGTATAGATCACTGCTATGTAGTGCCGGGTCCTCCCTGATAGAATACATAGTGATTGGAAGGTATATATCACTGCTATGTAGTGCCAGGTCCTTCCTGATAGAATACATAGTGATTGGAAGGTATATATCACTGCTATGTAGTGCCAGGTCCTCCCAGATAGAATACATAGTGATTGGAAGGTATATATCACTGCTATGTAGTGCTGGGTCCTCCCTGATAGAATACATAGTGATTGGAAGGTATAGATCACTGCTATGTAGTATAGTGACCTCCCTAATAGAATACATAGTGATTGGAAGGATTAGAAAGCTCCTCATATTACATGGTTTTAATAGAAGAAAAGTGGATTGTACAGAAATTGTATGGCAAGATTGTAACGCTAGGCATACACTGTTTGATTTTAGCGTTCGATCGACCTTAAACAATCTAAGTTTACATTGATCGAATGTAAATCATATACTGCACACATGGTTGGTCAGCAAAAATTGTTCGCTATTGATCGAAAAGTGTTGGAAAAATGTTGTCGATTGTACAACGATCGAACTAAAATCGTAGCATTGTGTGTGTTGGTCGGGGCGATTGTATTCGATGAACATTTGTACAGTTTATATATGACTCTTTCCTGTGTTTTGTGATCAAAACTAGAAATTAGCGATTTTGGTCATATTACGATCATATTATGATCAAACCCTCCATGTGGTTCTACTTTGGATCCGATGAAAAGATCAAGATCTAAAATCGAATCGAAGATCGATCGTGCTAAAGTCGAACCGTGTACATCCAGCTTAAAGCGTATGGGATGTCTTTAGTTAGTAGAACTCTTTAATACAAAGCAAATTATGTATAGTACCAAATAATTAATATAAAAAGCTTTAAACCAAAAATCCAAGCCCAAAGCCAAAAATGGTTTACTCCATTAGCCTTTAAATAACCCCGATCACCTGTGGCTGCCCAAGCCTGCACTTCAGATTTAGGTTTTCTGCAGACTCATTTCCTTCAGTTTCTTGGGTAAAAGAATTTCTTCATATCGAAGCAGAAAACATTTCGCACAGCACACTTCAAGAATCTTGTTTAAAGGAGGAATTCCAGCCAAATATGTGAGGAATGGAAATAGTGAAGGATAGAAGAAAATCGCCTGGTTTTCCTGTTGAATATTTACTCGCTTGATCATTTCTACCACATTGCCAGTCCTAGAAATCATATGGAAAGGCAAAGAAATCCTCGAAAGGGAGAAACTAAAAATTCAACCATTAAATTATTTGAAATGCTGTATCTAAGGGTAGCAGTCGCATTGCATTATGTGATGTATTACAAAAGTCTTAAACTCATACTTTTTTAAACTCACAAAAACGGAACATTCAACAAGATGCTCTACTACCAAAATATAGGCACCAAGTTTTGGGGGTGAAATGGGTCAGAGTTTAGAAAGCACTCATACGATCTCAGCACCGTCATCATAAGGAAAGAAAAGGGGTGTTCACTGTAAATAAAGGGCAGTAATGCTGCTGTAAATAGGATTTCCCGATGTGCTGAGTGCCACATGATTAGGTGACTGTCAGGCTCCATTCAGCGGGGTGATGGGACCGCGTTTTTTTAACATAAGAGGAGACATGCACACAGTGGATATGGTTTTGGTTTCAGGGCAGCTGGTGGAGGATCCCTGGGAGCTTGCCTATAGGGATAAAATAAGAATCTAGAGCTGACCACATACCAGTGATAACCAGTAAGATACCAGTAAGAATCGCGGAACAATCGTTTGTTAATGCGAACCACTTTGCACAATTCCTGGTCAATACTTTAGATGGGGACCCTTAAGCAGGATACAGACCTGCAGATATGGGCCAGATCGATGGCCGATTCGAACACCGTGAGCACGCACATGGCCATCTATCTGGCCCATATAATATGCGCCCTTTACCGCTTGAGCGGGATTGAGTTCCCCGCTCGAAAACAGCCATATCGGACATGACTGTAAATACGGCCGATGTCCGATGCGTCACCAGGCAAAGCTTCGGCTGAGCTGGGGAGAGCAGAGCTGTCTCCCCAGCCCCACTGATATTGACAGCAGTGTGATGACATCATCACGCCGCAGCAGGGTACATCGGACGGCTCGAATATCTGTACCCTGCTTACACCTACTGGGGGTTGTACAGACGGCGTATTTTTTTTGTTTTATAACCGCGCCATGGGCAATCGTGGCAAAACACAACATGTTCCACCGTGATTTCCTGCCCACCCGGAGGTCCAGTGCATAACTCTGGCATCAGACTAAAAAGGCGACGCCCCTCCATTTACATGGAGGTCTATGGCGTCGCCTACCCCGCCCCCTTCGCATCACCGGTGACGAGATCGGGGGCAGACCCCGGGGGCATCCAGTGGACAGGTGAGTCTCTCACTAGTTAACTCGTGCTGAGTTTCAGGCATCATGAAATCAGCCCGAGTTAACTAGTGAGAGACTCACCCAAGTTAACTCAGGCCAAACACCCAGGAGCATGACATGCCCCTTTTGTTCCAAGTTACAACGCACAGTGACAAATGTCAATCAACAGTGGTCATGTGTTTTCAGGTATGGTGTACACTTTCCCATTCTTAAAGTAGTGTTTTCTTCTATGTATATCCACTTTCTTCAAGAATTAGCAGGTAAATAACTTAGCACTGTAAGAGGAGTACTTACTTATAGAGTTGAGCACCAACAATGGAATTGTGAAAATATTAGACGAATATCGGCTATTCAAGAACTTGGCAGATCTCGCTAATATGGCGGCGGATATTCACAATTTTGAATATTCAAGATATTATGCATGAAAATAAATACCACATGACCATTTTGAAATATATTTTTGCAATATATGGCCATACACTTCAATATTAAATATTAGATTTGTTTTACGAAATATTGCAGATTCACATATTGCCTATGCCGCTCATCACTACTCACTGATCTCAAATAAGCGTTTTTTTTGTTTTTTTTTAGATGAAACAAATTAAGCACCACTAATTATATCTTTCCAAACCATCTATAACTGGAGCTTTTCTTCCTCCAACAAAGTGATTTATAACCACTGCCAACTAAATATTCCATATTTGTAACACTAATGGCAGAAAAGCACAGAAAAGCATTTATAACCTTATCCGCCTGGTGTAAAAGTCACCTATAAAAATCCTGAGAGAAGATAAAAGAGCTTCAGTATCCGGCAAAATAGCTTTCATCTTCCATAGAACACTAACCCACTCCAAATGTACCCTGTATGGCTGATATTAAAAGACAGGAAAAGGACAACGAGTAGCATAAAAATAGACGAGTGTCACAAGTACCAAAACACATCAGAAAAGATCCTTTTTATAAAATGTCACTTCTGGGGCATCTATACATTTGGGACACCTTAAAGTTAACTTAGACATATCAATATTCTCATAAATCTCTACTAGTACAGTCATCCATACCTGCGTGAAGGAGTAAACATAGTGTGTTTACTTTTAGTTCCTTTTGTTTAGTTTCCCTTAAACTCCTTGACTGACCCTTTCCTTACAGAATTGGATGCCAAAACCGGCACAAAAATATTCTGCCCCCCCATCATCAATGACGACAGGGATGGGAGGGATGCAGCCCATCCATGACTCCGGTGTCTCTGATGATGTCAGACATTGTGGTTAGGACACACCTCCACTCACCTAATTTTTTTTCTGCCCCTCGCTGCCAAACACCCTATTATATAAAAAACAAACCTTACCAGTAACGAGAGAACCCAGAATTGCCATTAGCACTCTGTACCTTTCCACAAAATGAATGAATGCAATTCAGTCACGTCTTCTTTACAAGCCTATAACAAGCTATGTTTTCACCATTAAAAACCACTGGAGCATTGTAGCCATAGTCATTAGTGCAGCTTATTGACAACTGTAATACTGGCATCTACTGAGGATCTACTGGCGCGTCATGACCCGCATCAGGGGGCTTCGCGGCAGACGCGCCAGATCCACAACTCCCGGTCGCGGCGGCTGCTGAGGAAATTCAAGGGTGCTAGCATGGAAAGCTACCCAAGTGTCACTTGCCTAAACAGAAGGCCCATGAAAATAAAAAAATAGGAAAGTTTGGCATTGTCAATACACCAAGTGATAAAACGGAGGAGAAAACATGAAATGTTGCTTGCTCTACAAACTTCCAATATCTACAATACTGAGCCCAGGGGAGTGTAGCTTTGTAGAATTGGGATACTTCAAATCATAAGGAAGTTTTAGCACAGTAAAAATAAGTAACACAATAAGCAAATAGCCAACAGCTATCGTCATTTGAGAAGTGGTAACTAAACCTGGGAAAAGTGGTAATAGTAGATATAGTACTGCTATGCAAATCTAGCAAGATGGCAGTGATTGGCTCATTCCAGGGATTGTAATTTGTATAATTTTCAAATTAGCGGTGCTATAACCCAAAAACATAGGTTTCCAGGCAAATTGGTAATAGTATGTAGTTGGGGGGGGGGCAATAAAACTGTACTGGGGTAATAACACTTAAAGCAGACCTATACACACAATCTGTATTCAAACCCCACATTATAGAAACAATAAAAAATTCAATACCTTTCCTATAATAAGTAAATCCAGATTGTCCCTCATCGCATCTCCGCATCAAAGACATCAAGTCAGAAGAAAAATCCAGCAGCTGGAGGGTTTAACCCAGTGACAATAACATAAAAATTGTCTGTATATAATATTACATAACATACATCAGTAATGGCGAAACTTTTAGAGGCAGAGTGCCCAAACCCCACTTATTTATCTCAAAGTGCCAGCATTGAATTACACATACACAACTCATATACACAAATGAAGCATATAAACACACACTCTACTTTCTTATAAGCTAAAACAGGAGATGGTATGGGGTGTTTGCAATCAGAAGAGAGGGGAAAAGAACTGACAGCATTCAGAACCAATAGGCTGCAGTTCTTCCCTCTGTGCTGGCTGACAGCTTGCGTGCCCACAGAGAGGGCTCCCAGTGCCACTTCTGGCACTTGTGCCATAGGTTCGCCATCACTGATATGCACACTATGTACAAAGAACACAACTGCCTTAGCAAAGCCCAGGTACATATAATGGTGAAGCAGTTACAGCAAAAGCTTATTTTATTCTATATACTAATAAATAAAAGTTGCAGAGAACTTTTTTCACTTTATTAAACCTAATGCTGAAAATGGCTTCCGCACTCAAAATCAATTTGAATAGAAGACAAAATCAGATTTAGGCTTCTGAATAGTAGGAGAGCACCCATATAAATGCCAAAACTCCAGACACATACCACCCCAGCAGTCATCACTAGATCACTGTTCTAGTTTATAGGACATCACAACTTGCAGACTGAGCCCATCCCTCCCACATTGTGCAGGTGCTCATACCGCTGCCAAAACAGCCAGGAACTGGGCAAGCATCTAAAGCAGCTGCCGTAATCCCAGATTTATCACCACTAGAAAAACAGAAAAGGGCAAGACACGGACTCTGCGACTTGAAAGCAAAAGGCACCTCCTCCGTATTTAATGTAGCTTCAAAGGACTTCAATCTTCTAGAACTGTCCCATGTACTTCAGTGAGATGTTAAATTATACAGCAGTCCAGAGAGATCAGAGAAGGAGGGTTACACTCAGGACAAAGCTCCGAGGTTTTTATTTTATGTCCAACTACTAAGGACGACCACCAAAGCCAGACCTAGGAGGCCACTGGTTTGTCCTTAAAAGCTCATGTGGTAAACACTAACCAAAAGACTCAGCTATTTATATATTAGACTCACACATTTTAATGCAATGAAGTTTGATAATCACTTTTACAGGGTTCATATATGACCCACTAAAATAAATAAGGAGGGTGCAACTTAAAGCCTTGTGCATTTTTCATATACAAGCAATCCCATTATAGCATATTATTTTATATACAGTGCTGAAGAAGAAGCGTATCTAAAAAGCTTTATTTTGGATACAATAGGGAATTTTTTACATATTGTGTCTCAAAGTCTGAATACATGTTGTAGACTAAACTGAAAAAGGATATACCGGATTTGTGAATCTTCCATTGTGAATGCAGCTTTGCCCCCCCCCCCCCCCCCCCCCCCCCCCCCCATCCCCCCATATAGAGATGTGCAGGATCAGTAGGCTGTCAGAGGCTTCCCTGCATCCTTTACTCCCGCTCTGGCTGTTGGAGCACAGAGGTCTGACTGGCAGAGGGGGTAGTTCCTAGTATTTTACCGAAATGAGACATTCTGTGTCCGAGTGAGTCCTATACAGCAGAGCATCTGATGGATCTCAAAGTACAGTACTTGTAAAGGAAAGCCATCACCAAGATCAACCATTAACGGCTTAAAAACCAGGTAATATTAATAGCTCCTAGAGATTGATCGTTTATCTGGATTTTATTTCTCAACCAGAACATCCAACATTACAATGTGAGTGGTAACCTGCTCAAATCACAAGCTGAATCCGCACTGCCAACCCCTGAAAAAGAGTTATTCCATTGGCTGGTATAAATATCAAACCTTACAAATAATGTTCTGTCAAATCAATCAAGTATTCAGAATGCTCCTTTAGATTTAGTTCAATTTAAACAGAGATTTCAAATTTACGATGCCTTCAATATAAAATGTCTCTCCTTAAATTGGTTCAATAAGCTTATATCTCCTTCTTGGTAGTGGCTTTTTGGCTTGGCTGGAGGGAAAGGAACAAATTCCAGTCTCCATAGGCAGTCTGGTTCTGTACTAGTGGCACAGTAGCCTTACAAAACCATCTATACACCAAGATAGATCTAATTTATACCCAATATTATTCATTTAGCTTTTGCAGTGTCATTTATGTGACAGACATAAAAAATAATATACAGATGCACTTAAGTGTGAGAGGCAAATACCGCAGAGTGTTTAATCAGGAACGACCAGTTACGGTATCGGAAGCTCCCACAGGATATCTTCCATATATTACACTGACAATAAAGCCGGAGCGCTGAGCACAGGGAATGTGCAGCCTAAAGAACATCAGAGGCTGTTTTTACTACATCTCCCATTACATTCAGCCAGCGATGACTTTACTCCCTGAAAGGGCCACTGATCAACAGATTTAGAGGCCACTGGTACAATCAAAGCCCCAAATTGCAAACTGTAGGCAGGGAGTCCCAAGATTTCTGTACAATGAGTTAAAAGGATCCATAAACTATTTTACATGTTGACCTACATAAAACCCCATATTGTAAGCATAGTAGAGGAAAGAAAATTCTACGTTCTCAATAAATCTTACAGCGGATCCAAAATCCAGTCATAGAAGAAAACTTCATTTTATAAAAGGCTGGAAAGGTCCACATACCACCCTTTCTTCAAGCAGGATCAATCAATTCCAATCGAAGAAAGCTTGATCAAACAGGGAACCAGTGTGACGTCATCACACTGCGCTCAAGCATTCATCGATGGAGCGGGTATTGACCAGTGTATGGGCTTCCTATTCCAAGCAGAGCAAATAAAAAACCTTCAGTGCAGTTGTATATTTAGTATAATGTTTGGAACAGTTACTGGCTTTAGAATCATTTCCCACAGTCCCTGGAAAATAAAACAAATCTGGATCATATATTCTTGAAAAAAATGTCTTGTATTGGGGAATCTGCATGCGCTGTCGGGTCCCTTCAGTGTGCTGACATCAGGGGAGAATAAGGATCATGTTTATTAAACTAACCTGTACTGTCCTACATGACACATCAGCGCTTCACAGAAGTTAGATATATCTTACATACCCAGTTACCCGGAAATAAAGCATCTCCCGAAAATAAGGCACCCCTGAAGATATGGTACTGTAACTCTGGACAGAGGGGGATCAGAAGGGGTTACTAAAATGGTAATCCCCCTCCGAGTCCCCTGTGCCATTTTGATTCCCCCCTCTGATCTCCCAGTGTCATTTTAAGTGACCCCCCCACCCTGATACCCAGTGCCGTATTCTTCTTCATGGAAAAATAAGACATCCCCTGAAAATAAGACGTAGGGCATCTTTGGGAGCAATATATTTATAATGAATATAAAAGGACACTTATTTTCAGGAAAACACTGTAGAAGTTTTCAGATTGAACTTCATTAAAAAATGCACAATCATTTTCACAAAAATGTAGCAACAAGTCAAACCAAAACACAAAAGATAATAATGCTGTATAAAGTGTATCCATGTCCACAAAACATTTAATCTATTTCAGTATACCAGTGCAATGTGAAGAACATACCATAACTCCAATGTACAAAAGCTAGCTATACACAGGTCAACTTTTGCATGATTGATCTTAGATTTAATCGTATTGTGTGATTTTACAATGGAGCATGCATAGTATGATTGCAAATGCAATTAGAAATACGTTCACAAATAGATACCTAGAGAAACGGGCAGATACTTGTTTGGTACTATTTTACGCCCATGATTGAAAAGTGAAAAAATGTATTGGAAATAATGAACCCTGTACGGCTACCTTAAGTAAATGTGACCAGACTCTTCACATCTCACTATACACTAATGTAGAACAATCCAACAGTGTAGCTTAGTCATCCAGGTCATGGTACACATACACAAGTTCTGTCACATTACCAAGTCATACTTTTTAGTAATGCTTGCTATTGTGTTACATCAGACATTTTACTTACGGAACTATGATTTCAGAATGAGTTCTTCATTGGACTAGGGCTACACTGCGCTAAAATCTCAGCTTTCAAAGCACAAAAAATTCTGCATTGCGGTAAAAAAAATTATGCAACAGACTCACCTCTCCTCCCATATATAAATAGGTGCACATGGGCAAGTTGTTAATGCCAGATTGTAAAATCTGTCTTTCTATGAGTTGGTCAGTGAGTTCAGAAAATGGGTGCTGCTAGTTTAAGCTGTGCAACCTGTGCTAAACAAAGACCTTTCTGTCACCTTTTGGCAGGGCTGGTGGGAGTGGAACAATTCCCTGCCTCCTGGGATGCTCACAGAATATGCAGGATTTATAAAACAAAATAAATATATACCATATATACTCGAGTATAAGCCAAGGTACCCTAATGTTTGCAAAAAATCTTAAAATACTGAATGACTCCATTATAAGTCCCCTAGTGCAGCAGCTAATGCTCAGAAACACACAAATGTGCTTTCTTAGGAGATGTTATTTAATTCAGCAGATTTGTAAAAAAACAACAGAAAAAAACCTTAACATGATATCATCACCAACATTTCTAGAGGTGTACAGAAGGGTTGTGGGAACATTGTAAAGAAAAACAATTGCTTTATGTTTGCATGCACAAAAGAAGTTCAAATTAAGTCAACTTAAAAACTTCAACTTGAATGTGAACCTAATTTATGCAAAAACTACATATACTAGAGCAATTTTTTCCCAAATGCTCCCACAACCCTTCTCTACATCTCTAGCATGATATCATGTTCATGGGGTTTGCAATTGACTCATAAATCCACCTACAAAATGCAGCGATTTTCATTTCTTGACAAATTAAATTTTTTGAGCAAATTTCAGGCTTATATTACAGCATATACGGTTAATTTGTTTGTTTTTTTACATTCGCTTTTTGATGTGAAAACATTTTGCCCCTGATTTGGGGGGAAAAGTGCATCTTATAGTGCTAACATTAAATTAATTTACAGGCCAACATAATATTTAACGATGTGCCAGGCAGCGACTCCATACAGCTGCTGCTGGTAACCAACACCCCTGTGTGCTGAAGGCCGCATCCTGTAATGTCTACGAGCCACTATGTCACTAGGGAACACAGCAGCTGTCTAAGGAAAAAAAAACAAAAAACTTCCATATAAATTATATTTTAATGATCCGAATCTAAATCACCTGCTACTTCAGACTGTTCCCTAACGTCTGGAGTGTAAACAAAAGCTTTTCCAGTAAGAATGGGCTAATTGGCTGCAATGGGTTCCTACTATATCCCATGTTTTGCATTGACTTACTGACAGAGTACCAACTATAACCTGTACTTTCAGGAAAAAGGTAAACGTGCTGGAAAAAGGGTTATCATTGTAGTTAATGCTTTGCTTTCCTTCCCAATTAATGAATAGTTACTTTGTCTATTTGTGACAACGCAGGGCGGCTCCAGTCGTTCCATAGGGATAACTGTTTGGGGGCTTCCATTCACCTGTCTGGAATATAAAAAGATAACAAGCTATGGGACAATGGAAGAAGGATGCTCAGGAGGGAAGCACGTACAGGGAACAGGGAGTCATTGTCTGTCGTCTGCTCTACAAATGTGAGTGTGAAAATAAACAGACAACGCTATTGACTAGCATACACATGCCAATAAGCGGCCGATTTTTCACCTGACCGACGGGCGCGCGCGCTCGCGCCGTCAGTCAGCGGAAAAATCGGCCGCTTATCGGCATGTGCCCACATGCTCGGCCGGCCAGAGAACGGACATGTCCGATAATCTCTGGCCAATCGCATTAGCTTCAATGAAGACCGGCGTAACCGGAGACTGAAGGGGTCCCATAATGCACCAGGGTGCAAACGTGATGACGTCATCACATTTGCATTCCGGTGCATATCGGAGCTGGTCTGTCTGCACCCGTCGGGGTGTGTATGGCAGGCATAACATTTAATGGGAAACAGGTCTGAAATCCTCTTTTCACAGGCTTTTCGTTATTTAAGTGAAAACCGCACACTTAATTTTTTTTAATTTTCTATATTTGGTTTTCCAGGTGTGCTATGTGTGCGTGTGTCATATTCCATCAAGTAGCGCTCGGCATTATGTAGGAGCCCCCTGCAATAGACCAGCCAATGCTGTGCTGTTCCCTTTGTGCAGGGTATAGGTAATAGACCCATTGGGTAGACTATGTACATAAGTGTCCTATCCAAAATCTGAGGGGACATAAAACATTAATTATTCCGTTCAGAAGGGCGCACTAAAACAATAACAATTTAGATTTGTGTTACAGTGTATAAGGGAACCGCAGAAACGCTTATAACTTTATTAAAGATCAATTTGTTAAATTAATGTAATGAAAAACGCAAAGAAATTTTTGCTTTTCACTTCCTTTGTTACATGCTGATCATTTGGATAATATACTGAACAGAGGTGGTCACATTTTTGTTATTTTAAATATCGACTTTATAAGTAATGACATCATCGTCAAACTTGCTGGATATGTAGAAGGGTCCAGGGTATACTACAAAAAGTATTGCTCTATTCCTGGGTCTACACTAGGCATCCCCAGAAACCGGGAGGACACGTCACCATGACTCCTGTCCGCAGTTTGCCCACTGTGTGGGTGTTGCTTCTGAGAGTTTAGGGCAGGGTATTCCCCCATGTTAGTTATACTGTACCCTATACTGGTCATTAGCAAACCACGTTTAAAAACACACATCACATGCTAAACAATGGGAGCATTATGCGTTTCTGATGCATCTGCAGGATGCCGATGGATTGGGCATTGTGTATGCTGCGGCGAAGCCCTTTGGTGGGTCATGACGTGCCAGTATTGACGCACCTGTCACGTCTTTTTCCGTAGGGGAATACATGGGGGAGTCTGCACTTCCCAGTTTCCGGAATAAAATAAAAAAAAATCAAGCGTGGACCAAGTTTTACACAAATAGTTTTTGCATAAATTAAGTTCAAAGTCAAGTTGAAATGTGACACTTCATCTATGAATTCATTTATGCAAAAACTACATATGCTATAGCAATATGTTGGGTTTTTTTTTTTTCTTCAAATATTCCTACGACCCCTCTACTCCTCCAGCAATTTGTGATGATATCACATTCAGGGACTTTGCAATTAATTCACAAATCAGCTAGTCAAAAGGTTAGTATGAACCCCAGGTAAGTAGCATTTTCAGAAAGATCAGCATTAGCAGCATACATATTTCCCCCACAGACAGACTTTCTTTATTAAGGCGGCAGCACATACACAGACCAGTAAGCACTTAAGAGTCTGCAGTCACAGCAGGTCATGAAAAACAAACCTCTTAAAACTTATCAGGCTGTGGCACCGCAGTGCAGACATCTAATGGTACCTAGACACATGGAGGAAAACTACTCCAGCTTTTTCTGAGCAATAGCCAATAGAGATGTATCAATGAGATGAATAGAATTGAACATTAGCATGCAAATAATGTGGCGACTTCCTGGACTTGGAAATGAGCCAATCACACTTTAGGACTGTAAAGTCTAACTGGTCTGGGCTCAGGTCCTTGAAGTCATGTCACTAGATTTCTAGTAGCCAAGCAATAGGGGTGAAAGTATTGCTGCAGGTGTTCTGTCAAATTGAGCCCACCCCCCCGTCAAATTGAGCCTACCCTGACACCAGATATACTTTATACACAATGACTTCAGGGGGAGGTGTTCAATCCACACTCCTCTGATATGCTGGAGACCCGTCGAAATCAGCCTCCCAGTGTCACTGGCAGTTCATTCTGCTATGGACAGAGCCACAGTGGAAGCAGCACTACCGTATAGGCAGCCCAGGGGGGTCAGTGTACCAAGCTCCCCATAACAGATATACCTGTACGTGTCCTCTCAAATTCTGCTAAGGACAGGGGACATGTCGAGATGAGCCTCTCCCCTGTCCATAGCAGAACTGCCAGTGACACTGGGAGGCTGGTCTTGCCGGCTACCTCTCTAGTGATGATTCAGCGACCTAGATCACTGTGCCCGCACATGCGCATAACCAGGGGGGCTAATCTCGACGGGAAGGCACACCGGCATTAAACACGGCAAAAACCTAACTGCAGAGCTACAAATTTCTGTTTTCTTTGTATATTTAATAGACCCAACATGAGCAAATAAGATAAAGCCACTGTCAGGGTGTACACTCTCTTAAATATAAAGATGAGCTATGTAAAGATCTCTTAAATCCTCTACATGTAACAAATCAATATACTTAAGATGATTATCCAACAATGTCTTCATAATGTGCAATTATACAAAGTTATACCATTATATCATCAGAGTCATTTAGCTACGCACCCAACATGTTACCGTATATATTTTACGCACCCAACATGTTACCGTATATATTTTATAGAGTTGGGTGAAAATCTATTAGATGCAATAACAGAATATGTATAACCTGTTACATGATGTAAAGATGTCTGTATAAACCAATTCCATACAAAGCGTACTTCCCAAGATGAGAGCTGCCTATTGTAATAGGGCATCATATGTATAACCTGTATATGTAGAAACAGAGAAATGCACCTACAAGTTAACAAGGTTACCCTAGGGCAGTGGTGGGCAACTGAGTTGATATGGAGGGCCACAAGTGCGGCCCTCGGCATTACTAAAGGGCCGCACATAACATTTCCAATATATATTGACTTGTATAAGCATTTTCTAATGACAGCAGGTATAGCTAGAAGACATTTTGTTTTCATTTTTAAATAACAAAACTTGTTTTTAATGATACTTCAAGCATTAGGTAATACTGTAGTTTGGTAATGCACATTTTTTTTGTCATGTATATCAAAGGTTATGTGCTTCATGGATATCACCAAAGCCTTTTAATGATATCTATGGGGCACATAACCTTTGATTCAAGGGTTATATGCCCCTATTCTGGGGTGATGTGCCACATACAATAATCCCCCGTTCATTGGTGGAATAGTGGAAGCATAGGCACTCATCTTCTTAGAACGGGATATTCTTGGTGAGGTGAGGGACTTGCTCAGGCGCTGTCTGGGTTGCTGATTGGCTTATATGTGCCAAGCCAGAGCGAGTCCCTCTTCTCCCTACCAAAGAAGATCCTGGGCGAGGACAGGTGAGTTCCTATGCATTAACAGTTAGGTTTCGGGGGCCACAAGTGGAAGACCAAGGGGGGGCCGCCAAGGACTGCCCAAAGGGCCGCATGCGGCCCCCGGGCAACAGGTTGGGCACCTGGGCCCTAGGGTGTTGTCCATTATTCATATTTAATAGAGTATAAAGCATATAGTATAATTTATTAAAAAAATTATAAAAAGTATAATTTATATAAAAGACATTTCTCAGCTCTGTACCTTGACAAAGCATGATCCAGCATGCAGATTTTGTATTTTATAGAAACATGATGATACATTTTGTACATACAGCTCTGTATGTAGAGTCTACTGTAGCTCTGTGCTCCAGCACATGAGACAATATGTGTATACAGTGTGTGTGTGGCGTCTGCTCCCTATACACACCTGAGACTTTGTACCACTAACAAGTCACAGGACACCAGGGGAGGGGGCTGGAATGGCTGATGCACAATTTTCACACGTGTAGATTTTCTCATTCGATCAACGAAGAACAAACAATTTTTTGGTTGATTGAACAAAAATCTAAAATGGCCACGACGAATCCCACTCAACCCACCCTGGTCCCCATCCAAAGTAATGGCCATTGAATGATTTGCCAACATTGGTTCCCTGTTCAATCAACGTTTCTTTGAATGGGATCAATTCAACAACGGTTTTTAATGAAAATTCGACCCATGTATGGGTACCTCAAGGGGTGTACTATGTTAAGTTAGTGCTGAACATGACGCACAAAAAATATTGACACTTTGGGCACAAATTGGACATTTAGTTTCATATGCGTGTACTCACTTTTGTTGCCAGAGTTTGGACATGGAGAGCTTGTTTCCATTATACGTTGGGACCCCTACGCTAAACGTATACGCTTAGCAGGGGTCCCGACGTATCCACCAGACATTGCCTGCCGGCGGATGGTCTGTTTACACATCCGCCGGTGTAAAGGCTGAACGTACTCGACTACGTTCAGCCTTACACTGGCGGATCAGCCCGGCACAAATGATGACAGAGTCTCCGCCGAGCAGGTAAGTCTATCTTGGGACCTCCCAACGCAATGGAAACAAAGCCTAATTGCCAAGTATTGTGTTATTTTGAGGGGACGGTAATTGTACACTGTTATACAAGCTGTATACTGAATACTTTACATTACATCAAAGTGTCATGTCTTCTGTGATACCACATGAAAAGATAAACCCTTTACCACAATGTCCTGGGTGTACTTACTTTTGGGAGACACTCTAGGCACACAGCAGGATATATGCCAATTACAGGTATTCTGTATAAAGCAAAATATATTCCAACCCTAGACCGGGCATGTCATGTTGTGTTATGTAAACAGTAATATATATATATATATATATATATATATATATATATATATATACTACCGTATGTGTATACATTAATATATAAAACCGGTGCTGTCTCTTGGGTTGGAATGTATAATTATTTTATAGTAATATTTATACAGTATACTATTGTCTAACACGATTTCCACATGTAGAATTATACACCTAGGTTATATCCAGCCCTATGCAAAGAACACTGTGGGAGAGGGGGTATAATATATTCACTAGCTCAATCCTTAGGCATTCTATGGGTCATTACACAAACAGTAGGATCTAGCACCCCTATGCCAAGGCACAAGCCAATAGAGGTATTTATATACATAATATTACATCCCCTGACACCCAGTAGGTTATACCATGCCAAGGCAAAAACCCATAGGGTATTGCATATATAATTATATCCAGGGGTGCACATAAGTGATACTCTGGTACTCAAACGGGGCCAAAAACTAGCTCTGCGTACCGGCATTATTGTTACACAGCTCATATGTGTACTAACAACTTGGAGACTCCGTGTCTGGGTGGCCACAGCTAAATGTTACATGTATACAATTTATGTCACTTGGATAACTGCAGGGAAACATGAATAACTATGAAAGGTTACAGTTGGGGGTGTGAATTTGGGAATATAAATTAATAATCCATGAAAAAAAAAAAAGGATTGATCTTTTAAGGGTGTTGGAGATCTGGGGGATGAAAGTCAGAGTAGGCATATGTAAGGGTAAAACCTGACAGGAGAAAAGCACTGTGTGACAGCTGGAATATGACTATGAAAGGATGACATTTGGACTGCTAGTAGTCTCAGGGGTGAGTTACGAAGCCGGAAAATTTCAGGGTTGCACTACTGAGATATAAGATCTGGGGGTTCAAACGTGTTGTACTGTGAGAGTTACATGTGACCCAAAGCCAGCTGGTGACCTGGGGATGGAGACAGCTAATCGGAGGATCAATCAAGAACAGGGAGGTCCATCTGCAGCAGAATCTACCATGCAGGAAGCTGACAGAGGACAGTGAGTACGACAGTGAGGAAGACCACCCTACATATGGGGTGAGTACCAAACACCATCTCCTGGTACTCATCTGAGAAGCTCACTAAAAAATTAAGGGAAATCCTGGTTATATCACAGTTCTATCCACTGGCATCTTATGGGGCAATATGCACAACATGATATACCATTGGTATGCCCAGACACACTATAGAAGGATTGCTAAAGCCCCCCATACACACCTAGATTTGCGGCCAAATTATCAGCCGATCGACTGCCGTGCACGCTCATTGCAGTTCTGCCGCAAAATCAGCCGCTACGTACATGTCCATAATTCTTAGTTCGATTTAATTACTTTGGATCCATTCCAGCCCAAAGTAAGTGGTGGCACACAAAGGGTGTCTTCACAATTCTCGCCAGGAGTGGACGCGCATGATGACATCATCACTGGCAGACGATCTGCCGGCATATCGATGGAAATTTCAATTATATAAGTTCTAGTACAGTTTGAAGCATTACATACACACAAAGATATATACCAACGCTGTGCCAGACACTATGGGAGCATTAATATGATATTTACAAAGCCAGCGCTATACCTTATCACTCAGGGGTATTATACACACACTACTGGAACACTATGGGTGTACAACGTAACACACACACACACACGAACTGTATAAGCATAACACACGCTGCAAGAACCAATTCCAAGCCTATGCCAAGCCATACTAAGGGAGCGATATGATTATATAGCCAGCCCTATCCCTGGGCACTTTCTGGGGCATACACATAGTGGGTACATGCAAGCCCTTTGCCCAGACACACTACAGAAATAATATATACATAAAATATATCCGGCACCCATCACCTGACACTTCTATATACACGGAATATATTATGTCAACCCCATTCCCTGGTACTCTAACCAGTCCTACTTAATATTGGTTATTGGCATATCATTTGAATATAATTACCTTCCCCTGGCACTTTATATAAGTAAAACCAATATATAACATATAGCCAGGCCCATCCCTTGGACCTTTCTTGGGGTATCATACACATATATACCCAATACCACCCCTGGTAATACCATATATATATAATATAGGGCTGGACAATAATTCAATATCAATATATATCGCAATATAATTGTATATCAAAATATCATAAATGTATATTGAAATATCGGAAATGTGTTTACAGTCAGGGGCGGTCCTAGGGAGATCGTCTCCCTGGGCAAGCACTCCCTCTGCCGCCCCCCTTTCCCCGAGAGAGATCACACTGCCATCCCTTGCCTCCCCATTGAGATGTGCGGGCGTCTTGATCTAGTAACGCCTCCTCTATGCTTTGCAGCAACTATGCACAGGGAGGCTCAGCTCCATAGAACAGGGGACTGATCGAGATCAGCCTCCTAGTGTCACTGACGTTCATTCTGCTATGGACAGGGGACACAGA
>CM070033.1:27114199-27128020 GCA_036250615.1 Ptychadena robeensis
GAACGGGGCGGGTCGAACACCCGTACTGTCCGCCAGCGAGAGGATGGGCGAACATGCTTGCGGACAGTTCGGCCATCACTAATCATGAGTGGCCAATGGGGGAGAAATAAAGTAACACTGTCTGAGTCAGAGGTAATTAAATATGTTCCATCATAGGTGGTAAAAAAACAACAAAACTCTCTAAACAATCAAGTCTACCTGTGTTCAATCACAGAGGACCCGGCACTACATAGATCGATACAGATTGTTGGTAGATCTAAAGGTTATCTGACAGAGAGATCTAAAGGTGTATGGCCAGCTTTAAGCCCCCCCATACACCTTAAGATTGATCAATACAATCTCCATTAGATCTACCAACAACTGTGTAATATAGTGGCCTCCCTGTTCTGATTGTACAGAAATTGTATGGAAAGATTGTAAGGTGTATGGGGGCCTTTAGTCATGCTAGACTACATAGACACTGTAGTTGAATAATGTAGCCGGGATTTTTCATGCAATTATCGCATTACATAGATCAGGTATTCTTAAGCTAGCCATACACGTGTCGGATTCCATGTCCAATCGATTCATCATCCGATCGATTCCGGCGATTCTGCCGGGAATCGCAGGTGTGATCAATCGGCCAATTAAGAGTATCCATCGCAGCATACCACCTTGTCCAACGGATTCAGGGACGGATCCGTGTCCGATTGTCCACCTCACAACTGGCAACTCCCCCTGATCCGGACAGAATCGCATGAGAAAGACCAACATGTTGGTTCTCTGTCGGATCCGATTCTGGGCCCCTGAGCGATCGGACCTGATCGATTGGACAAGGTGGGCTGCATGCGATTCTGGCACGATCGTTTGGCGTGCACGTGCCCGGAATCGATCATGCCGGAATCCGGTGCGAATCCGACACGTGTATGGGGGCCTTTATAATAAGCTGTAGCTGTATGTAGCCCTGACTAGCATCAGCCCAGCTAAGCCAACTTGCTGGTGTATCTGTGCCATTCCTCTAGATAACATCTGCACTAAAGATACATTACACTGCAAAGTTACTGAGCACACACAACACCGTCTGACTGCCTGAGACCAACAGTTAGACTCATATAGATTTAACATGAACAACACGAAATGTCAGTGTTAAACAAAATATATATTACAGTTAACAAAAATATAAACACGATACTTTCAGTTTTTCTCCCATTGTGCATGAGCTGATCTCAAAGATCTCAAACATTTTCTACATACACAAAAGACTTATTACTCCCAAATATTGTTCACAAATCAATTGTCTAAAGGTGCCCACAGGCATTTTGAAATTCTGGCTATCTCCGGGCATATCGACATCTGGGTGGTGACGTCATTAAGCACGGCCGCTCCTGCCGAGAATTGGCTGGGCCCTCTCTGTGTGCCGGCAGTTACTTTGGGTAGGGATGCTGGTACGCTAAAAATACAGACATGTGATCAGGCACTATCTGGCACAACCGCCCGTGGCCCACAATCAAAAATGCGGTGAGCTACGTTTGAGATCGCGGGCTGAACCACAGCCAATGCATGGCCGCGATCGCCACGCCACATTTAAAATTTCGGGTGATCGTGGATAAAACGCAAAAGTGGGGACAAGCCCTTAGTTTCCTGACCCCTGGTCTAAATGATGCTCCATTCCAGTTAAGTTTTCAGCACTGAAAACAATAATCCAGCGCCATCTAGTGGTCTTTCACAATAATGCAGGGAGACTTATACAGGAAGACTTTCAACAGATGAATCATATGCCAGCACCTGAGATGGCAACAACCTGGGCTCGCAGCAACAGCAGGATTGTAGAGCGCTTCCCCACTCTGTCGACTCAGAATTAAAGCAGGTCTACTACCAGAATTTCATGTTTGCATGAATAGCACTAGTGATGATAATAGAGAAGATGGTATATAAAAAAAAAATACTTGTAATGAGTAATTTAAGAAAGTCACTCTCCCTGGCACTTAGGATGCGAGCTGCAGCCTCCCCGGAAGAGCCTGTCATCTTTGAAAGCAGTGACAAGTCCTTAATCTTAGCTCTGTATTAAAATGTGGGCAATACACTTCCCATAGAAAACCATTATACACGCCCCCAGTGGCCACTCACGATATTGCACCCTGAGTTTACACCTGGCCAATAAATAAGGAATCTCTCGATTTAAGGGAACAGCAGGTTCATTGTGGAGTGCTAGGCCACCATCATACCAGCTCAGAGGTAAGTCAAACTATTATTTTAGAAATATATTTTTTTGATTTTGAATATACATATGCTTTAAGTATGACTTAGATGCAATATATATTATTTTCTTAAATTACAATGCACTTTAAAATACTTTATGAAGACCATACCAAACACATCATCCTTTGCAAATAGCGATCACAATATATGACATTATCCTATAATAACATTTTGCTATTGGTCTGAAAATAAAGCCACTGGATTTACAGACACTACCAATAGTGACAAATACAATCGCTATATAGCAGCGCACACACTGGGTTATGATTATGATTGTATCTTATGGCAGATTCTTGATTTCACAGTATTTTTACAAAATCTATTTCTCAAACAAATTGAGATAATGCCTTATGAATACAAAGTATCTGAACACAATGTTCCAGAATTGCTGTTGCATCTATATTTTGTCATTTCTCTGAATCAGGCTAGATAATTAGACATTAAATAATCTGGTTGGGTAATAAGACATTGTCACCTCGTCTAATTAGGAAACGTTACAATATCTTTGTAAAAGATACCCGTCCGGCATATACTTATCTTATCTAGTGTTCCCCCACAACTCCTACCTGACACTAAAATCCAAACTGTTGGTGGGGTAGCGTTGCCCGGGGTAACTGTGCCAAAGCAACCAGGTCCCTTTCCGATGCCTATGCTCAGATTACTGTCAAACTCACAGCTGCCACACAGCAAACAATTGTCCACATGAGCTGGTTAGGTGTTAACTTTTTACAAGAAGGATATATACAGTCACAATTGCCATCACTGTGAGGCAGGGATGAAGTCCAAAGCATAGCATCTAAGTTACTAACAGTTCCTACCAGCTGCTGGAAGGTGTGGAGGCTGAGGCTCTTACCCAGGATAGTGGAGACAACAGATAGTCCAGTGGAGGCGGCTGGTATCTGTAGTTCCTCAGGCATTATATGGCCTGCACCCACTCGGACAAAATGAGGAATAGGCTACCCTGGTCCAAAGGGGACCTCTATCATTCGTCATGGGTGGTGAGTCAGCCAATGGCACCAGCTGGGGGACCCAGCGAGATGGGAGCACCTTGCTCCAAGGTAAGATGTGGCATAACCAGGCCAGAAAGCCCAGGAGAAGGCCTGGGAAAAAAACAGCTAACTAAATAATAATATAACCTCTGCCCAAGGGGAGGGGAACTCAGTAACTAACTCAAAACAAGGATTTGAATGCACCTACAGAGTCCTCCAGCAGCTGCTATACAAAAAGATAGAATTCTTATAGGTATAGGTATATACACCAATTTACACACCATGCCAATGCCTACTATACAAATATATACACAGAACATATATACAGTTTTATATACAATACACTGGTAACTATGCTTGGGCCTAGTGATTGGTAATAGACCCAAGCTGTTTAATGAGAGGTGAAAGCTGCCTTATGTTCCGATGAGAGGATAGATAGATAGATAGATAGATAGATAGATAGATAGATAGATAGATAGATAGATAGATAGATAGATAGATAGATAGATAGATAGATAGATAGATAGATAGATAGATAGATAGATAGATAGATAGATAGATAGATAGATAGATAGATAGATAGATAGATAGATAGATAGATAGATAGATAACCAGGCAACTGTGACACAGATCTGAAAATACTGATATTGGGATGACTACATAAACAACAAACAGGCAATAGGTGTGAATTGGTAAATGACAGCATACATAAATTGTTATTCCTTAAAGCAGACCTATCACTAGAAGTGCCACTAATAGGTACGATGGCATAAAAAAATAAACAAAAAAACTTACCTGTAATGAGTAACTTAAGAAGGTCCCTAGCAGCCCCTCCCTGACTTATGACACACGTCGCGATATCTCTGAGCGCAGTGACAGCTGGGTAAGTCCCTAATCTTGGCTCTGCATTGAAAGTACACAGACATATTTTCCCATAGAAAACCATTATAAATGCCCCCCATTGGTCACTCGTGATTTTGTACCGAGTTAACCCCCAGAAGCCTGGCAGATAAAGATAGAATCTTTTATATTCCAGGGAGCAGCAAGTAAGTATTATTTTTTAGGATTGTGGAGCACTACACCACCATCATACCAGTTCAGAGGTTAGTTAAAATTTTATTTTACATAAACAGTTTTTAGATACTGAGTATACATATGTCCTTTAAATGGAATATCCTTTATATTTGTATTCGTATACAAAAACCCATGAGTTGTACAATTAACTGAAGGAATAAATCAATCGAATAAAACGATTGTTTCCACTGCTTGACTCAACTCATGTATTTGTGGCACAGGATAATGTTCCCGAGAAATGATCCTCAAAGTCAATAATACTTGGTAATCCTTCCATACAGATTATTATTTGAACACTTCCTGCTACAGACTGACAACTATATCACAAAATGTAACACAATATGTAACACAATATGGGGCAGCACGGTGGCTCGTGTGGTTAGCACACTGACCATGCAGCGCTAGAGTCCTAGATTCAAATCTCAGCCTGGGCAACATCTGCAAGGAGTTTGTATGTTCTCCCTGTGTCTACGTGGGTTTCCTCCGGGTACTCCGGTTTCCTCCCACACTCCAAAGACATGCAGTAGGAAATTGGCTTCCCCAAATAAAGATTCTCCTATGGTAGTTACATGTGACCTATGACTGTTAGTTACATATACATGACTATGGTAGAGACGTTAGATTGTGAGCTCCTCTGAGAGACAGCTAGTGATACACAGCGCTGTATATCTGCACTGTACAACGCTGTGTAATATGTTGGTGCTATATAAATACAAGATAATAATAACACAGCTGGCCATTATCACATTTTAGAGCAGTCAACCCAACTAAAGCCCCCCCATTCACTTTAACCTCCCTAGCGGTTGAGACGAACCCTGTTCATTCGGTGAACAGGGTCCTCTCAACCGCACGGGAAGCCGGCGGCGGGGAGACCCTATGCCTCCCCGGAAAGCTGCAGCGATTGTCTTCATTGCTGCAGCATTTCCGGGTTTGCGGCACCGCCCCGATCGCGTCACGGTGACGCGGGGGGGGGGGGGGGGGGGGCGGGGGTTTAGGGGGCGGCGCCATAGACCTCCATGTTAATGGAGGAGTGCCGGCTTTCCCTCTCACGCAGCTGTTGTCAGTAATGACAACAGCTGCGTGAAGAGCTCCGGCGAGATGCCGGAAACGACAGGCAGTGTACTCTAAACGGCGCGATACGGGCGGTGCGCTAGGGAGGTTAAGATAGATCCATACAATCTGCATTAGATCTACTAACAACTATGTAGTGCCGGATCCTCTCTGATAGAATACATAGTGATTGGAAGGATTAGAAAGCTCCTCATATTACATAGTTTTGGTAGAACAAAATTTGATTGTACAGAAATTGTATGGTAAGATTGTAAGGTGTATGGGGGCCTAACAACTAATGTATGACTAGGGCTCATTCACATAATGCCGCTGCCATTAGTGCAATGCAGCCTGAATGCGTTACCACATTTCTGATGCACTGCTGCATGCATTTTCTCCCACAGCACACTTTCATGCAGAAAGTATAGTGTGAAAGAACCCTGAAATGCAAAATAAATGTCCAGTAAGGGCTCTATATACCATGTCAAACCACACTGCATGTGATAAATTTGGAGACGCAATGATTTTTTTTTACTGTATATGCGTTTTTGAATGTTCTTGATTAAGGGCCCTTTCACACTGAGATGCAATCACTGATGGGACAGTTGCAAATAAATAAACCCTGCATTAACAAATGCTGCTGCGCTAGGTGGATGCAGTAAAAAATGCGCCCTGCAAGCCATTTGCGTTAATGCACTGCATAAGGGCACTTTCACACCAGCAGTACCAAAACACAGCATGGCTAGCGTTAACGCAAGGTACATAAGTTTCCATTTGTACACTTGTATAAGAGACGCAAGTGCTGCGTCTTGAAAAACCATGGGGTTTTTGCAGGTCGTGGATGCGGCTAGCAGCTGCGGTAGCGTTATTACTAGCGCACCTGCTACCGGCCAGAAATCCCACTGCAGCTGATGTGTGAATAGGCCCCTATGGCTCATTTACACTATCCACGTTGCAGCTGTCATACGGTACCGCAATGCAGCGTGGCTAGGGTTAACGCAAGTTACACAGGTTTCCCTAGGAAAATATGCTGCGCATAAGTGCAAACACCCTGCAGCATGCATTTTTGCAGGCACAAGTGCATGGGAGATGCAAACGCAGCACATTGCTAAAAATTGGTCTTTTTGCTATGAATGGCACGTGGTAGCGTAACTGCTATCATGCCCGTTACCAGTGGCGTAGGAACCACTATAGCAGCCATAGCAGTGCTATGGGGCCCATATTCACAAGGGGGCCCACCACTCCTGGAAGGGGAGGGATTGGAGTGACAGGTTGGGATGGGGGGTGCATAAAAATTTTTTTTTGGGGCCCAGTCATTTCTAGATACGCCCCTGCCCGTAACCAAAAACAAATGCCAGCGCAGCCGCAGCACACATAGTGTGAAAGAGCCCTCAGCACGTTGTACCTTGTGTTACTGTTTTGTAAACGCAAATACCAGCGCACCTGCAATGCATACAGCAGCGCATTACGAATAGATCATATGCACCGCGCGTTGTAGTATATATGGAATATGGTTTCCTATGGCAAACCTATGTACCATAAAGCTAGCCATACATGGTTCAATTGACATCAAATCGATCATCAATTCGAATGTGGCGTCCATCAAGACCGGATTGTGTGGATAGAGTTCTCGGGTCGCTCGCCTCGCCTCCTCCGAAACCTGTTCTCCTGGAAGGGGTTGAGGAGTATGAGGTGGAGAACCGTCCCTCGACCTCTCCGTCTAGATACGGGGTTGTTAACGGGCCTACCAGTATTTGGACGCTTGGAAGGGTGTTCGTGGTTGGAGTCAAGCTTTCTTGGGTTGGCGAATACCAGGAACTAGGGAGATTAGTCAAGATAAAGGAAAAAATTACTGCCACGGCAAATGTCACAGAACATATTGGAGACAAAAACATGCTCCAATTTTTTTTCTTTTTTTTTTTTTTTTTTTTCTTTTTAAGTAGTTTCTGTTTTCTTTTCTTTTTTTTTTTGTTTCAACTTTTCTAGCTACTTGCATCCAGACCTGCAACCCGCTCAACGCTCCCCGTTTTGGCTGGAAAGTCACCGTCCTTTTATGGCGCTTCCGGCCAAAATACCGATTTCACGAATTCACGGATTCTTGAAATAGAGCCTGATCTAGCAGGGAGACGGGTTGTTTACTCTCACCTGCTAATGTCCCACCCCGCACATTATCAGCACAAGCGAGGTGGGACACTTAGCAGGGAGATTAACCGCCTCTCCCCTGCTAGATCACTAAAAAGCAAGCGAACGCCGGAAGTGACCGTCCAGTGACTTACAATGTTGCTTACATGAGAAAATTCCAATCTTTATTTGCTTAAGGCTTCCGGGGGTTAACTTATGGTGCAATACACAGAGAGTTGATGGCCCCGAACATCCCACTAGACTGTTCCGCGAACCGGGCGGGTCGGACTTTAAAAGAAAGTCCGCCCGTCACGCCTGTTCGCAGACACATCAAATTCCCCCGCCTTCTAGGAAAAACTGGAGTGATGTCATCTGACCGTCCCATCACGGTCCCTGGAACGCATCCTGGAACGAACATCAGTACCGGGTAAGGCGAGCACGACTGTGACGTTCCACTTCCTGTCCGAGCCGGTATTTCACTAGGAGACCGGCTTCATGCCTGGTCTTCTAGTAAAAAGATTTCTTCCTCCGGCACGATCTCGCAGGTCTGATCCGACCGAGAGGAAGAGAAAATATAGATCTTCTTCTCCCGGCGAACGGGGCGGTCGAACACCAATCTACTGTCCGCCAGCAGAGAGGATGGGCCGAAACATGCTTGCGGGACAGTTCGGCCCATCACTAACATGATGGCCAATGGTAGAAGAAGAGAAATAACAAGTCAGTAACACTGTCTGAGTCAGAGGCCCTAATTCAAAATATGTCCATACAAGGTGAAAAATAAAAAAAACATAACCAAAACTCTATACTAAAACAATCAAGTCTACCATGTTTCAATCACAAGAGGAACCCAGGCACACTACATAGATCGATACAGATTTGGTAGATCTAAAGGTTATCTGACAGAGACGATCTAAAGGTGATGGCCAGCTCATTTAGCCCCCCACTATACACCTTAAGATTGATCAAACCAACTCTCCATTAGATCTACCAAAACACCCTGTGTCATATAGTGGCCTCCCTGTTCTGATGTACAGAAATGTATGAAAGATGTAAGGATGGGGGCCTTTAGTCATGCAGACTACATAGACACTGTAGTTGAATAATGTAGCAATTTCGGGATTTTTCAGCCAATTATCGAATCCCCATTACATAAGATCAGGTTTATTCATTAAAGCTAGCCATACACGTGTCGAATTCCATCGTACCAATTCGACTTCATCAACCTGTATCGATCTAACGGGATTCTGCCTGGGAAATCGCAGGTGTGATCAATCGGCCACAATAAGGAGTATCCATCGCCAGCATAACCACCTTGTCCAACCGGATATTCAGGACGGATCCGTGTACGATTGTCACTAACCATCACAACTGGCAACTCCCCCTGATCCGGACAGATTTAATCGCATTTAGAGAAAAGACCAACATGTTGGTTCTCTGTCGGATCCGATTCTGGGCCCTGAGCGATTCGGAACCTGATTCGATTGGACAAGGTGGGCTGCATGCGATTCTGGCACGATCGTTTGGCGTGCACGTGCCCGGAATCGATCATGCCGGAATCCGGTGGCGAATCCACACGTGTATGGGGGCTTTATAATAAGCTGTAGCATGTAGTAGCCCTGACAGCATCAGCCCAGCTAAGCCAAACTGCTGGTGTATCTGTGCCATGCCTCTAGATAAACACTGCACTAAAGATACCATTACACTGCAAAGTTACTGAGCACACACAACACCGCTGACTGCTGAGACCAACAGTTAGACTATATAGATTTAACATGAACAAACACGAAATGTCAGTGTTAAACAAAATATCATATTACAGTAACAAAAATACAAACACGATACTGTTCAGTTTTTCTCTTGTGCATGAGTGATCTCAAAGATCTCAAACATTTTCTACATACACAAAAGACTATTACTCCCAAAATATGTTCACAAATCAATTGTTAAAGGTTGCCCACAGGCATTTTGAAAATTCTGGCTATCTCCGGGCATATCGACATTCTGGGCTGGTGACGTCATAGCACGGCCGTCCTGCCGAGAATTGGCGCTGGGCCCTCTCTGGTGCCGGCAGTTACTTTGGGTAGGGATTGCTGGTACGCGTAAACTAAGACATGTGATCAGGCAACTATCTGGCACAAAACCCGCCGTGGCCCACAATCAAAAATGCGGTGGCTACGGTTGAGATATGCCGGGCTGGAACCACAGCCCAATGCCATGGCCGCGATCGACCACGCACACATTTAAAATTTAGGTCCAGTGAGGTGATCGTGGGAAAACGCAAAAGTGGGGAAATGGGACAAGCCTAGTTTCCTGACCCCTGGTCTAAATGATGCTACATTCCAGTTAAGTTTTCAGCATGAAAACATAATCCAGCGCCTCTAGTGGTCTTTCACAATAATGCATGGGAGGACTTATACAGGAAGACTTTCAACCGATGAATCATATGCAGCACCTGAGATTGCAACAACTGGGCTCGCAGCAACAGCAGGATTGGATGAGCGCTTCCCCACTCTGTCGACTAAGAATTAAAGCAGGTTACTACAGAATTTTCAGTTTGCAGAATAGCAACTAGTGATGATAATAGAGAAGATGGTATATAAAAAAAAAATACTCTGTAATGAGTAATTTAGAAAGTCCACTCTCCGGCACTTGGATGCGAGCTGCAGCCTCCCGGAAGAGCCTGTCATCTTTGAAAGCAGTGACAAGTCTAATCATCTAGACTCTGTATTAAAATGTGTGGCAATACACTTCCATAGAAAACCAATACACGCCCCAGTGGCCACTCACGATATTGCAACCTGAGTTTACACCTGGCCAAATAAATAAGGACTCTCCGATTTAAGGGAACAGCAGGTTCATTGTGGAGTGCGAGGCCCACCATCATACCGCTCAGAGGTAGTCAGTAAACTATATATTTTAGAATAGATTTTTTTGATTTTGAAATATACATATGCTTTAAGTATGACTAGATGCAATATAATTATTTTTTAAATTACAATGCACTTTAAAAACTTTATGAAGACCCATACCAAACAACATCATCCTTTGCCAATATAGCGATCACAATATATGACATTATCCATAATAACATTTTGCTATGGTCTGAAAATAAAGCCACTGGATTTACAGACACTACAAATAGTGACAAATACAATGCTATATAGCAGCGCGACACACTGGGTTATGATTTATGATTGTATTTATGGCAGATTTATTGATTTCACAGTATTTTTACAAAATCATTTCTCAACAAATTGAGATAATGCCTTATGAATACAAAGATCTGAACACAATGTTCCAGGAATGCTGTGTTGCATCTATATTTTGTCATTTCTCTGAATCAGGAAGCTAGAATATTAGACACTAATAAATAGTGTTGGGTAATTAAGACATCTGTACACTCGTATACTTTAGGAACGTACAATATTTTTGTAAAAGATACCGTACTGGCATCTACTTATTTATCTAGTGTTCCCCACCATAACTCCTTACCGAACTTCAAAATCCAAAACTGTTGGTGGGGGTAGGTAGCGTGCCCGGGGTTAAACTGTGCAAAGCAACAGGTCCCTTTTCCGATGCCTATGCTAGATTACTGTCAACTCACAGCTGCCACACAGAAAACAATTGTCCACATGAGCTGGTAGGTGTTAACTTTTACAAGAAGGAACTATACAGTACAATTGCCATCATGTGGGCAGGGATGAAGTCCAAAAGCATAGCATCTAAGCTATAACAGTTCCTACCAGCTGCTGTGAAGGGTGTGGAGGCTGAGGCTCTACCAGGAAGTGGAGACAACAGATAGGCCAGTGGAGGCGGCTGGTATCTGTAGTTCCTCAGGCATTATATGGCCTGACACCACTCGGACAAATGAGGGGAATAGGCATACCCTGGTCCAAAGGGGACCTCTATCATTCGTCATGGTGGTGAGTCATCGCCAATGGCACCAGCTGGGGGACCCAGCGAGACTGGGAGCACCTTGCTCCAAGGTAAGATGTGGCATAAACCGCGCCAGAAGAAAGCCCGGAGAGAGGCCTGGGAAAAAAAAGCTAACCAAAATAATATATACCTCTGCCAAGGGGAGGGGAACTCAGTAACTACTCAAAACAAGGATTTGAATGCACTACCGAGTCCTCCAGCAGCTGCTATACAAAAAGATAGAATTCTTATAGGTAGAGGTATATACACCAATTTACACCACCATGCCAAGCCTACTACTACCAATATTACACAGAACATTATACAGTTTTATATACAATACACTGGTAACTATGCTTGGGCCTAGTGATTGGTAATAGACCAAGTGTTTTATGAGAGGTGAACAGCTGGCCTTATGTTCCGATGAGAGGCGATAGATAGATAGATAGATAGATAGATAGAGTAGATAGATTAGATAGATAGATAGATAGATAGATAGATAGATAGATGATAGATAGATAGATAGATAGAGTAGTAGATAGATAGATAGATGATAGATAGATAGATAGATAGATCAGATAGATAACCAAGGAACTGTGACACAGATCTGAAGAATAATGTATGGGATGACTACATAAACAACAAACAGCAATAGGTTGTGAATTGGAAAATGACAGCATACATAAATTTATTCCTTAAAGCAGACCTATCACTAGAAGTGCCACTAATAGGTACGATGGCATAAAAAAATAAACAAAAAACTTACCTGTAATGAGTAACTTAAGAAGGTCTAGCCCAGCCCCTCCTGACTTATGACACACGTCGGATATCTCTGAGCGCAGTGACAGCGGGTAAGTCCCTAATCTTGGCTCTGCATTGAAAGTACACAGACATATTTCCCATAGAAAACCATTTATAAATCCCCCCATTGGTCAATCGTGATTTTTGTACGAGTTAACCCCCAGAAGCTGGCAGATAAGATAGCATTTTATATTCCAGGGAGCAGACAAGAAGGATTATTTTTTAGGATTGTGGAGCAACTACACCCACCATCCTACCAGTTCAGAGGTTAGTTAATTTTTTTATTTACATAAACAGTTTTAGATACTGAGGATACATAATGGCCTTTAATGGAATATCCTTATATTTGTATTCGTATACAAAAACCATGAGTTGTACAATGTTCTACCCCTTACCCAGCTCACCAGCACCAAAGCCCGTTTCTCCTGGACCGTCCCGGCACAAGCCGCGTTCGACTTCCTGAAGGCAAGTTTTAGTTCTGCCCCCATTCTGAAACACCCGGACCCGTCTCTGCCCTACGTCCTCGAGGTGGACGCCTCCGAGCTTGCAATTGGTGCGGTTCTATCCCAACGTTCCGGCGAGAAGAATCTGCTACATCCAGTCAGTTTTTTCTCCCGAAAGCTCACTCCTGCGGAGCAGAACTGCAGCGTGGGAGATAGGGAGCTGTTGGCCATGAAGGCCGCTTTGGAGGAGTGGCGATACCTCCTTGAGGGGGCTCAACATCAGCTGCTAATCTTCACCGACCACAAGAACTTGCAGGTGCAAAAAACCCCCGGACCCGTTCGTTCGGCCTCCTACACCCTTTGCCCGTCCCTGAGCGTCCCTGGTCCCACGTGGCCATGGATTTCGTGACCGATTTGCCCCCGTCGGACGCTTTCACCACGATCCTTACAGTGGTGGACCGCTTCTCCAAAATGGCCCATTTTGTGGCTTTACCGGGCTTCCCGACCTCCGAGCAGATGGCTCGAGTGTTCCTCAGGGAGGTGGTCCGCCTGCACGGGTTACCAGACGATGTGGTGACGGACAGGGGAACCCAATTCACCTCCCGATTCTGGAAGGAGTTGTCTCGTCTCTTGGGTTTCACCTCCTCCCTCACTTCTGGGTACCACCCTCAGGCTAACGGGCAGTGCGAGCGGCAAAATCAGACCGTGGAGCAGTACCTCCGTTGTTTTACTTGCGACACGCAGGACGATTGGGCAATGCTTCTCCCCGCAGCAGAGTTTGTCTATAACAATTCCCGGCACTCCGGTTCCTGTCAGACACCTTTTTTTTTAAACGGGGGTTTCCACCCTAAATTCCTCCCTACTAGAGTTCTGGATTCCTCGGTGCCCGCCGCGGCTGACCGCCTGACCGCGTTGCATCAGGCTTGGGTGTCGGCCCGTACTCGGTTGTTGGAGGTACAGGAGGAGATGAAGCATAGGGCCGACGGGAGTCGCGCCCCGTTTCCTGCTCTGCGTCCGGGGGATCGGGTCTGGCTTTCGTCAGCTTCCATCCGCCTGCGCTGTCCGTCTCGGAGGCTCACTCCCCGGTTCATCGGTCCTTACGTGGTGGACCGAATGGTTAATCCTGTGGTGGTTCGGCTTCTCCTCCCCTCCTCGTTCCGCATCCACCCCGTCTTCCATGTGTCGTTCCT
>CM070033.1:27139420-27155314 GCA_036250615.1 Ptychadena robeensis
TGGATGAGCAAAAAGGAATTTTAAATGTATTTTGCCTATACTGGTTTTCACATAAATCTCAAAGATATGTTTGTATTTATTTTTTTGGACATGAAATGCTCCTATCATGAACACAGCAGTGACATAATGGGTCACTTGTGGTACTAATGCTTACATCAGCCCACAAGCCAGGTCCTTGAAGTTAAAGAAGACAGATAAGATTCATATGACTCTAGGTAGGAGAGGTAAGTATGCCCGAGTGTAGCTCAGGGTGAATTTGTTTCTTACTCAGGGTCAGGCTCAGGTTCACTCGGGGGACTGCCAAGGAGGTTAAAGAGGTTTTTATAATGTTACTATTTCAAATATCTTGACCATTCACACTAAAGTATTTAAAAAAAGTGAAAAAAAGTGGACCTATGCTACCTAATGTACTCCATGCACCTAATCTGCCACTATGCAGACAACCACCTATTTACCTAAGTAAATAATGATAGTCCTGTGTAGCTCCTCCCCTTCAATGGCAGCATCTCTTCCTCCATCATGGGAGATTCACGGTACTGCAGTTATACTATTGCAGGACAACTGGCAGATTCGCCATCACAAGAAATAATGACTGCTGGGGTTCGAGCGAACTGCTTATTTTTCGTGGAGTGTTTCTCTACCAGTTCAGTTCTCTGCCAGTTCAGAGGTCAATTAAACTTTCATTTACTGTATAATATAATATAATATATTATAATATAATATAAGATGTACCATTCTATATCCAACTGTATCCATGGCTGCCACACACAAAGGAGCAGAGAAATGCTTGCTGCTCCGCAATCATTATCCCTCAAGCCTGGCCAGCCAAGAAGGAGTTCCAAGAGGCAGAACCAAGGAAGAAGAGATAGAGGGAAGAACCATTGGGCAAGTTTGAGTTACCAGAGGCGGAGAGGCAGAGAGAAGAACCCCCCCATGGGGTATTTTCCCTCTGACAGCTTCTCTGCCTTTGTCTCTGCGGGCCAAGTTCAGTGCTTGGCTTGCTGGAAGACCGATTGTTCAGGCGCGACCACCCACGGCCAAATAGTCTGCAGGGCAGGTGGTTGCCACTTTGCTTTAATAGACCCAAAAATATTTGCTCCTCTCATTTTTATTTTGGGGGGAGGGGGGATTGTGTCTTATAGCATGAAAAATAAAAAATAAAAATTATTCAGTATAGGCTGCCTTAAATTTACATCTGTTTCTGAACACTTCGTGAAAGTCCTTTATAACAACCATCACATCGCTTGGTATCTGTACACAAGAGGAATGCAATTTTCAATGTTCTTAGCACAGTTATTAAAATCTTGGGTCTTTCCCTATTACTTTCTATTGCACCAGACAATCTATTAACATAGAAAATCTAAAACACATTGTGTGTTGTGATCCTTCAGAATGAAATGGTTTACATGAAAACAGTGGTTCCCAAACTGGGGGGCGTAAAGGTATTCCAGGGGGGCACAGGCCCTCATTTTTAACCTGTGTTTGAATAGGGAGGGGGGGGGGGGGGCTCAATAATGTTCCTTAATAGAAAGGGGGGCCCTGCAAGAAAAGTTTGGGAAGAACTGCATTAAAACAGCTTGGTGGGACCAGTGGCTTGTTTTAATTCTCCTTGTAAATAATATGTAAATTGTAAATGATATGTAAATAATCTGATGCTCTTAGCCTAGAGATGAAGCGAACCTTATTTTGGTATGGCACCCCAATATGTGAATACAGTAGGTAGTGATGGACCCGGTAAATAGTTTGTTTTCCATTTAGCCATCTTTTGGGCCAACCGTCTATGCAGCTTAACATAGTACTACATGAATATTACCAAAAGTAGTCTAGGGGGTCTAATATATTTTCTTCCTAATAATATCTTTTGGAAAAAACATTGCAAAGGCAATTTTTAAGGGCATGAAGTTTACATGTACCTTCACTTTCTTTGTAATATTTCAGTAGAATTTGTTGCTTTTACTGTTTGTAGACTATAATGTCACAGCTTTTATGTTGTTCTAGATACTTCCTGAGCCAATTAGTGGACTTGCTTCTGTTTTATGCTCCAAGGATTCAGTGCCATTCCCAATATAGTCATCATCATCAGCATATGGATCATAACGGCGGCTGTATGACACCGCTGTGTATGGAGTATTACAAGCTTATTATCCGTCTTTATTGGCCGTTTTATTATTATTTTGATACGTTTAGTCCTTGTTGTTTCAGCCGTCCTAGTTCAGCTACTTACAAGCATTTCGACGTCCCCAGTAGCCATTTACTTAGTGACAGCATTGTTCTCCCATTTTACAGGCAGAGAGTGTTCTTATAAGATGCAGAATGTTAAGTTAAATGCAGAAAATTCAAGGTACCCTTCAGTTATAAATAAAAAAGTAATATGCCCAGAGCTCATATGGACCAAAACCAAAGTCCTCCATCAACATGCAGACAGATGGCAGGTTATAGGAAGAATATGTTAACTTAAAAAAATAATAAAGCCCCCCATAGACAGGCAGACTCCTCCATGCAACTTCTGTACAACCAACTTTTACCATGAAACCGGGGGTGGTTGTTGTGATAGATGGGGGTTCGTTTTGCATTTTTCAGCGGGCATTGTCTACACCCTTGAGGTTTTCTTTGTGGACATTTGTTTGGTTAGAGTGGGTCTATCAGGGAGGTCACTATACTACATAGTTGTTGGTAAGTCTCATGAAAGTTGTATGGAGGAGTCTGCTGTCTATGGGGGGCTTAATAAATAAATAAGAGATAAAAACAAATTTATATTATTTTAAAACATGTGGCACCCCACTATCTTGGGTGGCTGAAGCTTCCCTTGATAACCCACCATGGGACTTTTGACCGTTATCACCTAGTTAAAACTAATTCTCCAAACAAAAGTCCCATGGTGGTTATCAAGGGAATGCTTCAGCCACCCCAGATAGTGGGGTGCCACATGTTTAAAATACATATAATATTTGGTTTTCGGGATGAGGTAGTTGGCGCCATTTTTTTTTTTAGATAACACACAGCACCCGTGAGTACTCGTTATTGGCAGTTAAGCCCCCCCTAGATCAGGCAGACTCCTCCATGCCAACCTGTCTGTACAACCAGCTTTTCTGTCTACCAAAACCATGTACTAGGAGGACCGTCTTTTCTACAACTACCACCTTTCCCAATCACTTGGTAGTCTATCAGGGAGGTCACTATACTACATAGTTGTGTTGGTAATCTCATGAAGTTGTATGGAGGAGTCTGCCTGTCTATGGGGGGCTTTAAAAGTTTGTCCTCAACTACAGAACAAAATGTATATTCTGCAGCTTTGCCAGACACATATAGGCCCGCCTTTCTCATAGACATGCTACCTCCTCCATGCCAAAAACTTCTGTACAACCAACTTTTTTTCTACCAAACCATGTAATAGGAGGACCCTTTCGTATCAACCTTCCAATCACTATGTATTCTATCAGGGAAGGTCACTATACTACACTAGTTGTTGGTAGGTCTCATGAAAGTTGTATGGAGGAGTCTGTCTGTCTATGGGGGGCTTAAGATGTGGTGTCTGTGTTAGTTTAACTTTTTATGCCTTTTCTAAATTCAAATGTAATTGGTGTTCCAGCCTGTAATACACATTCTACACATATTCTCTACTGAGAATGTGTGTATATATATATATATATATATATATATATATATATATATATATATCTGCACATAAGTAGTGCGCTGGTACGGAAAATGGACTAAAAACGAGCCATGCGCTATTTTATTATTCTTACTAAGAGCATCTGCATACTACACAGAGAGGGGAGACATGCACTCAGCTTTCCCTTTCCTCCCCAATGTGTGAGAAGGAAGCAGTGCTTGTGTTATGCTTTGAAGACAAGTGACATCTCACTAGTCACCTCTGGTGGCTGAAGTTGATATTGCAGATTGAGTTAGAATTAAAGCTCAACTTTAAAACACATTAGATAGCTGTAAAAAAAACTTTACTTTATCATTTATACACTACAGTAAAAGTAAAATTTTTACAGTAGATGTTGACCTGTGGATGGAGATCAGAGGATCAATTAAGAACAGGAAGGTCTATCTGCAGCAGAATCTAAGCAGAAGCAGAGGACAGTGAGGGAGACAGTGAGGAAAACATGCTACATATGGGGTGAGTACTTACTAGAAAAGTAATGTGCCCCCCTGTATATATATATATATAAACATTTTCGGACTATAAGACACACTTTGTTACCATTTAAAATCAATGGGAAAGTTTCCCTGTGTCTTATGGGCAGAATATGTAGAAACTTTTTTTTGTCCCAACCATCATAGGAGCAATAGCTCTGCATCCCAGGAGGCAGAAATTAGTTCCATACCTTCAAGCTAAGCCAAAAAGGCACTGTCAAGAAGAGATCTTATCTGCATTAGCACTTGCAGTACCCATTCTCTGAAACAATGACCAACTTATGGAGATATTTCACAATTAGATAGTGTTGCGTATTTACATTAACATTCTGCATTGCAATAAATAAATTTTGTGACAAAGACTTATATCTCCTCCCATATGTAAACCCTGGTCCCCATCCAAAGTAATGACAATCAAACAGGGATTTACCATGTTGGTGCTCTGTCTGAGCATTCTTCGAGCCAGAATGATTGATCCCACTCGAAGAAAGGGTGGCCACATTCGATTCGGGAACAATCGATTACCATGAACGTGCACATGTTCAGGAATCAAACTTAAAATTGACCCGTGTATGAGGACCTTTACTTGTGATTGGATGATAGAGGCCAGCCTTTCTTCACCTCATTTGTTAATTCCTTTAAATAGCACTTTGATTACTTATATGATAAATTCTCCATAGTGGGGATGGTTTACTAAAGAGTAAAGTGCGCCCCTTATGTAAAAATATTATCCCTGATAGAAAAAGTTTTGATTTGTTAATAAGGGGAAGGTGGGGTGACTTTAATCCCCTATGTGCTAATTTTCCATATTATCACTATGCTAAATTTAAATATACTAGCCCCCCATACACCTTACAATCTTTCCATAACATTTCTGTACAATCAACTTTTCTTCTACCAAAACCATGTGATATGAAGACCTTTCTTAACCTTCCAATCACTATGTATTCTATCAGGGAGGGAGGGGACCCGGCCACTACATAGCGTGATATATACCTTCCAATCACTATGTATTCTATCAGGGAGGGACCGGACACATAGCAGTGATAACCTTCCAAACACTGTATTCTAATCAGGAGGGACCCCGGCACACAATAGCAGTGATAGATACCTTCCAATCACTAGTATTCTATCAGGGAGGACCCACAATACATAGCAGTGAGCTATATACCTTCCAATCACTATGTATTCTATCAGGGAGGATCCGGCACTACATAGCAGTGAATATACTTCCAATCACTGATGTCATTCTATCAGGGAGGACCGGCGCACATGCAGTGAGATTACCTCAATCCTAGTATGGTCTATCGTGAGGACCGGGCCACATAGCAGTGAAGATACCTCAATCACTTGGATTCGATCAGGGAGGAGACTATCACGTTGGTAGATCTAATGGAAATTGTATGGAGCGATCTAAAGGTGTATGGGGGGCTTAAGTGATAATTCCATTGCTCTACCCCTTCCGTAAATCAGCCAATAACTGGTAGACAGAATTGTTTTGTTAGTCACAAGATGAAAGCCTTTTTCCGCCTTCACTACCTCCTCAAGATAGGGTGAATCGTTGCATTGATGACAACTATACAAGGCTGATTTTTTTTCCCTTTTCTAAATTGCGCACAACACAACATGGGAACAAAAAATTGATTTAGTTTTACTTAAAATATACTAGAAGGCCAATCGTAAATGAGTGCCAGATTGACATTTCTTGTAAAAATGGAGCAATTACTGCGAAGTGCTTTGAAAACAGTCTTCTACTAAAGAGCCGACCAAATGGAGCTAAATTGATTATTTCAAAGTTAAGGCGTTCCGGCTGTCTAAACTGAGGAATCTAAGTGCTCAGATAGATTTCTTTTCAGCAGGTTGTGCGGTAGAATTTGGCCAAGAAAGCTTACCTGTTATAGTTTGGACTTTTCTGGGATGAGACCTTCACACACAGTACTTATGAATAGAACATTGACACCATATACAGTTCTGTACAGGATCTAGGAGTCACTTACTATCTCTCAGAGGAGCTCAATGTCTCTTCCATAGCCTAAGGCGAATTTGGGCAAGGCAACCAGTATGCGTTTTTGTGATGAGGGAGAAACATGAGTAGAACTGCTTTTAGGCGGTGTCCTACCTGACATTTGAATATTGGATTCTATTAATACTAGACCAAAGTGCCCAACTGTACCGTCATGAGATCATAGTTACAGATTTTCTTTCCCAAATCCACAGTGTGTAAAACCCTACACAAATTTAACACCAGGTGCAAACAGAGTGAAGTGCACAAGTGCATCACACAAAAAAGTGCTGTTGGATGTACCATCTCTACAGAAAACCATGTTCCTGAAACCCCTGTGTCGTAATGCTCCTGGCAGGGGTACCGTTCTGACATCTTGTGACCAAGGACATCCCTGGTGCACCAGCCAAGACTCAGCCCTTAAGTCTGGGTCTACACTACATCTCCCCAGCAACTGCAGGGGGCGTTATGGGCACGTCAACGCCCGTCCGATGTTTGGGCATTTATAAGGCACGGTATTACCATTTCCTATACATTTCTATTGGTTTGCGCACATCACACACATGTGCACGTGAAGCAACGGGATGCCCCGGATCCCCAACGCCTAGGCAGGCATTGTGAATTTACTCCCGCTGTTGGACCGCCCCCATCCATGGCATAGACTGGCACGTCATTCTCCATAGGGGATTACAGGGGACGGTTGCACGGTTTTCCCCATGGTCTACATGCGGGCGCAGCCTAAATGGCTCCCCCCAACACCCTCCTATTACCACAAGACAGAAATACTAACCAACCTCCCCCTCTTTAGGATGAACACCTTCTTCCCCAAGAACTGATAAGAACAGATACTACACTTGATCTTGCCTTGTTACCTTTTTCTATGGTTCTACTATATTTTGCTTCACGTTTTGGAGACATCACCTCAGTAGGCTACTGATGGAGCTCATGGCTAGATTACTTTTCACTCTTCTTATTCAGCTGGGTTTGATTTTATTATGTAATTGGCCAAGGAAACAGGTAACCAAATAAAAGGTGCTCGTAGCCTGCAATGAAATATCTGGACAATATACGGTACAGAATTCTAATTCTTTGAAAAGTTATTATTGTGCTAATTTATTCCCACATTAGTGTGACCCAAACTTGTCTTAACTTATGCAAGCCTTGCATTTTTTATGTATCATATTTTAGTGTTGAAAGGGGAAATAGAGCTGAAGTAAAACTTTTTTTATATTAAGCATTACCATTGCCCTTCATTATATAAAAGTCACCCCTGTGTGATATCATTGTAATCAGCAGATCTTGTTGATTATATTCTGCATTAAATATATTGGCACTCGCACATTTTGTAAAATGTACTAAAAAGTACAAAACATTACTTAAAAAATCTAAAACATAAAATGTTATTTTCAATAAACAACCAAGGAAATAAAAATATATTTATGTAAACCTGCTGTGAAATGAAATCCCCATCTGCCCCTAAAAATGGATGTATAGCACATTAAAATTTAATAATTCAGGATTTCCATGGATTTAGGGAGAATGAGCACTGAAGGGAAAAGGTGTTTTAAAAATACAAACTATGTTTTTTGTGCTTTTTTAAAAAATAGACTTTTGCCCAATTTCTGGGAAATAAGTTTCCACTTTGGCTTGTATCTGGTGAGGCTGTAAAGGAGACTTTCAAGAGCTTCAGCAGTTTTAAAATATAGTTATTTTATGTGTGGGGGATCAGACTCAAATGGGTTCTCTCAACAGCATCAATCCACACGATTATTTATCATTTAAGGGCTCCTGCCCACATTTATTTGCACACAAACAGTCCAAAGCAAAGTTACCCTCGCAGGGGATAATATCCAAACAAAACAAATGTCCTGAAAATGCCAAGCCTCCTGGCTTGGCACCAATCAAACAATGTTTCCTTTCTCTAGGAAACCTTAATGGCCTGCCTCCTGGCAGCCATCAGCATGGGGCCACACACACTTTGTGTGCCCTGTATTTACTGCACCTAGCAGCACTGCCTCCCACTTCCTTGGGAGCCCTGACTGATTGGCTTCAGTCTCCTTTTGTGAAGACACACCTGGCTCCACTTACCTGAAAACAGGTGTTAACTGTTTAGTGGACCCTGGGGGAATAGAGAGGCCCACCCAATTCCATCCGATCTATCTCTGAGTCCGGGAGCCATTTAGGTCCATACACACAGTGGCAGATGACCCGTCTGTCCCAATGATGAACTATTTACCAAATGGTTGGGATAGAAAATCAAACCAGATTGCACTAAGGTCCCCCATACACATATCCAGCCGTGGGTGATTTTGTGGACGATCGACCTCCGTTCTTGCCTGGAGTGAATTAAGTAAATTCATATTAGAAATCTCTCTTATTAGAGATGAGTAGATAAATAGCTGGTTTTGGTGCTCCAGAAAAAATATTAGAAACCGTTAAGGTGCCAGAGACAAAGGATAAGTAGTTGGTATAGAAGGTGAAATTACAAATTTATTGGTAGAAATCATTACTTACTTTTTGGCTACTGCTGAAAAAATATTGTAGGTCTTTACTGGGCTGGAGAGAGAATCACCACAGCTTTCAGGACCACAGGTAAGTTTTGACGATCCCGGTCTCTGAACTAACTGGGTTAGTCTCAAACGCTAGGGAGGTTTAAAAGGTGCGGAGGTGTGTAGCTCCCCATATGAAAGGGGAGTGGGACCCACCTGAACAAAAAATAGGAACAAAGTTCAACAATGTTAAATAGTGGAAAGATAAAAATACTCAAAAAAAAATGGTAATCCCCCCTCTGATCCACCTGTGTAATTTTTAGTGAATCCCCCACCCTGATACTGCGTAATCTTCTTCATAGAAAAATAAGACATCCCCGAAAATAAGACATAGGGCATATTTGGTGGCAAAAAATATATAAGACACTGTCTTATTTTCGTGGAAACACGGTAGGTAATATGCCTAATGTCCTTGTTCATAAAAGTATTGTTCTGGCCCATCCAAATAAGGACATCTAATGCTGCAGGAAAGTTAGGCCTCCTAACTGTTGTTTTTACTGCAATCGTGTTATTTTTGTCTCCGGTGCTGCTTCAGTAATTATAATCCATAAATGTGTAAAGGTAGGCTTTTTATTTTATTGCTCATTTAGGTCTAGGGGGTACAGTGATGTAGATTTACCCACCCAATCTTGCGCTCCCTCCCTGCCTGCTAAACCCCATGCACCTGCTGCCTGCTTCAAGCTCGGGAAAGCTCCTCTGACTCTTCTGAGTATCTTCTCCCTGGGAGTGACCCACAATTATTCTTGTTTATTTCTGTTTACACAAAACAAGAAGTTGTGTCATTTATATTTCTCATACAAAGAAGTGCTATGTGCAGATCTTCTTTAATACTTAATGAATGAAGAAATAAATTGTGTAATTAAGAGAATCTATTTTGCTGCTGTTCACATCTTTATCGGGATGTGTTAAGCAACTAAAAGCTTCTTTTATGCTTTCCATCTATTCAATGATGAGACACAATTACAGTCCTGTTGATCCATTACAGTAGCGTTTGGTAATGTCTCCGGAGAATCTTAGATTCCAATTATGGGCACTTTTAAGCATGAACAATGTATGTGAAAATCATGTAAGACAACATTGACTGATATGTGAGAGGAAAGGAGACATTCCACTCTTCGACATTGCATGGTTTTTAATTGCAGGAGGGGCTCAGAAAGCCGACTTGTTCTGCAATATATAGAAGCGGCCATCTTGGTAGATGCAGGACATTACTTCCCGATGGCCGACACTCCAGTATACGTATAGCAGTAGAGCGGAATAGTACGTGGGCCGGCTTACTGCCCGCCGCTGACCCTTCTGCCTACAAGGAGTGCTCTGTTGAGAGTGGGGTGGTACTATCCCTGAGACTGCTGGGCCGCGCTTGATCACTCGCAGACCATTGGCCGCTGCCTCTGCGTGCCCTTTTGCAGGACTACTCACCACGTTCTACCCGCTGTGATGGTCAGTCACGCTGCTGTGGTCTCTGCTTACCTGAGGTAGCGTTTCAAGGCCCACCGCGCCAACTGATTCACGATCCTGACTGGTTGCCGAACTTGTTTCTCTTGCTGGCCTAAGTTTCTCTTGTTGGCCTGAAGTTTGAGACCCCGGTGGGTCTCTGTGTGTGAAATAAAAGTTTAAACCAACAGCAGCCGCCTCCGTCGCCTTGGTTGTTTCCTGTCGTTACAGTAGCACTTTGGATTTTTCTAACCAGAATAAGGTATATGCAGATGAAAGTTGCTCATGACAATTGTTAATGATATCACTTCTGCACATCAAAAGCAATCAGCGTATCAAGTTCAAGTTCTGGGAAGGTGCTTCCCAGAACAAAGACACCTAATTGTAAAAAACTAAGGACCAGTGCATTTGGTCTGGTTCAGCGGTTCTCAACTAGTGATGTCCAAACTGTCCGCAAGGCGTACAGTTCAGCAGCGAACATGGATGTTCACTTTTCTTCTAGCCGACAAACAGTATGGGTGTTCAAACCCACCCTGTTAGCCGGCAAAAAGAAGTTTGTTATTCTTCCGGCGGCTGGATCAGACAGAACGATCCCTACGCAGGAAGAACCCAGTCTCTAGTGAAAGAGCGGCTCAGAAAACCTGGACGTCCGGCAATCAAAACCAGTTACTGTGCGTTCAATGTCAGTGACATCACTTCTGGTTTTTCTGATTCTCTAAATCTCCGCGCAAATAGGCGGACGTTTGCAAACGGACCTGGCCAATGCTTGCCCATCACTTTTCCCAACCTGTGGGTCTCTGATGCCCATAAGCAGGGTGGGAAGTTGAGAAGGAGTGTAATGCCCCCCTCCATCATAACTCCCTCCTTACTGGCCCTTTGTAAACAGTAATCAGCTACCCGTTCCTTTGTGTTGATTAATCAACATCAACATTGACTTGCTTGTGAGTGTATTTCCTCAAAAACCTAACATGCTAAAGAACTGTGATAAACATTTTGGGATCACTATAGTGGACCAGATCCCAACAGCAGTCAAAACCCGACAGCACTCAACCCCCCTCCTGCCCCTGGGTGCAGCGCTCATTTGTAGACCTGGTTTCCCTGATCAACATTGACAATTTTACTGATGTAGGACCGCCCAAGGTTGATTAGGAAAGCTGGGTCAGCGTGTGACCACTTCACAGGTAAGTTGCTATGTCCAATGCATAACAGATGTTGGCTGTAGGTATTTTGTATTTTTTCGCTAGTCCTGCAGTTTGTCTATCTGCAATTGCCACTGATGGCGACACGCAGTCACCTTGAACGCACACTTCGTGAAGGACTCTGCACAAATAGCTTTATTGATACTTTAGTTTCGGAGCCAGAAATGTTTATATCCTGAGCTTACAGATATCAGTACAATCTCAATGATCCTCCAGGGACTCCTGAGGGTAGCCCTCCGTTCTTCCCTTTTTCTTTGGCCACACTGGTGAGGCCGGGTGATGCGCCGACCAGAGGCGTCTATCTGTATGGACTATGGGGTAAGCCAATACCGCTTAAGAAACCATCCTATTTGAACCCCCTGAATTGCAAGTCTAATATTACACATCTATACACAGACACTAAAAATAGCAAGGTTGACCTCCTGAGGAAGGATAAATCGGAAACATATGTCGGTGTCTTCCCACACACCATTTATTTGGATTTCATCCTGTGCCCCTCCATAAGCCCATCATCGAGCCACAAGGACAGTTTATCCATAACTTGGATTTGGCACCTATTGTGAATCAACCCAAGAATATACACATTTTACCATAGGATTATTTATTGTCTTCTCATTTCTGCATTTGTCACTTCAGAACACCTTATTCACCATCTTTTGTATGACCTACGTTTGCTGACCGTGAAAGTCCCCACCACGGTAGGGGAGATTTGTCAGTCTTGGGCCATGGACGGTGGATGTGGGCTCCGGCCTACCTCCAGTCAGTCCTTGACCCCTGTACTTCTCGTTCATATTGTAATTGGGATGTTGGCCAGCCTTACCACTAGAACTTAATCGATCCACTTTTCAGTATAATTTTTATATACATATACAATGGTAGTTATAATGTTATATTTCCTCCATGAAAATTATTCCAAGTGAGTGTTTTGCTAGAGGGCTGTTAGGAACATTATGTATTGGTTACATGTTGCCTATGAAGGTGCCTAGTTAAACTTTGATGAATAGCTGAAAATACTCAATATGTTTTTTTGCAGGAGCAGTGCAAAGTTTACAAAGGCCCAGAGCACTGTGGGTCTAGACCCCAGGTGCCCAACCTGCGGCCCTTTGGGAATTCTTCAGTGGCCCTCATCTGTCCTCCACTTGCGGCCCCCAAAAGCTTACTGTTCATGCATAGGAACTCATATTGCATCACATAACCTCTGAATCAAAATGTGCATCACCACACTACAGTGTTACGCAATGATATAAGTATCATTTAAAATAAGTTTTGTTATTTAAAAAATAAAAATAATGTCTTCTAGCTCTGTCTGCTGTCATTTCCAGTCCTTTAGTGATGCAAAGGGCCATACTTGTGGCCCTCCATATCAACTCAGTTGCCCACCACTGGTCTAGACTAAAATTGCAGGTGATGTTATAGACAGCGTTACATGTCCATTATGCCTGCCCGTGGTTTGCACACTTGGGCTAGTTTAGGATGCAGTACTCCCCATGTCAGCAATACCGCACCCTATTCATTTTAATGAACCGTGTCCGAAAACACATCAGGTGTGTTTTGTTCGCGTCACATAACGTGACTGCCGATGTGGGTAATGACATGCCAGTATAGACCATAGGAGAAAGCTGGGGGCTTCCACACTGCACAGTTTTCCCCACATTGACCGCTCAAAAATGTAGTGTAGACCCAGCCTAAAGCTGCACGGTTATCGACCCATAATCGTCACCTCAATCGCAGGTCAAACAAACGGGAATGGATGTGCACCACTTTGTACATCGATTCCAGCTCGATGGAGACCCTGGCCCGGTGTTGTGAGCTATTTTGCTACTGGAAAACAACTCCCAACACTGTCTGGGAGGGGAAAGCTGGACAGAAGAGGTGGGGAGGAGGGGGGTGTAGTATACACAGCCATGCTAGGCTCCACCCCTTTCCCCTGCTGGGAGCTAATCGAAGGCTGTGTGCTGTGCGTGTGTGTGGGGGGGCAGTTCTCCCTGCTGCTTGTCAGATCGACCGGGGAGAGTTCTACCGACCAATCGATCCCACGTGAAGAAAGGCATACACTGCAAATTTGTTTTAAATAGATTTGAGCACAATCAAGCACCATGAACACGCATGTTGCACTATTGTGCTCAAATCTATTATAACATTGAGCCATGTATGCCTAGTCCAGCTGCAGTGTGGTGCAGTACAGCAATACCGCATAGGAAACCTGTGTAACTTTCACCCTAGTCCTACACTTGCATTTTTAGTAATGGTCAATGCTGCACCTTACCGTCTGCATTTTTTGCAGACGCAGCACAAGCATGACCAGCAAAAAATGCAACTGCAAACACAGAGAGGCTAGTGTGAACGAGCCCTGAGAGAAGGGGCAAAGAGTGCAGGGGTCAGTAATGCTTAATGCAGAGAACACAGAGGTCAGAAGTGGATAATAGAACGATTGTAGGGGTCAGGAATGCATAGTAAATAGAGAAAGGTGCTGTAGATCTAACGAGCAGCGGGCAGAGATCCACAAGTTAAAAAACATGGCCTAGGGCAGAGTCCCTGGTGCCAGGCTCTAGTGACATCCACAGTTGGAATATGAACGCTGTGATTGAGGCATTCACTACTGTTAGTTGTAATTTATTATTTCCTGTAATTTAAGCTAAAAGTTAGTGTTTAAGGAATGTCACATTAACCATTTGATCCCCAAGCTTGTATTGGGCTGGCAGATCTTGCCAAATAATTAGTAGCACATCATAATTATGTTATAGCAATTCTACCTCAAACTTTGCCCATAGTCAGCATTAACAGGTCGGTGTTCTTCACCACCACTGCTTCTTCATCAATTATCTTTTTACATTTTTAGCCATTAATTATGATATGCATGTGTAGTGAAAACAAGCGTTAAAGCCTCTATGGTTTCTAAGCAAAAAACAAGTATTTATTTTTTTCATTTCTGTTAGTGATCCCAGCCCTGTTATGCTGATATGATTGTAAGAGTGATGTTCCTGGAAAAAAGCATAGACAAAAGTGTCCCCTTTGCAAAATGTACACTGCAACACTTTCAGAGGTCCAACATGCCCCGTGCAAAGCCATTGTTCTTCCATCAGCCATGACTTGTTGATTGCAGAGCTATAGATAATGTTGGACCTCAGCAGTGAGCTACCTGCTTCCCCACAAAGATCCTCCTAAGGAAAGAGGTTTTCTGCTTAGGCAATGGCCGCACTCATACCTTCATGATGATAACAGCACTGACCAGTCATACAGAAGACACACTAAGCTGCTTTAACAAATGCAGCACCCACCCTACTTAGCACAGGGATGGTGTGTAATCAGATTCTCACTAATCTCATTGGCACAGTGCTGCATGCTGACTTGCTGTTGGTTTATCATTGTGTGCAACCCCTAATATGCCCCGGCAATGGAAGAAGTTCAGCTCCATAGGTAATTATCTTGTCTTATTATGTATTAGAAATGTTTCCATTAAAGTTGGGATCATACATGGGACAATTGTAGAGGAAAAGTTTGCAGACTGACAGACAGTAATTTCTTAATCCTAAATAACTGGCTGCGGCAGAAGAAAGAGCTGAAAAAGCACTGATATAAAAGAATGAGCGTGTGTGTGTAGTAACAGGCATGTTTGGGGTTATTTAGGGTACTTTCGATTTCTTGCATTTATTTTTATTTAATATTGAATTTTTATTCAAATGCAATATACTGAAAAGATGGGTTGTTTCTTGTTACCGAAACAGGCTCATGATTGTTTTAAAGAGCCTCTGTAACCCCTGTAAAGCCCATAATATACATTACAGGCAAAGGCAACTCTCAATTTAATCTATAATATTCATTTTAAAATTAAGCATTCCCTTACTTGCATAACGCATAAGAAGTTTGTAGCATTTGTTATATCCATATGCATTATGACTATTATTGCTGCTAACAGCAAAGTAAAAATATTTCTGAATGTATATGTTCAGTTCATCATCAGAGTCTCTGCTTTATGGTCATAAACTGAGTTTTTTTTTAATTGAAAAGTTTATGATTAGCAACAACAGTTTCCCTTACTTTCTTTTTAGTCAAACTGTCTCAAATTATTACTATAAGCCCTTGCCATAGAGACATACGATTCATAATGACGACCACAATTAAAGTAAAGAAAGCCCAATGTTGGGGTTCTCCAATTTTTTATATGTTGGGTTTTTCCAGTATCATATTATGACATAATACCAAACTTAATATTTGTATATTGCATCACCCATTGATTGCTTTACAGAAAACTTCTTTACATGTATTAAAGGGAGACGCTTCCATCTATGGATTCTAGATTTGTATTAAAATACTTTTGAGTAGTCCTGTTTCTTTGCTTGTATGCGAAAATAGTAATAAATAGATAAGGATTGGAAGGATGTAAATTAGATTTACATCCTTCCAATAAAAAATAGGAGAGTTAGGCTCTATGGGCAAGACAGTTAACTCATAGTATTTTAATACAAATCTAGAATCCATGGAAAGGAGCCTCCTTTAAAGCCCCCCATATACCTTCCAATCTTGCAATGCAATTTCTGTACAATCAACTTTTGTTCTACCAAAA
>CM070033.1:27156830-27184403 GCA_036250615.1 Ptychadena robeensis
AAGGCCCGAGGGCCAGATCCGGCGCTTTAGCTTTGTTTTGCAGCCCTTTGTCACCTTGTTGAAAAGATGCTCCTCTCTGCTTGTTCTCTGCAGTGCAAATAATGCCTAGAGGTGTCCAAACATTGCCTTGGGGACAATGCAGTAGCGTGATCATGTGATGACACTGTGGGCGCATCCTCATGGCGACAACAGGCAGCCTCTAGGAAATATCTCTGCTCATTGCAATGAATGAGCTTTTTGTTTTAAAGTGCATGAAATGTAAAAAGATAACAATGTCGCTGTCACACATCACCAATTACACATCACCGCCATCCTAAGTGATGCCAGTGATGCATGGAATGGGCACACCTATGGGGGGTCGGCCATTACAGACTCAGGCTCTTGGTCCAGACCCTTTATCAAAATAAAAAATTAAATGTGGCCAAAGTGTCTAAAAGTTTGCACACCCCTGGTATAGCTTGTATAACATTGCAGTGAAAAATGCCCAAATTGTGCCCAAAGTGTCAATATTTTGTGTGGCCACCATTTCCAGCTCTGCCTTAATTCTCTAGGTTGAAGCTATATGCATCATCTGGGCTTTAGCACAAAATTAGCATAGAATTTAGTCATACAAAGAGTTTGGAGTTCCAGTGATACCATTTATTGGCTAACTGAAGTCATTTAAAAAAGAACACGCTTTTAGCATGTCTCAGATACCTTTTTCATGCCTGAAGAAGAGATCAGAGACATCCCAAAAGCTTGCTTTTTCAATGACTTCAGTTAGCCAAGAAAGGGTATCACTTGAACTCCAAACTCTGTATTCATCGCCGATGGTTTAAGCTGGGCATAGACGGTTAGGTTTAATCGATCTGCTGCGAAAGCACCCACCATAAATCAGGTCATAAAATGACCCATAAATTGATTGGCCAAAGAACGGACACGTCCATATTTTTTGGGCCAATATTGTTACTTTGGATGGAGAGCAGCATCCCCATCTAAAGTAAATGGTGGCACACAAAAGGTTGGTTAATTCTCGGAACGACCAGCTGTGCATGATGACATCATCTGCAGAGAAATCTGCAAATCTAACCGTCTATGCCCAGCTTAACACGAAACAACAATCTACTCTGGCTATGAATTTTAGCACGAAATGGAAGGTTCTGTGAAAAAGAAACGAACACATAATCTTCAGCATTTTGATATGGACCTATTACCCTCTTACCCACTTTGCATTATCAACACCAGAAGTGCTGCTAAAAGGGCAAAGTGGGGCATAAAAACCCTCCAAAATGAACATGTATGAACATTTTTTTTACTGTGTTTATACTTTACAATGCTAAGCAGAGGACTTGGCTGTTCTATCTCATTTTCTTAGCATTAAAACACTAGGAAACTGCTTGGATGAAAGCCAAAAACGCAATACTCAAGTGCACAGCCATTCAGTTATTAATTCTGACAATTTCAACAAGTTAATTAGTTGCCATTTACAAACATTAGGGCCAATGTAGCAGGGAGGATAAGTCCCAACTTTGGCTGCATCACTGTAATGTAATAAGACATATCCTGTATTAGTAATAAAAATAAACACTTAATATCTGTCATAAATAATGAGCAGCATTGGGCCATACAGGGGCATCACCACTATCATCTGCAGAGGAAAGCCTCCTGGGATAAGTGATCATTATGTAGGACTAGACCTCTGTCCTTCAGCGTCCTGACAACATGCAGTGGCACAGGCTAGTTCTGAAAAGTCACTTTGCGTCGCCTTGTGCATTATTTATGAGACATTACCTTGCTTTTCCATAGGGGAGTTTCTGTATAAGTATAAATCTCCAGTCTCTGGCGCGTCCCGCGTGTGCAGACTACTATTCAATGCACGTACACAAAACTAAGATAAATATCATATCCACGCTTTTGTCAGACTCTGCTCTAATTTAATAGCAAGCCATGTATCCCTTTTGGAGTTTGCTAAGCCAGAAAATCCTTTAATTCCCTCCATTCACCAGAGCTAATGTGAAAAAGGCTGCTGACAGCTAGAAAGTAAGTGGGTGGGTTGGAGCATCTTTTGTTTATTGGTTTTACATTGTTACCTTTTGTGTGTATTTTTAGCTGGGTTTTTGGAAGGGACAGGTTTGTGTGCCGTGTGTAGCAGACCGCGCTGTCCATCCACAAAGATACTCCCGCTGCTGCTTCCATCGGAAGGTAAAACCATGGCATGATCAAGATACACAGACTGACATTGATTTAACTCAATAATTGAGTAGAGAGTTGAAAATGCTGGTTTCCAGGCTGTCACGGTCACTGTCTTTTTCGATATATACAAAGGATAAGGGTACCTATGTGCCCTCAATGCTTAATGCCCCTTATACTGATCTATCCTTACCTACAACCTTCATGCTCCTTTACATAGACTTGTATGGGGCTAAGCGTGGACAAGCCCCACAGTAGTCTATGGCAGTGGTTCCCAAACTGGGGTGTGGGCCCCCCTGGGGGAACGCAAAAGTATTCCAGGGGGACACTTGAACATTTTCAGGCCCCCCCCCCACCCATTCAAACACATTGGGACCTGTGTTTGAATGGGGGGGGGGGCTTGAAAATGTTCCTAAATAGAAAAGGGGGGCACTGCAAGGAAAGTTTGGGAATCACTGGTCTATGGGGTTCTAATGCACAGACGCAGACACAGAACACTAACTGCCAGATGAATGAAGTAGGGGAACTGAGTACCACGGTAAGTAAAAATCTGCTGGCAGGATTGGTTAGATTAGGCTAATGGAGAGAAGAGGATAAATTAATTTTGTAATTACCATAAGTACTTTTATCCTTTAACTGAGACTACATTTTGCGTTTTATACCTGGGCCTCATTGTTCAGATCTAAAAGTTAATATAAGACATATTATTGTACTTAAAACAGCCTTTCCACACATGGCTCCTAAGAGGGGCGTGACATCACAAGGACAGACAGTCAATTGGAATTACGTTTTCCTATTGATTTTCTGAACAACAAATTAGGAAAGTGTAACAAATAATGGTGATTACCCACAACTGTGTCCCTAAAGCTGGGCATACATGGGGCGATTTTTTGTTAGCCTCCCTAGCGGTTGAGACGAACCCTGTTTGTTCAGCGTTCATTGTCGCCCCAACCGCAGGGGAAGCCGGGTTGGGGCACAAAAGTATTCCAGGGGGGCGCGGGCTGTGATTCTGAACCTGTGTTTGAAGGGGTGGGGGGGGGGGCTCCAAAATGTTCCTAAATAGAAAGCGCTGCAGCATTTTTGCAGGGTTTCGGCACCGCCCCGATCACAACACGGTGAAGGGGCGGGGGGGGGGGGGGGGGGGGGGGGGGGGGGGGCGGTGCCATAGACCTCCATGTTAATAATGACACCGGCTGTGTGGAGAGCCCCGGAGGGAGGGAAGAAATGACAGGCAGTGTACTTTGTACACTGCCTCGATTGCCCGTTCAACTGCGCGATACGGGCAGTGCGCTAGGGAGGTTAGATTCCCGAACGATTGTTCAGTGATGAATCGATTCGGGGATCGATCCCACTTGAAGAAATATCGATCGAACAGGAAACCAACAAGGCCCGAATGGAAATGATCCCACTAGAAGAAATATCGATCTAACAGGGAACCAACATGTTGGAAAATCCCTGTTCGATCACAATTTCTTTGGATGGGGACCAGGGCCCGTATGGGAATCGATTACGCAAAGTATAGAGCGTTTCTACAGCTGGGCAAACACAGGTTGATACCCATTCAGTGGACCCATTATCGACTGCAGCACGGTGACATTGTCAAGACATCACCACGCTGTGCTTGCGCGTTGTTGGATTGAACAGTGAATCAATGTGCACCACTTTGCACATTGATTTCCTTCCGATAATTTGGATGGGGGACACTGGTCATTCGATCCCTCTTGAAGAAAGGGTTTTTCCACTCGATCCTCATTCAATCGACTTGTGATTGACTGCCGTGAATCCCTATCCACAGCAATGGACAATGCTGCATAGATGGGCATGAACGCGCATGGAGCTCGAAGTTGCCATCGATCTAGTGTGTATGGGCACCTTCAATCTCTCTAAAAAAGAGTTTTTGCATTGTGTCCCTATTGCAGAGACATTGCCTCAATTCTTGTCTCGATGACAAGATGAAATCTCCCAAAACAGATACAGAAATGCTTGTTTTAAAGAGTGAACTTTATATACTGAGCTTCAAATCCTACATTCATCATCTGGTAAAGGTAGTTTTCTGTTAAAGTTCTGTTAAAAGCTCCATCACAATGAGTCATAGCCCCGGTAAAGTGGATTGTTCTTGTTTCTCTATTCAAGCAGCATTACACGCATTAACTTTCTTGTAGGATGTCATGATGATCAGTGTTCATGATGATAATGGCAGGTGCTACCAGCTGAAGCCCTGGAGGACCAGACAAGCTGGGGAACGGTGGCAAAGCAGTATCAATTATTTACACATAACACTCACCATTAGTGGAATACACTACATAGCAGCTTGTCAGATTCCTTTTCAAATATGAATACATTTCTCCTTTGGTGAATGGTAGTAGGGTCATTGGCTAGGATGCAAATAAATCTAGTTGTGCCCTCCTGACATGGAGAGCCACCATTTCCTAGTTCTGCTTCTGCTTTTCTTTTGAAGTTAAGGGGTAGACATATTGAAGGGGGAAAGTATGGCAAGGGATCAGTAAATTAGGGTGTCCATACACGGCTCGATTTTGTAATAGATTCGAACACAATCAAGCAACATGCACATGCTCAAACTTGAGCCGTGTATGCCTTTCTTTGATCGATCCGTTGAACCAGGAGTGGATATGTTAGTCGATCTGACAAGCAGTGGGGAGAGCCGGACCCCCCAGCACACAGCCTGTGATCGGATCCTGGTAGGGGAAAGAGGGTGGGGCCTAGCATGGCTGTGTAAACGACACAGGCAAGGCCCTCCCCCCTTTCTCTGTCCTGCTTTCTCCGCAGTACCCAGCTAGTGTTGTGAGCTATTTTGGGTAGGAAAATGGCTCACAACACCGGACCAGGGCCTTCATCTAACTGGAATCGGTGTGCAAAGTGGTGCTCATCAATTCATGTTCGATTGACCCGCAATCAAGTGCAGCATGGTGACATCACCACGCTGCGATCGATTGTGGATCGATTACATGGGTATCAACCTGTGTATGGGCACCTTATAATCAATGGAGCGGTTGTCAATTTTGTGTGGGCACATTGGCTATCAATTACCCTCAACTGCTTCCATCCGATCCCTATGGTAAACTATGATGCCCTGTGTAAGCATTCCATGGTCCGGAATTATCCGGCGGCTATGTGCACAGAAGAGGAGATGATATGACCAAAACACTAGATCAGTGTTTTTCAACCACTGTTCCGGGATGTTGCCTGGTGTGCCGTGGGTTTTTGACCCCACCCTCGGCCCTCCTATCTAGCTGCCTATTATAGTATAAGTCTTATACTATAAGAAGCAGCTAGATAGGAGGGCTAAGCAACTGCATCCTCACAGAGCCGGTCCGTGTATATACTATAAGACTTATACAGCCGATCCATGTTATACACTGACCGGCTCTGTGAGGATGCGGTTGCTTAGCAACACGCATCCCCACAGACCAGGGGCAGTGTTTTGCTCTGCTGGTACGCATCTGCGTTCCAGCGGGGCACCTGCTGATGGCGTACTTCCGGCGGGGACTGGAAGTGCGCCGCGATTATGCGTATCGTCGGTGCCCTCCGATTTTTTTCATGAAACAAGTGTGCCTTTGCCCAAAAAAGGTTGAAAAACACTGCACTAGATTACTGCCAAATATTTTTTTGCTTTCATCTAGCGTCAGATAAAAGCCCAAAGCTGGATCTCCTGTGTGTATTATACAGCTTAATATCCAGTGTTGCCTGCTGTGTAATTTTTATAATTAGGTCATATGCAGAATCATCTATATACAGTCTGTAAACAGGGTTCTATCACAGTGGTTCTCAACATTTGTATATCCATGACCCGGGAAGTGTCACTTTCTGTGTTTGTAAAGTGTAAGTGCCCCCCTCCCTTATATTTTCCCTCCACTCTTGGGCAAATTATGTGCGGGGTCGGATGTAAGGAGGGAGATTAATGCCCCATCCCAAATAAGTTAGGAGGGGGGCATTATTCTCCCTCTTTACTTCCCACCCCACCCCACTTAGCAACAGCTCTGATGCTTTTAGTAAACACGACGACCCCCTTCAGGGGTCCAGACCCACAAGTTGGGAACCCTTGCTTTATTAAGTGGAGAGGTAACTCCAATGTTTGAGTAGTTTCCACGTGCCCTGGTTTTCTCCTAGGTCCCTCTTTAAAAATTCTAGTAGTTTATAATAAAAATGACATAAATATGTCAAAAGAAAAGGGTTAGAGGTTATTAGTCAGTGATGTGAAGTCCTCCTTAAGTTTAATTTTGTATGCCTAGTTGATGGAAAAGATCATATGCAACATTGATGCACCAAATACTGATTTGGACTAACAGTACTGTGTATATTAAACAAGAATCATAGATGTATAGGAATAAAAATTTTACTTGGCCAGTTTGCAAATTTGAATATTGCCTATGCCGCTCATCACTACCTTGAAAAACAAAGAACAAAGCGATCTTCTAAAACTTGTCATACACGGTTTGACTTTTGCACAAAGCCCCCCATACGCCTTTAGATCACTCCATACAATTTCCTTCAGATCTACCAACAACTATGTAGTGCTATGTAACTATGTAGTGCTTCCCTAATAGAATACATAGTGATTGGAAGGTATATATCACTGCTATGTAGTGCCGGGTCCTCCCTGATAGATTACATAGTGATTGGAAGGTATATATCACTGCTATGTAGTGCCGGGTCCTCCCTGATAGATTAAATAGTGATTGGAAGGTATGTATCACTGCTATGTGGTGCCAGGTCCTCCCTGAAAGAATACATAGAGATTGGAAGGTTTAGACAGGTCCTCATATTACATGGTTATGGTAAAAGAAAAGTGATTGCATATAAATTGTATGGTAAGATTGTATGGTGTATGGGGGGCTTAACATTAATCGATTGTATGACCACACAATGTGATTGTTTTAAACACGATTGATTCCTTTACTTGGATTGATGTACAAGCTCCATAGTATAATCACACAAAGCACCAGTTTAAAATAAGAAAAAGCCCAAAATATTAAACTACTGTCACAGCAATAGCTAAGGGGAGGTAAGCTGCAATGTGTTCATCTATTGCACATTTTATCTGGCACTTTCCACAAGTCGGCTCAGTGACAATAATGGCTGTTAGAGCTTGTAATAAAAATAATAAAAAGCTCTTTTGCTCTATTGCTCTGGCTTCCCTGAAATGATGGAATCTAGGTTTAGTAGCTCTAAGCTCAAAATGTACGATAAGTAAAATCTAGGTATAAAGTCATCTTCTATCCTGGGAATACCTACATGTAATGAGCAATTCAAGAAAATATACCCGCAGCTCTCCCTCACTTCTGGGTTCTGGTCTCGGCAAGGAAAGGCAACACGTTTTCAGAGCGCTTTTTTTTTCTGGGTAATCTGGTGATTTACATAATTATATTGAGGTAAATTCCCATAGAAGATCATTGAACTGGGGGTGCAAAATCGCAAGTGGCCACTGGGGGGGGGGGGGGGGTGTTAAATGACCTTCAATGGGAATTTGCCTCAATAAAATTACATAAATCACAAGATAAACCAGAAAAGAAAGCGCTCATGTGACATGTTGCCTTGCCCAGACCAGAACCCGGAAGTGAGGGAGAGCTGCGGATTATCTTCTTGAATTGCTCATTACAGGTAAGTTTTTTGGGCCTCCCCCTGGACTTTTTTAGTTTTTAGGTTCGTTGAGTCCTTTTTGTTCAATTTTTGCCCCATATTGCCCCCCTCCACTTTCCTCTTCCTTTCCTTGCTGCTCTTTTTCTTTCTCACTCTCTTCGTTGTGGCAGTTCATTGTATTGTATTCTGAAGCCCCTCTATACACATTTAGATCACTCAATACAATTTCCCTTAGATCTACCAACAACTATGTAGTGCCGGGTCCTCCGTGATAGAATACATAGTGATTGAAAGGATTAAAAAGCTCCTAACATTACATGGTGTTGATAGAAGAAAAGTTGATTGTACAGAAATTGTATGGAAAGATTGTAAGGTGTATGGGGGGCTTAAGAATTGATGATAAGCATATTCTAGTCTTCAGTACCTTTCAAAGCTGAGAATAGGTGACATGTAGAATTTGGACATCTAGTAACCTTCTATATTGAGAAATTATTAGAACCCTGTGGATCGAGTATCTGAAGTCTAATGGCCTCCCCCTTTAGTGATATATACCTTCCAATCACTATGTGTTCTATCAGGGAGGACCGGGCACTACATAGCAGTGATATATACCTTGCAATCACTATGTATTCTATCAGGGAGGACCCGGCACTACATAGCAGTGATATATACCTTCCAATCACTATGTATTCTATCAGGGAGGACCCGGCACTACATAGTTGTTGGTAGATTGTAGACATCTAGTAGCCTTTTATGCTACGTATTGATGACAAGTAGATTCTAGTCTTTAGTAACTTTCAATGCTGAGAATAGGTGACATGTAGAATTTGGACATCTAGTAACCTTATATGTTGAGAAATAAATGGAAGTAGATTCTAGACAACTAGTAACCTCTTCAGTGCTCATGCAATTATGACAGGTAAAATCTAACAGTCTTCTATGCCAATGATGGCAAACCTATGGCACTCTGAGCCCTCTCTGTGGGCACCCCAGCTGTCAGCCAGCACAGAGAAGAGAACTGCAGCCTATTGGCTCTCAAGGCTGTCTGATTGCACACAGCGCCCCATACCCTCTCCTAATCTTATCTTATAAAGGTACCCATACACGTTGCGATTTTTCGTGCGATTTTAGCCCTTCCGACCGATCCAGTCGGTCGGGTAGGTCGATCGTTCGGGATTCCTAACATGCAAATGTAGTCCGACCGACGCTGTTTTTAGAAAAATCGGGCGAAAAGTCGATCGGGTCCCGAATGAGGATGCCTGTAATTTTTGGACGGTCGGCCACTCTTAAAAGATTCCCAATCCAACCAGCCGATCGGTTGAATAATCGGGCATCTGGCCGACTTTTAAAAATAGCACTAAAGCAAAAGTCGGGCATCGAAATCGAATATCGCATCGGTCCCCGAAAAATCGCAACATGTATGGGTACCTTAAGAAAGTAGAGTGTGTGTTTACACGTTTGTATGTGTATATGATGTGTGTGTGTGTAATTGAGGTTAAATTGCCATGCCGGCACTTTGAGATAAATAAGTGTGGTTTGGGCACTCGGTCTCTAAAAGGTTCACAATAACTGCCCTATGCTAATTGATGATAAGTAGATTCTGGCCATCAGTAATTTATAATGCTGAGAATGGATGACATAGAGAATTTGGACATCACTGGTAATAAATAATGACAGATTATCTCTAGTATGACTGCAGTTTACATAGCCTCATGTCTGTCTAGTCTACCTGTGCTGCAGAGGCATCTCAGAGCTGATGAGCTGTCAGTGGATGTCTGGATGATGCTTGTGTAGACAGGTTCACTTTGCTGAGATTGCATGGCTTCTCCCGGCATCAGTAGTGTGTGTCTTCCTGGACCTGATCCCTGGCAGTCCCTTCCTCCTCCTCCTCCTCATCTGTCAGATCTCTGCTCATTTGTCTGTCTCTCCTCCCTCTGCCTTCACCTAGCAGCAGCAGCAGCATCCGATGGCTCCTTCCTCCATCTCCTCCTCCTATCCGGCCACTCCTCTGCCCTATATCTGCCCCTCCTGATCGCCGTGTCCTCTGTGTGCAGGTCCTGGCTACAAGAAGGCGGACGATGAGATGTCCGGGGCCACGTCCAGTGCCGACCAGGCGGAGGCTGCAGCCCGCGTTATCCTCATCAACCAGCCCCAGAGCTCCAAGTTCAGGGACAACCGGGTCAGGTGAGTGACCAGCCTGTGTGGGGTTGTGACCAGCCTGTGTGGGGGTCAGGGGGGCCAGGGCAGGGGTACAACAGTACTAGAGAAGTTCTCCCAGAGACCCAACTCCGGGGTGCATGGCACACACCTACCTGTCATTTCTAGAATGGGATAGTGCAATCACTGATATGCATTATCTGTTTGATAATCTATAGAGTGCTGTACAATGCCATCACCTATGTATCGAATGCATCCTATATAGTGTGATACAAGATGGTATATGTTAAATGATTGAGAAATCAGTACAAAAGTTTCTTGGTGACTTCTTAGTACAAGGTGGCTTCGATTCTTACATTCATTAATGTCTATTCTATATAATAAGATTCTTGTGTGAAGCCGCCAATTGCAATTCACAAGCGACCCAAATTGATAATTTCTTGCTTTTAAAGAACAGCCTTTGTTTTGTGTATTACTTGTATTATGTATTACGTTGTTTTATATATTACTGTATGTGGTTGGCGCATTAAGTGAACAGTCCAATTTCTTTTTATCACTTGTCACATGACTTTTCATGATTTTTTTTCCTCTTATACTTTTTTTGAGCCAGGGTTGGTTTAAAATGTAAAACACTGCCAGGGGTGCTAACAACAGATGATTACAAATAGCCGTTGAACACGTATGGCAATTCTTTACTTTGTTATTGTTACTTTGGCTGGTCCCAGGAAATGCAGAAAAAAGGTGTGTTAGATAAAATAAAAGAATTTAATATAAAAATTGTATTATCATAAGCACCAATATATTACACAGCGCTGTACATTAAATATGGGCTGACACAAGCTAATAAACAGTTACACTACGACACTGTGACTGAATACTTTATCAGTGTATCATATATTTGGATGGTCTGGATAGTGATATTTCATTGGTGGATGGTTGGAGGATCTGATGTTTTCCTGTCTAGGGAGTTCAGTGTATTATGTTGTGAGCTCACCTGTATACATGTAAACATAAAACTTTTTATAGACACTGGCTATTAAAATAGAACTATATATTTTTGGAATAGACCCTTATTGGGATGGGGGTTAGTAGCATACTCTATGCTTGTTTGTTTATTTGATTATGACTTGTTAGACAAATAGGAGGCCAATGAAACATGAGATCTTATTGTTTTGTGCGCTTCTGTATTGGCCTATTATAAATTCTGGATACAGTGATAGTAAATATAATACATCGTGGATGCAGTGATGGTAAATACTATACATTGGGGATACACTGAGGGTTAATATCATACATTGTGGATACAGTGATGGTAAATATTATACATTGTGGATACAGTGATAGTATATATCATACATTGTGTATACAGTGATAGTATATATCATACATTGTGGATGCAGTGATAGTATATATCATACATTATGGATACAGTGATAGTAAATATAATACATCGTGGATGCAGTGATGGTAAATACTATACATTGGGGATACACTGAGGGTTAATATCATACATTGTGGATACAGTGATGGTAAATATTATACATTGTGGATACAGTGATAGTATATATCATACATTGTGTATACAGTGATAGTATATATCATACATTGTGGATACAGTGATAGTATATATCATACATTGTGTATACAGTGATAGTATATATCATACATTGTGGATGCAGTGATTGAAAATATCATACATTGTGGATGCAGTGATGGTAAATATTATACATTGTGGATACAGGGATGGTAAATATCATACATTGTGAATGCAGTGATGGTAATTAGTGTAAATTGTGTGTACAGTGATGGTAAATTAAGACAGTGTGGCTGGCAGTGCTGGTTAATATTATTACATGTGGATACAGTGATGGTAATTCTATACATTGTGGATACAGTGATGTAAATATTATACATTGTGGACACAGTGATGGTAAATATCATACATTGTGGACGAGTGATGGATAAATACTATACATTGGGTGCAGTGATGGTGTGAATATGATACATTGGGGTACAGTGATGGTGAATATGATACATTGCGTACAGTGATGGTAAATATTATACATTGGTGGACCACAGTGATGGTAAATATCATTACATTGTGGACGCGAGTGATGGTAAATATTATACATTGTGGATGCAAGTGATGGTGATTGATATGGAAATGTGGATACAGTGATGTAAATATTATACATTGTGTATACAGTGATATAATATCAAACATTGTGGATTACAGTGATGGGTAATATTATACATGTGGCTACAGGGATGGTAAAATATCATACATTGTGATGCAGTGATGGTAATTTATTGTACATTGGTGTGTACAGTGATGGTAAATATAATACATGTGGAGCTGTGATGGTTAATATTCACAATGTGGGAACCGATGAATGGTAATTAATATACATGTGGAATACAGTGATGGTAAAATTATAAATGTGGGACACAGTGATGGGTAAATATCATACATTGTGAATACAGGGCAAAGTGATGGTAAATAAGCATACATCTATGGCATACAGTGATAGTATAGATCGAAAATGGGGATGCAGAGGAGTGATGGAAAAATATCATACATGTGGATGGCCAGTGATGGTAAATATATACATTGTGTATATAGTGATGGTAAAAATATCATACATGGTGGATCGGGCATAGTAGAGGGATGCGAAAAAGTGATACATGGATGTTATGCATGAGGGGGTAAATACTAATACATTGTGCGGTACGATGCATGGTAAAATATCATAATATGGAACAGTGATAGATATATACATAAATTGTGGATGCCAGGCAGTGATGGAAAAATCATACCATGTGGATGACAGTGATGGTAAAATATACCATGTGGACTATAGTGATGGATAAATATCATACATTGTGGATGCAGTGAGGCGAAAGATATACATGTGGAATGCAGTGATGGTAAAAAATAGTATACTTGTGGATACAATGATGGTAAATATCATACATTGTGGGTAAGTGATGGTAAATATTAATGTGGATACAGTGATGGTAACATTATACATTGTGATATAATGATGGTTATAAAAATATTCATACATTGTGGATGCATGATGATGGTAAATATATACATTGTATGCAGGTGGAGAGTGATGGTAAATATCTCATACATTGGGGTCAGTGATGCGTAAATATTGCTGCATTGTGGATACAGTAATAGGAAAAATATAATAAGGGCTTGTTTCAATTTAAGTCGGGCAGCCCTCGCCTAAGCGTACACGCTTAGAGGGGCGCCCCGAAGTAGAAGGGGGACAATAGACTTACCTGCCGCGGAGGACGGCGTCTGTCTTCATTGCGCCGAAAACCGATCCGCCGGTTTTGTCAGGCTGAACTTAGTCGAGTACGTTCAGCTGTAACGGGCGGATGTCCTAACAGACCATCCGAGGCGGGCTGCTGAGTCTATGGGATCCGTCGGGACCCCTGCTTAGCGATACGCTTTAGCGAGAGGGATCCGACGTACAATGGAAACAAAGCCTAAGTTTTACATTGGGGAATAGTGATGGTTTAAATAGAATACTTGGCGGGAGGGATACCGTGATGTTATATATGTCTTTGTTGGTGTCTGTGTTTGTGATGAATACATGTCATTTTCAGTGTTCTACTATTGAGTATTGATTTGGAGCCATTGTCATGTTACAGTTACTCGGATTCATTAATGTTTCATAGATAATGCCCGGCTGGTTCTAAAAGTTGATAATTGCTACAGAATATCGGTTTTATTTCTTCTTACTTTATTGAAGGGCATTTATTGTTTCTATATTGTGATCCAAACAAACTACACAATTGATACAGAAAAAGCAATGTTCCCCAACAGATCAGCATAGGAGATTCATAACAATCTAGGTCTCCACTTTAGTGCTGCCGGCTGTCATGGCTGAGTGCATGTTTTTACCCCCCAAAGAGCTAAAATTGGAGATGTGGATAACTGTCACTTAGCACAGCTTTAGTTGTCTTTCAGTGTCATTATATAGTGTTTTAGTCAATGTTATAAATGGGAGATCAAGCAGCAGATGGGATGAACTTACTTGCATATACTTTCAGCAAGAATACAAGTAGATAATAAAAGCTCTAGCAATATCTGAGAGGTACTTATCTATCACCATAACAGTTGTATCTCAGTAAAGATTTACAGGGCTGTTTCCATGTAACCTGGGCTCTTTGGATAATCCATATAGACCTTTATCATAAACCAAATAAAGTTTTTCACTCCATCAGTAAATACTAAATACTATGTCATATAGACAGCAGACTTTGCTTATTAGATTTTGTTAATTGTTTAACTTATCTGAATATATATTGGAACAACTCTTAAGCAGGGAACACACGCATAGATATGGGCTGGAGCGATGGCCGATTAGAGCGCTGTGTGCACTCACGGCCATCTATCTGGCCCATATATAATGCGACCATCCCTGTTTTTGAGCGGGATCAATCAATCAAACAGACTGAAAACTTTGTTTGTTTTCATTTTCTGGTGGAAGGCAGGGGAGAGTAAGGGCATGGAGTAGACCTAGTATATAACGTATTAAATGGGACCTGTCATTGGGATCTGGCATCCCTTCTTTGTGGTAGTATTATTGTTTCTAAAAAATTTACATTTTAATTAATCTATATAAATTAAAATTTTAAATTAATCTATATATTATGGGAGTTCAGTCTCAAAGAGGGACTGTTAATTATGTCGATCCACACAATATGTATCTATTGCTACTGCCAATATTTATGTATGGCCTGACTGTCAGTAATAGTGTTGAGCATGAATATTCGAATCGAAAATTTTTGTTGCGAATATCTCGAATTTACTACCATATTTTGGTAATCTGGAATGTTTGAGATTCTGGAAAAAAGCAATATGCTGTTATTTGCAGAAACAATCTTCTTTGTGTTGTCTTATGGGCTTTCACATTTTCAGCTGTAATTTCCCATTTTGCCACTAGATGCCACCATGACAACACACATTGCAGTAAATCGTATTACATTGGATGCATCCAAACTATAATGAAAGATCTAAAATTTTTGAATTTGTTTAGAATATTTCTAAAATGTTGAGAATATTGCCCATGATGCTGCTCATCACTAGTCTCAGGCCTGGCCCCTGGTCTCAGCTCCTTTTGAGGAGACACATCTGGCTACCCCATTGACCACCAGCAGATAAAAATCCCTGGTGTTTACCTGAGTGGAATGGGAAGGCCCATCCAGTTCCTTCCCTCCCATTCCAGTATCCAGCACCCTGTAACCAAATACTTAAAACACTAAGCAACCTGCAGGTGCTTTTCAATATCCTGGACTACTTCCCATGACATACCTGATGACACTCTTTCAATGCTGGTCATGGACCATTCACCCAGAGACAAATGAACAGTCTGTCACATTACGTAAATGTAAGACACCTTTAACCCCCGATACACAAACATACCATATACTTATACACACACACCTAGGATAAAGACACTGATCAGGTAACATGTATTAGGTGTCACTACACATGACAGAGTGAGAGAAAATATGATGCTACTATATCACGATTCCTACCATCTGTTTTCTACTTATACTTTTATACTAGTGTGATTCCTAACCTAACAAACTCTGGATTTGCTGGGTGTGCGCACCTGTATTTGAATTTACGCGATGTTCACAGTGATTTATGGTTTTGTAATTCTACACAGCCTGATTAAGCTGGCCATTCAGATGAACGTATTGTTGACCCTGCTTTTTGTTAACATTCAGTGATTATGATCAACGTCTTTGCATCTTGTCTGTGTATGTAGAAGTTTATACCATCCAAACCCCAACAAAATACAAGACCCAATGTGTGAGCCGTGGTTTTGATCATTTTGTACTCGATCTCCATAGTTTTCTTCAGCAGGTGCATCTCCACCTAAAAGACGCCCACGACTTATGGCGTCCTGCAAATCTGGCCTCATCATTTTGTATTAGGTTGGTTTCCTCTCCTAGCGACAGATACAGTCTGACAGTATTTGAACCAATAAAACAGTATTTGTGGAACCTACCAGTAAGCTTTAGCACTTTCATTAGCACTTAGATGTTTCAGAAATAAACAGGCTATAAAATTTCACAGAGCTTCAAATTACTTAATTTAAATCAGTTCTGCTCCACCATGTTTTTTTCCTGCGTTTGGTCTGCGCCGATTTCGGTGACCCTTGGCCTCCCTGTGACCCTGGATAAGCAACCATTGTAACCCAATGGGCAAACGCATAGCCAATGTGGCTGTGTGCATGTCAACAGGACATTCTCAATTATTTTGCATTAGACATGCAACACTACCGCATCGCATCGTCACAATCAAAAATGCGGTGAACTGCATTTGCTTTGTGCAACAGGCTATGACACGTCTGTTTGTCCAGGCGCGCCATAGCCCCATTGCTTTGATGTGGATGAGGCCTTAGTGTTGATTCTAAACTGATGAGCTGTAAACATTGTTTAAGGGTCACCATGTAAGTATTTCATAGTTTCATTTTAAACATAAAATTCTCTATTTCTTCTCAGTTTACTCCAGGCAAATGTGTACTTTCATCCTCTTTATACAGCAGTACATGGAGCCATCTTGGTCAATAAACAGAAGCAACACAGATGGTCTATACGTTTTTTATTCCAGTGGGCTAATCACACTTAAATGTCAATGTCCTAAAACTAATGAAAAGACAGGGTAACCTAAAATCTAAACATTACTTATTTGCACATCACAAGTGTAAGGTGTTCCAAAGGGACAGTCCAACTAGAAATGGTACAATGCTTTAGTGTAAAGGTGCCCATACATGCATAGATATGAGCTAGATCGATGGCCAATTCGAGTGCAGTGCACGTTCACGGCCATCTATCTACTGCATATCTAACTCTGCCACCCCTGTCTTAGAGCAGGATCAATCAATCCCGCTCGGAAACAAGGTTATGGGACATGCCCCGAGCTCAGCCTATATCAGGCTCAGCACAATGACGGCATCGCGCTGAGCTCCATGGGCATTGATGCAAAGACATGCATCACATATATACACACCAATTACACAAAAACATTAATCATTCACAGATAGATACACACAAAGACACACACATTACATGCACTCTACCTACTGTCTGCAGCTAGTTTCCCCATGGTTGTCTTCCTGTCTGTCCATCTCTCAGGCTTGTCTGATTGGCTGGCAGTGGTACAATCCCCAGAGAATTGTTGTTTGCAATCCCCAGAGAAGAAGAGAATTAATAGTAGGCAGCTGAGTTCTGCAGGTCTCTCTTCACTGACAACTGAAGTAGTAACACCGGATGGACAGAAGTGTAAAATAAGATCCTTACACTCAACAATCAGAATCATATTGTACATAAAGAAAAAGAACAGTTCCCCAGCAACCTACAGTATTTCCCCAGGAACTTCAATAGAGACAGTCATCAGAGTTCAGAGATAGATCAGATCATGAAATATTGAAATATTTACAAAGGAGAATGTCAGAATTTGGTTTGAACAAGCAGTTAAATATCTTTTACAATAATTTAAAAAACTAAGCACAAAAAAAAATTATGGCAACATCAATGTAGCTTCCAAATTTAGTTGTGTAGGGGGTTGTCGCTATTCTTATTTTTACAGTCAGCACATAAAAATGAAAGGTTAATTAAGATTGCCTGCACTGCCAGAAAAGAAAGATAAAGGTTTATAAACGCACATTGATTTTCTCTTCATTTTGATGTCATTGTGTCACGTGCCATGCTGATACAAGCACAGCAATCTAGTGGGAATACATCTTCCCATAGAGTCATATGCAGTGTTCTCCCCAAAGCAGATTGGCTGGGCGGCCCGCCCGGGAGATTTTGGTCCCCGCCCGGCACACAGCGAGCAGCCTGACAGGCGGCGCCTCCCATTCTTCAGGAGCGCGCCACAGCCACTGAAAGACTCCGGCCCGCGGCATACTACCGGGGCCGCGGGCCGGAGTCTTTCAGTGGCTGCGGCGCGCTCCTGAAGAATGGGGAGGCGCCGCCTGTCAGAGGACTTGTGTGCCGTCGGACCAGTGCAGGCGGCGCGATGACGTCATCGCGTCATGACGTCATCGCGCCGCCTGGCTGAAAAAAAAATCTAGGGAGAACACTGCATATGCATACAATACAACCCTTTGCAGTGCAGTGGGAACACAGGCTGCGTTGGTGTCATGTTGGACAATTGGGGGCCTTGCAATGTCACTTGACTAGTTGTGGGTTCCCTGCATTGCTTATTTTGAGGCCCCCATACACCTTACAATCTTACCATACAATTTCTGTATGTTCAACTTTTCTTCTACCAAAACTATGTAAAAACGATGTTAAAAGATATCTATTCACAGATTCGTTCCTCCCTGAGGAAGCCCAGTTTTAGGGCGAAACATGTCGGAGGGAATCTGTCACGTGTTTAGCATTACTGTATTTATCAAGTACTGATTATTCACCTTGTTCAGTTTTTTATCTGTAATGTCTGAGGTCATCCCAATGTATGTCGCGGCTCTGACCTCATCTATGTAGGAACTTCTTTGGAACTACTTTAAAGTTATGTAATAAATTATGGTTTTAAATTCATGTTCCAGTGCTTAAAAAGCCCTATCTTTCCTTACTGTACTCCGGCTGGTGGAGGGGCAGTTTGGACCCCCACACTGGGTGTCCAGTATTTAATCCTTATGTAAAAAGACGACCTTTCTAAACCTTCCAATCACTATGTATTCTATCAGGGAGGACCCGGCACTACATAGTTGTTGGTAGATCTAAAAGAGATTGTATGGAGTGATCTAAAGGTGTATGGGGGGCTTATGTCTGTACAGCCAAATGTCAGAGTTGACCTTTATTTCATTTTATCACCATTTTGATTGAAGGGGAATGAAAGAACTCTTCGTACCCAATATTTATTGGAGAAAACCACTGGCCTTATAAGGTAACGATTATTCAGGTACAAGTAGGGTGACATAGCTGGTCTGGTAGTAGTCAGTAGTGGGACAATGGTTGTCTCCAGTGGACATTATCCAAAAGGCCATGACAGATACCATTGTCTTTATTCATTGTTTCATTCAGTCTTCTATGGGCTTACAGGACAGGAAGTTGCAAAATATTGCTCCTTACTATATTTCAAATTATTTCCATCTATTTGCATCTCAGTGATTTACATACATTTAATAAAATGCTTACTAAAGGAAGTTATTTTTTCATATACCACAATTCTTTTTAACCAAGGGTTAAATGTCTAGGAACAGTGTGAGTTAATGGCCACTTGCTGCTTTATCAATTTAAGCATATTCATATTGTGAGCTGTACAGACTATATAGACCTCACCAGCCCATGAACTAGCACCATGTCTTCAATATGAGTATTTTTTAGTATGAAGAATGCAGTAAAAGGTGTTGGAACATGGAATAGCTGATGGGAATAAAATCTTCCAGGGAGCCAAAGCCTATTCATCTAAAGCATATAAAGTGCCAAATAATAAATGAGCCTACATGTATCTATCAACAATTAAAATATCACATTTACCATTCGATCTCTTTAAAGCCTGGCATACACATGCCAATAAGCGGTAGATTTTTCACCTGAACGACGGGCGTGCGCGCTCGCGCCGTCGGTCAGCGAAAAAATCGCCCGCTTATCGGCATGTGCCCACATGGGGCGACACAGCTCGGCCGGCCAGAGAACGGACATGTCCGATCATCTCTGGCCGATGGAAGCCGATGCCTTTAACTCCAATGAAGACCGGCGTCTTCATTGAAGCTAATGGCCGGCACGCAAAGGGTGCCGGCCGACTAGTGCAGCCCCATAATGCATCAGGATGCAAACCTGATGACGTCATCACGTTTGCATTCCAGGGCTCATCTGAGCTGGTCTGTCTGCACCCGTCGGGGTGTGTATGGCAGGCATAAGTCGATCATTTAAAAATGGATTCCACTCTTTGGATCAAATTCGATTTGAATATTTTTTTTTTTATAATTCAAACATGAAATCGATTAAGGAAAGATCGACTTGTTGGTAAATTTAAGTCCATCGTTCAAGCGTAAGTTGTGGCCATTCTCCACAGTGCAGAGCTTATAGCCCTTTATTGTTAGTGAAGAACCCACCCAAAGCTCTGGAAAGTGAGGATATTGCTGGGAGAGAGGGAGACTTACACCTATAGATATTCACAAACATTTAACCCTTGCAGTGGGGTGGGAAAACCACCGCAAGAGGAATATAACAACATTTCCAATGTAAGCCTTTTAATGCAGACAAGCAGCATAGTCTTCATGCTTAGTTTGTTTTTGCATTCAATCTCTACTGTAGTACTAAGCCGCCATAATACTCAATCTGATGACCTAAGAACCTCAGCATGTAATGCAGATTTTCTGGTAAAAACAGGGACAATTACCAATGTTATCATTAGCAAAGAGACATTACAGCTGATATTTCTTCTTAACAACCCTAGAAGAAGCTGGAGACATCACAAGGAGAATGGGGTATCACACCAGGATGTCCTGTGTATAGAATCATTATTGTTTTGGACAAACACGCCACAAAATGAAACCATGTATGCCCATCTTAAGGGCTTGTCTCCACTTGGGTGATCTCCCACGATATCGCGGGAAATCGCGCCCAGATTGCCCCTGATCGCAGCCATAGAGGTGAATGGACGCCGTTAAAAATCGCATCTCCATCCATGGATTCTTTACAAGCCCATTCACTGTCTATGGGTGCAATCAGGCAGGGAGCGGCGTGGGTGGGACAGGACATCTTGACACATCTGCCCCCCCCACTTCCTGCCTGAAGGACCATGCCCGCGGGAGAGTGATGTGTGCTAGCGATCTCCCACGGGCACCATGCCGCGATTCAAACCACGGGCACATGCCTAAGTGGAAACATGCCCGAAGAGATCTAATATTAGGCTTCAGAAGGGAAGGATGACATTCTATGCTAAGAATTTTCACATTAGGCCTCTTCTACTATAACAAGCATGCATGCTTACAATTGAATGGGGTACCCAAAATGAAAGGATATTTTTGTAAAACACAGCTAATATTCTGCCCACAAATCCCATAGAATAAAATGTCCAACTGTTAAGCAGGGTACAGACGGCTCGATGTTTGAGCCGTCCGATGTTCCCTGCAGCAGCTTGACGACGTCATTACCCTGCTGTCAGATATCGGCTGGCTGGGGAGAGACAGCTCTGCTCTCTCCCCAGCGCAGCTGAAGCTTTGCTTGGAGACCAGTGGTCTCTAGGCAAAGCATCGGACATCGGCAGTAAACAGCGGTGGGCGCAGATTATATGGGTCAGATAGATGGCTGTGAGCACGCACGGTGCTCGAAGCGGCCATCGATTTGACCCATATCTCCACGTCTGTACCCTGCTTTATTCTTTGCCTCAGGTCTGTCCAAGGCCAAAGTCAAGGGTCACCTACAGGCCAAGTTTTGGTATCAACAGTAGTTTTCTTACTTTGTACACTGCGCCATGTCATCTGTCTTTAATATTAATACATTAAAAAAATGTCTTTAAATCTTGTCTTTGAATAATGGAGTTGGACAAGGCTATCTTACTCCATTGTTCAAGGGCAAGATAAAGATCTGTCTCTGAAGTTTCTTTCCCTGCTGAAAAATGATGACAGTTCATATATTTCAAGTTAGGATGTCTAAGAAATGTATTGTTCTTAGGGCGGACATGCCTGCCTATCTTCAGTCCTTTAAGGATATTTACAGGCCAGGTTTTGATATCAAATATTATTTTCTTATTCTTTGTACACCAAATATCAATTCATTTACTGCCTTTTGGTAGTGGAATATTAAAAGTTTGTTCAGCTCTGGCCAAATGGAGTTGGATGACCCTGTACAAGGGAGCAGAAATGAATCTGTAATAAAGTTGACAGTTGGAACTGATTTGCTCTATTCTAGCAGTACAGACAACATAATCTGTCTTCTTTGTTTATTTTCTGTTCCAAATCAAATATTCTCAAAGAAAAGAGAAACTGATTTGTTTGGTGTAAGAATGCCTATTAGGTGTTTTATTGTTGTGAAGATAAAATCTATTTTCTGGAAAGGAGACTTCAGTTCAGTTCAGTAGACCTTCACAACTTGTCTTTTCTGTATTTAATGAGGATGCCAGAACATGTTAAAGTGACCAGGATCATTCAGTGACCAGGCGAACAGAGGATATGAAGTCTAAATTCCAGATGTACCCAAGCTCACTTCTAATCCATTAACATATATCAGATCTGAAGGGAATGCAACTAATCAGATTAGATTGACATCTGATCTGTTCAAGTTTACTAGAGCACAGTAGATTTGTTCTGAGATTTTTCTTTCCTTTTATGCCTACTCCAGAGATTCTCATATAGGAGCCGTTCGAGGTTCTTGGCAGCAGCGTGATTACGTCATCACGCTGCTGGCAAATATCGTAGACCCTACAGTCTCCATGCAAAGCAATGGACATCGACCGTGGTTTACGTTTGTGGCCTTCCATGTTTTCGAGCGGGACCAATCAATCCTGCTCGAAACCAGGGATGGCCGCATTAGATATGGACCAGATAGATGGCCGTGAGCATGCACGGTGCTCGAAGCAGCCATCAATCTGGCCCATATATATATATACGTGTGTTTCCTTCTTTACTCTCCCCTCCTAACTTTGCACATCATTTGCACAAGTGGGGTGGGAAAATAGGAGGGAGGGGGCATTACACTTACCTGATCGTGCCGCAACTGATATTGCAGAGCGTCACTTGAATGTGGAAGTGATACTTCCCACTGGGACTTTCCTATTCCAAATACAAGTGACACTTCTAAATCTAAAAAGGTGAGAACCGTTGGCCTACTCTATGCCAGAAAAATGAAGGATTTTTATATTAATATATAAATCAATCAGAGAAGATATTTAAAGTTAAAGGATAAGTAAACCTAAACCCAGTCTTTCGATGGGGTAGCTGAATTGGCTTGTTTTTTTTGCTCTGGCTAAGAACATTTTCGACAAGTACATTAGATACTTATTGATCTAGTTAAAATGCAGCGTGATTGTTTCCTCCTGTGAGCTGAAAGCAGAAAGAATCTTATTTTTATTTGTAAGCTAATTTTATCCCATGTATAGAAGATGAACAAAGGCAGATATACCTGTGCTCTGGCATGGGTTGCAATTGTGGCTGCCTTCCTAGACAATGAGTCAAACACAAGGACACATATGGCCTCCAGGGTAATTACATTTAGTTGTGAGCCTTTTAAAAATATATATATATATATATATATATATTTAAGAAATGAACACTTTGTTTGTTTAAGATTAAGTATCTGATGAGAAGGAACAACGTCCTCAAAATATTTTCAATACCAAAGTGGACCAAGTTTTAACTTGGGCCTACTGTGTATTTGGTTTTGACACTCCTGCTGTTGAGGAATGACCATGCCCATCCAGGTAAAAAACGTCATTATTTGCAGGTTTACCAGGTCATGGTAAATGAATTGACAATGTAAAAAGTATCTCTGGCTTTCAGGTAAGTAGAAGAGTTGCCTTGACTCCACAAAACTTATATCCAAGGAAAACACGGTAGTGCGGGCTGCACCAGTGAACCCATAGGGGAATTTATCAGGCAATCTCTTAATTTTTTTGTAGTATTTATTATACAAACATAGGTGAGTTTACAGTCAAACAAGCATTGTTCTTGCGAATACTCAACGTGTTTCACGGCATCTAGGCCGCTTTCTCAGGAGTTCTATGCAAGAAAGTTCTGTATATAGAAGGGAAAACATAGCTATATTCAAACAATCTTATTTTGAAGTATCTAAAGCCCCCCATACACCTTACAATCTTTCCATACAATTTTTGTACAATCAAATTTTGTTCTACCAAAACCTTATAATATGAGGGCCTTTCTAACCCTTCCAATCACTATGTATTCTATCAGGGAGGACCCGACACTACATAGCAGTGATATATACACCTTCCAATCACTATGTATTCTATCAGGGAGGCAACTATACTACACAATCGTTGGTAGATCTAATGGAGATTGTATGGATCGATCTTAAGGTGTATGGGGGGCTTTAGTCAACACATATGAGTGTAAGGGGTATATTTATAATATATTTATATATTTATTCCTTCAAGATAATATTCTTTGAATAAAGCTATGTTTTCCTTTCTATATACAGAACTTTCTTGCCTGATAAATTCCCCTATGGGTATCCTTTTTTTTTATGGGTATCCTTTTTCTCATGGTAAATGAAGTTAGGCTATGATAGAAGAAAGGCTTGGTTGTAACCTGGTCTTGATCTTGGTCTCTAGGTTAAAATAAGGCCCCATATATAGGAATAGATAAGCTGCAGATGTGATTTGGAGATAGGCTGCGGCTATATATTGATAGGAACTGTTGGAGGTCTGGACCACGATGAGTGTGTTTACACCACCTTTTGCTGGTTTTCTCACTGAAAGTACTTACTAGATCATTAAGCGATGGCTATTGTTTCCTGCATTTGAAATGCACTTTACAGACATACAATACAGATTTTTCCACTTACACTGAATTACAGTGTTTGACTATGTATGCAGCAGATCCTGTTGACATAGATTTGCATTTCAGGCAAAGAAGGTTTTGCATTTAACATGCATTTTACAATAATGATCTATATAAATATATTGTCCTGGCTGGTTGATCTAAAATCTTCTGTGGACATGCTATAGAAATGTATTTGAGACCATGGGTATCCTGTGGACAAGTTACAAATAGGCTATGGATTTATATGCTCAGGTCCAATTTACGGAAGGCACATTCTTTTAGCAATACCTGGACTCTATACACACATATTATTGGTGTGGATTATTGCTTTTACTAAGGTTCTCATAGCAGAACCCTTTAAATTATTTAATCCAATGAAGCTACAAAGAAAAACTAATGTGAAGCTCCATTTTCATCCTGGTAATCTCCTCTGCTGTCCCTGTAATCAGATACGTTTTATGAAAATATTAAGATATGAGTCTGCACATTTCATTGTCACAATACTATTTCAGCACATTAAGAAAATTGTTGAAGGTTAAAGTTGTACATTGTAATACAAGAAGTCTTCAGCATATGTTTACCTTTGCCTTTGCCACCTTCAAAAAAGCTCTAAAAACTCACCTCTTCAGCCTCTCCTACCCATCTTCTTCCTAACATCACCACCATGCCAGTCCCATCCCCCCCACCTATTGTATACCTTGTTGCCCAACCTATTAGATTGTAAGCCCGTCCGGGCAGGGTCCTCTCCTCCTCCTGTGTCATTACCTGTACCTGTGTGTTTTTGTGTGTTTGTATCTCCACTCTAATGTATTGTACAGCGCTGCGTAATATGCTGGCGCTATATAAATAAATGTTAATAATAATAATAATAATAATAATATTTTAAAAGGCTGTTTTATGGTCTAACTTAAGCTTGGAATAGACGTTTAGATTTTTCCAGCAATCGATCTTTAAAACGACTATGCATGTGATTCCAGAATAGATTCTATTTACAGAATTGATCACACACTGCACCATATGACGTCTTAGATTCCTGGTCGATTCCTTCCAGCCATTGATGGATCACGGATCGTCCGATCTCCAGATCGGAAATTATGTAATGTGGGTTGGATACCAACAGGTCGATCGATAGGAATGATCGAATGTCTCCATAAATCAAAACATCTATGCCCAGCTTTACTTGTCAATAATTTGACATTTTGCAACCTAAGACCTTACTTTGACTCTTTGAATATCCAGCTGTGAAGATGATATTTTCAATAACTCTATAGGCTTGTGGTATTTCAAATATTAGGGTCAGCTATGGAGATGATAATGGTATACCCTGTTGAAGGTATACCTATTAGACTGTAAGCCCAACCGGGCAGGGTCCTCTATTCCTCCTGTGTCATTATCTGTACCTGTGTGTTATTGTGTGTTGTATCTCCACTCTAATGTATTGTACAGCGCTGCGTAATATGTTGGCGCTATATAAATAAATGATAATAATAATAATAATATACCCAACGTGCTAGCTTTCTTCTGGACCTGGTGTTCACCTCATATCTGTAGTTCCATCACACTGCCTGCTTTATGTTTTTGAATCTGTGTTTATGTGTTCTGCTTTATGTGTTTTGATGGCAGCCCTAAACTCCCAATTCTCTCTAATTTCGAAAAAAATTAGAATTCCAGGATATGTGGAAAATGCAAAACTTATATACCTGTCAGCAGGCAGTAGTGAGTTGTAAAGCTTGCACATCGGACTTTATCCGCTCAGATACATTTATCTGATGGGATGATGTACTAATGGTGCATCAATATGTTTCTATTTTTAAAAGGACATGCGTATACATATATTTGAAGCTGTGGATCTACAAAGCTGCCAGTCTGATTTTAATCTGGATACTGAAATGTATGAGTTCAGTATACCAATAGAAGAACAACCATGACAGTAAAAAAGCCCTCAGCTCAAGCAGTGTGTAGCACAGTAAAGCCTTTCTAAAACAAAATGGTATTCACATGACCCAATCCATCACAAACCCAAAAGTTAAAGGAAAAATCCATGCTTCAGGTTTACAGTGCAAATATTGCCTTATGGTACAGTGTTTGAAATACATGGCTCTGTAATATGAGGCTATATGCACTGAATGCCAGCGGTTCTATATGTGCATATAGCTGATGGGGCGTAAAGGAATGATTTGCATGGCTCCCCCACTGTCATGAAGTGAGGATGTTTCCCTTAACTTTTTGGATCTGTGGTGGATTGGGTCATGTGAATACCTTCTGTTTTAGAAAGACTTTACTGTGCAGCATACCAATAGCAAATACCTTCCCCGATGATAAGGCACTGTCTTATTTTTTGAAATGCCAAAATATGCCCTAGGTCCTATTTTCAGGGGGACTTATTCTGATCACTCTGTGCCATTCATTGTCCCATTGTCTTATTTTAAAGTTTTGGGCAAAAATCGGGGGGTGGCTTATTTGATGGGGATGGCTTATCATAGGGGAAACAGGGTTCTATATTTACAGTCCCATCTATGCACAAAAGATTCATTCAAACAGGAGGTGATGTCTGATGCACCTCAGTCCCTAGCTGGGTTGTTGATGTTAGCCCAAGCATCATTCGTCTTCTGCTGTAAGGCCCTTTATATTATTATGAGTTCTATGGCTCCTTCCTTGTGTGTTATGGCTGCTAGACTGCTCCAAATGGCTCCATTACTATTTGAAGAGAAGTTCTGTAATGATTCTGAATACATAATAAGCATTTCTCCAGTTACAGAGCTTCTTCTAAATAACAAGTTTAGTAAAAATGCATATACAGTATATTTTTATAGTGAATATGAGGCTGTGAGGGCAGTTGGTATAGCATAGTACTATGTAAAGGCGCAATATTTCTTGCATGCTTCTTTTGCATCTTTAGCTAGCTTATAGAAGAAATGTTATTCTGACTTTATACAATTGCTGGCCTCACTAACTAGAGCGATTGCCACCCAGGAAAAACAAATAGGACATACTTATTATAATGAGGGGGCTTCTCTAATGTAACTAATGTAAACATCATTAGGAGTATTGCACATGGTTATATGTGTTAGATATGAAATGATCCCCTACACAGGTCAGTGGAAATATGACTTGCAGCAGCTTAAATCATTTATAGAGGATAGAAAGTGAAAAATCCTTTTTT
>CM070033.1:27204291-27228917 GCA_036250615.1 Ptychadena robeensis
CATTGCTTATACCAGCAGGGCTCTGGGCTCTGTTGGCATAAGCAAATATACAGTTCAGATTGGAGATCCAGCTGTGGGCGGATCTCACATCTGACAGCTCCCGGCTAATCTCCTTGCCAGGAGAGCTGGCAGGGAGCCAAAGGGAAGTCTTGCTTTCGGACCATAAGACGCAGACACTTTTTGGGGGTGAAAAAATGCGTCTAATAGTCCGAAAAAGACGGTAGTATCCTATTGTTTTATATTTGCATACGGATGGAGTTGCTCAAACTCCACATGTGTTTTCTCCATGCAAATCCTCCCTACAAATACAAATTTTCGTTTAGAGAACAGGTACAGGTATAACTTTTTCATTACAATTTTAAAGCAACTGATTTTTATTAAGGAATGAAAGTGCTCAGCTAGATCTGGCAAATGATGTAGGGATAGAAAAGAAAGCTGACACATTCTGTAGCTGTGAAAAGAGGACAATTTCCAAGTGCCTTTTGGCCTATTTAGCAATCTTTTTCCAGACATTATATTGATGGCGGGGACATGCGGGGAGCATGTCTCGATGTGATCAGCGCTTGTAAACAAGAAAAACTGAAGAAAGTCAGGTCTTTTCAGGTGAAATCGAGGTAGGTGGCAGCTACCGCCGCAGATCTAGTTTATGGCAGCATAGGCCAATATTATAGGCCTAATGACTACAAACCATTGTGGCTGTTCCCAGCGCCTAAATATGTATAGTATACTACCTAATGAAAGTCTTTGTCACCCACAGAGTACTTTGGATGTTACCTTTGGTGTAAATAGGTTTAGAGGGTTACTGTGTTTTTGGGGGGAGGTTGACACAGGTAACATTCTGGGGTGAAGACTTGCCTCTAAAGTCTCAAACACAATCTTGAAAGCATTATCATTACAATCCTCCAAAAATATTATTGAGCACTTTTATTGTTATAATTAATCTACAAAGCAACAACATAATAAGTTCAATTTACAATAATTATGTATTAAGCATTCAGGAAAATACAAACTATGACAATAGGGCATGGGTGTCCAGGCTTTTGCAAATAATCTGTTGAGGTGAAATTTTGTGGGTTCTGACCATTCAGCCTGACATTTAGTGAGATGAGTTGACAACTGTAAGTACAAGGAACTATTGGGCATCTCTAACTTTGCACTATCCAAAGACAGTATTGCAGCTGTCACAACGTCATTGTAGCTGTGTGTTTTTTCTGTGGAGTACTTTCACTGACTTGCAATTAAAGTTCTTTAGCCATGTATAAAAAAAAAAAACAAGAAGCATGCAGAGAAAAAGTGTCACCCCATTACATATCACACTCACTGCACTAGGCTAGTGATACCTCTACATCTGCACCTCTGGTCCCACATGCTATAGGCCGAAGCAATTTTTAACATCGGGGAACAGATCCTCAGGAAACGTTTGTGAGAGTCAGTGAAAATGGAGGTGAGATGTTAATTTATCACTATGCAGTTGTTTTACAGTGGGATAGCTGCCATTAGGGCCAACCAATGACCTGCCGAGTGGCCATTAATACTAAAATTGCCAACTTATTTCTATTTAGTAGTGGTGGGTGTCTGTTGAGCAGGGTTTCCCAGGGGCTTTTGGTAGGGGCTTATTAAGTAATGTATGAAGAAGGTTGTAAACTTCTCCATACATTTGGGGAACTCCCACCACATATTAAAGAGGGGGAACCTAGGGACAACCCCTTTAGCATCAAAGAAAGGCTGAGGGTACAAATTTGGCTCAGGGGTGAGGTAGCACCTCATGAGGACCTTAAAAGAGTTTTACAGGGAGACTAAGTTCTGAGATAGAAAAAAATATATAAATTGCACTAACACATGTTTAAATTTAAACTTTACTTTGAACTTTGTTTATGCAAAAACTACATGTGCTAGAGCAATACTACCTACATCTGCAATAATTTTGGTGATGATACAGTGTACAATTATATGAGATTAGCAGTAGAGCTGTAGGGAGCGGGACCCCCTGAATGAGTTCACAGCAAGGTAACGAGGCATGGCAAGCCACAGTTGGAGGTGAAAACACAGGTGCAGTTTATTGTCTATTTCCAAGGTTGTACAAAGTCCAGATCAATTCAAAACAGGATGACAAAGCACAATGAGGAAATAAGAGGCAAGTTACCACCAATGAGAGATACTCAGCATACTGCCGGTATCTGGAACACATACCTCCAATACTGGATACATCCAGAGGATCTAACAGGCTTCCTGTCACAAATAGTACAATGTTTATTTAACTCATAAACAAAGTAGTAGAATTTTTCCGACAGTCTCAAATAGTAGCCCTTTGGCAAGTGTTTCAAATGTATTTTTTTCTGAGCAGGGGCCTATACATTTATATATGCACCATGACATGTGAACACTTGTAAAAGCATTTTTTTGATTTACAGCTCTTTATATACAAAGACATTTAGGACTGGGACAGACAGATGCCTAAGGTACAAGAGTAAAAATATTATGCTAAAGGAGATCCTTTTTTTTTACCAGTTATATAATTTTTTTTCCTTTTCTTGCCAGTACCAGACCCAAACACGTTTTGTAATTTTTCTCTAAGGAATGGCAGAAGTATGGTGTGGTTATAAAAAGATTCACACACTTAAAAACGTGAAGGACTAGAGTTAAACAGCCCTGATCTAAAAATTGAGTTACATGTTTAGTGTCTTTGAAATATAGTATTTTTTAGATTTATTCCTTAAATTTAATGGTTCTTTTCTTTCTTTTTTTTTAGCAAATTCCAGATGTGTCTCCAACAGGAAGATACACCACTTTGGTGCCCTTAATCTTCATCTTAACTGTGGCTGGTATCAAAGAAATTATAGAAGACTATGTAAGTCACTCTTTTTCCATTCTATAGTTCTCACAATACAGATTAATGAAAATGCATTGAGTAAAGACCTTCTGGATGTCCTTAAACCAGGGGTCGGGACCCTTTTTGGCTTTAAAAGCCATAAACTTTAATTCTGCGCGAGCCGGATGTAACAACACTTCCGGTAGCTGGATGGTGGTTCTTCCGCGTTCCAAATGCTGGAAGTGACGCCACTGATGTCACTGCCTGTATTGGTTTTAATTCTAGGCTTATTTAGCAGGAAGAGGGTGTTACGCCCTCTCCTGCAAAAATTCATCCAATTTCAAGAATCCAGGAAACATCCAGGATTTGTTGAAATCGGGATTTGGCTGGGAAAGCCACATGAAAAACGTGACTTTCCCTGCCAAAACTGCCAGGGAGCCAGATGCAGCCATCAAAAGAGCCACATCTGGTTCGCAAGCCATAGGTTCCTGACCCCTGTAGTAGCAGCACCCATTGCCAGATATTCCTGGCACACACCAAGGGGACTTTAAATGGTCACAAAATGATCACTGTAGTGAAAAACGTAAGTAATAATAGTAATAGTAGTAATAGTAATTGTAATCAAACAAAAAATTATTCACAAACAGTAGATAAAAGAAGATCCAATACATTCATGCAATAAATAAATCTCCTCTCTACTCTCTTTCTACTCTATTTAATGCATGAATGTATTGGATCTTTCATCTACTGTTTATGAATAAATTTTTTGTTTGATTACAATATTATTAAGTTATTTACCTTTTTCACTACGGTGATTATTTTGTGACCATTTAAAGTCCCCTTGGTGTGTGCCAGGAATATCTGGCAACGGGTGCTACTGGTACTACTTGAGGTCGGCCTAGGCCCTACCTCTGATTTAAAATGTATTGAAGTGGGATGTTGGTCATGCACTAATCTTTGGCTCTAGGTATATACTTTATTGATTCCTGTTTTTTTGTAATATTCACACAATGTTGGTTATGTAACCATGTCCTGGGGCTCTTTAATCTTTAATCATAATTGCAGGGGAATTGTGCATTTGCTTTATTTGACTGGAATAACTTTAGATTAAATGATTTTTTTTAGGTCAGAAGAAGATCCCTTTTCCATATTAGCCGCCTTCAATCAATTAATGCATGTTTAATGAAGGGAATGTTCCTCTGCAGAAATTCAGCAAAGATTTTCCAGCACTTTAGATTACTGTATATTTGTGACCTATTCGCTGTTCCATGTTGCTGCCCTCATTTCCCATATTTTACATAACTGAATGGAACATCACAATCAAAAACAAGTTTAAAAATATGTTAAGTTCATTAAAGTACCAAGGGGAAGTCGTGGTCTAACAGTGTGCTCTAAGGATAAGGTCGCCCATCCCCTTGCAATAATAGTTGAAAGGATAGGGGGGATTGGGTTGCCCTCAGTGGGGACTTTAAATTGGCAGACCTTCCCTTATTTATATTTATTGATTTGGTTATAGTGACCACATAGGTTAGCTTTTTAGTTGAAATTTTATTTGAATTTTAAAACAAAAACACTTAAAAATAAATACAATAAGTATAAATACAATACAAAACAAAACAAAAACTACTCCCAGGCAACAATAATCAGGTGCAGTTTGTTTAAAATTGCTCAAGTTACATGGTTCCACGAAGTAGGCTGCAATTTAGGTCAACATGTTTCGCCCTTAGACACTGGGCTTCCTCAGGACTGTTTACAGCCTGGACTGCAAAACTCATGCAGGACACCCCTGATCTTGTTGCACGGGAGTAGGGCAAGTCAGGGGAACGGATGGCAAGGGGTCCGTGCAGGGATGGAATGCACACTCCCCCCTGGAAGGGAGGGAGGACGCACCGGTGGCCCAAACGAGGCGGCTCCAAAGATGCCCCGGATGGAGGCGAGGGAGTCCGGGAGGGGGTCACTGATGCGCGTTTTAAACCCAACCCGACAAGGATCATATAGATCTGAGTTCCTATAGTAGTGGAGGCTCGAACAAGACGATATCAGAAGAGGTTTGGGGAGGACCTGTACGCGCTCCCAGCCGGCTCATTCCTTTTCAGTTCATTAAAGTAGACCTGAAATGTTAAGAATGTGCTGGAAAAATGTACTCAAATAATTAAGTCATCCAGTATGTTATATTACTATACAGTGGGTACAGAAAGTATTCAGACCCCCTTAAATATAACAAATCTTTTAGGTTTTTTTTTCCCCTCATGAATGTACACACAGCACCTCATACTGACAGAAAAACACAGAATTGTAGACACTTTTGCACTATGTTAAACCCTGCATCGGCCCAACACCATGTGAACAGAGGTAATGTGTATGTGCTCCGTCTGGACCCCCGCCAAGCACTGCGCTTAATGCTTTGGCTTTGACTCCACTATGCGTTAAAACCCTGCATTGCACGCATGTATTATTAGGCAATACAGAAGCCGCCCATTGACGACAATGGGGCTATGACAGGGCTGTCAGAGCGCACAATCCATTGGTCCGAGCCCCTGTCATGTTAATGTTGAGGCAAAGCTCCACATCGACATCGACGCAATGGAGGCTTGATGGATGACGCATCCATTCAAAATCAATTGATGCGTCATAATGACATATAACCAACGTGCCCCAGCACATTAGATCTACGTCAGCCCACTAATTTAAAGTGGCTGCACTATTGGATGCGCTTTGTAGTTGAGAGGAAAAGGGAGCTTGCGCTCGTTGGATGCGTTGACAGCAGCACAACCAAGTGCATAGTGGAGCCCTAGCCTTAAATGTAGACCAATGTGTCTTCCAAGTCTACTATTAAAAATGAAAGACAATTAGATTTTATTTTGTGTAGGATCTGGATTTTTGCACATGAAACACAAACATTCTATCATTTTAAATAGAGGCGTTCTTTTATAGAATGAAACTTTCCATTTAACAGAAAATGCACTAATCCACAGTGCCTATAGCAGTGATGGCGAACCTATGGCACGCATGCCAGAGGTGGCACTCAGAGCCCTCTCTGTGGGCATGCAAGCTGTCAGCCAGCACAGAGGAAAGAACTGCCTATTGCTCGCAATGCTTTTAGTTATTTTCCCCCTCTCTTCTGATTGCACACAGTGCCCCATACCCTGTCCTATTCTATCTTATAGGAAAGTGTGTTTACATGTTTCATGTGTGTATATGATTTGTGTATATGATTTGTGTGTGTAATTCATATATTATATATTGCCATGCCATGAGTAAATACAAATGAAGGTATAACCCAGTGGTTCCTAAACTGGGGGGCGTGAAGGTATTCCAGGGCGGCGTTGGCCCTCATTCTTAACCTGTGTTTGAATAGGGAGGGGGGGCTTGATAATGTTCCAAAATAGAAAAGGGGGGCCCTGCAAGGAAAGTTTGGGAACCACTGGTATAACCAATGCATTTCAGGGGGTTAGCAGTCCCTCTTCCTCAGGGCTTTGCACAACAGTGATAGTGCCTCGTAAATAACAGTATGGTCGGAAGACTGTGATGCCTAAGGTTGCATCTTGGCAGTGGTGTAGGAACCACTATAGTAGCCATAGCAGTGCTATGGGGCCCATATTCACAAGGGGGCCCACCACTCCTGGAAGTACAGCGATTCGAGTGACAAGTTGGCATGGGGGGCATAAACATTTTTGCTATGGGGACCAGTCATTTCAAGCTACGCCCCTGCATCTTGGATTTCTATTTTATTCTGTAGAAATCTGAGTTTTTTTTGCATGAAATTAGAATACTAAACACGAAGGTATCTGGTAGCCAACAAAGGTTGTTCTTTGGAGAACTCCTGGAGAAGCACATGATCAATGTGATCCACTGGTCGATTTGTACTTTCTTGATTTGATCTGGCCAAGATAATTTGATCAAATCTTAAACTTTGTGTCTGGCAAATCTGGACCAGCCAATCAGAGACCGGTCCTCTGATTAAACTGATCCTGTGCCTGTCTATTCTGAAGTAGATCTTTTTGTAGGACTTGCCATACCCAGTGACCAGGTCACTTATATCCATGTAATCGCAGACGTTTTGTTTACACGTCATTTTAAAACAAAGTCTTCTTGGCAGCTGTGAGACTTGGATGCAGGAAAGGGTTATAGTTTCCAGCGTCATTACTGATGAAGGTAAAATGAGCTACAAATTAATCCCGTTAAGTGCTGCTTCCTATTGAGACACAAGAGCATCATATGCAAAAGCTTTTGGCATATCAGAAATCTAATTAACAGATTACTGTACCTGGAGCTGTGGAAATATTGTCATTCACTGTTCATACCAGTAATTCCCCCTAAACAACAACATCCTCAGGTGCCGGTGTGACAAATTACAACCCATTGAAATATGATAAATAAATGGACTGAAAACAAAAATGTTAAGGGTGTCAAAAGTAATGCCAGGGGGTCAAAAACTTGTGTTTTTTTATCATTATAATTTATTCATGAACTTAAAAACATTTATTTAAATACATTCCTAAAAGGAACAAGAAATATAAATACTTTGTGTACTAAATGCCTTTCAAAAATACGATATTGTCTTGTAAAAGTAGCGGTGATGTAATCACTGTGTCTGCAAAAAGGTTAGGTAAGGGGTGCTTTGGGAGGAGACACACATTATCGGTATTTTCATTATTTCATATGGCAGTGGTTCCCAAACTAGGGGAAGGGCGTAAAGGTATTCCCAGGGGGGGGGGGGGGGGGGGGGCGGGCACATTCTTAACTGTGTTGAATAGGGATAATCGATTAAGTTCATTACATAAAAAGGGGGGACCTGCAAGAAAACCACTGTCTTATGGGAAAAATTGTCTTGACTTACAACCAACTTGACTTATAACTAACCCTAGGCAACCACACTAGTATACACAGAAAGAAGAAGAAAACCAAAAAGAGACCCCATTGCGAATACAATAGAAATACAGTAATAACAAATGCAAGGGGAAAATCATCAAGGGAAATCTTGGATTTTGTTATATGGAAAAGCTGAAAGGGTATAAAACTGTTTCTGTTAAGTCATCTACATTAGCAGATAGGACCCAATTCCCTTCCCCGATGCAAAATAACAAACAAATAATAAAAAAAAAGATACAAACACACAGTGTACAACTGGAATGTATTGTTGTATTTTATTTCCTCTTGAGTTTTACACAGTGCTATAGCACAGTTCACCCCAGGACCTGATCATCTTCTGTAAAGAAAAGAAGAAAAAAGTGTTGTGTGATCCGTGGGGACCCCCTACATTAAGCACAGTGCTTGGCGGGGGGTCTCAACGGATCACATACACATTACCTGCTTGGCACGGCGCTGAGCTGATCCGCTGATGCAGGGGTTAACGTAGTGCAGTCCGCTAACCCCTGTACCTAGCAGGTACAGTATATGTGATCCTTTGGGACCCTCGCCAAGCACTGCGCTTAACGTAGGGGTCCCGACAGATCACAAAACGATGTGGAGACATAGTCTAAGGGGCCTGGTCCCCATCCAATGTAATGGCAATCAAACAAGGATTTACCAATATGTTGGTTCCCTGCTTTCTTCGAGTGGGATAAATTGATCACGCTTGAAGAATGGGTGGCTGCCTTCGATTCCCAAACAATTGATCATAGCGAACATGCACAGCGATTCGAAGGAAAAATCGACCCGTGCATGGGGACCTTAAGATTGATAACACTGCTGCCAGTGACTAAATATTAATTTTACTCCCGTGCTGCTCACTTTCCTGCATACCGTATTAGCTTAGGAACCTGAAGTGCAAGAACCCCCCTGCTGCTACTCTATTCAATCTACGAATGCATGCTTGATCCACCTCTTCTGCCGCATCTCGAATATTCCCCCACCAGACATAAGGATGTAGTTCAGGTACATTGAAGCAAAGCACTGACTGTGTGGACTCTCTCATGCATTCAGGCGGTGAGCAACCAGTGCTACAGCGATCTAGGGTTGCCATTCTATTGGGGCTAAGTAGGGCTAACTAGTGCAAAGAACAGAATGTTTTTTATACTCTTTTTTTTTTTTTTTTATAGTCCAGTCCTTGGAATGTTAGTACCACCTGACATATTGGTTATTGAGAGGTGATTATTGTGACTGCATAGCCTGGGAGGCTGCAATGGTTTATGTTCTGGACTATTCTGGACCATTTAAGTCATGTAGATTGTAATCAGCTATGTTCAGTCCAGTTAAATGTGATTAACCACTACCAGCTATTACACATATTTTGTTTCACTGTTAAATGCAGATGTAAATCTTATTATATATGCATTATTCTGCTCACTTATAACTAAACTGTTCTCTTTCTCCTTGCAGAAAAGACATAAGGCAGATAATACTGTTAATAAGAAGAAAACAATAGGTGAGTTTATTTGGGTTTTGAGTTCCTTTTTATGTAAACGTTATGCATTATTGTTAAGTCATCTACTTAAAGCTGTTTAACCTTCTGAGCGTTCTGCCCGAGTTAACTCGGGCTGAGTTTCATGCATCATGAAACTCAGCCCCAGTTAACTAGAGCCACGCTCTAGGTCTCGCCGTCTTCTTACGGCGGTCGGGAGCATCGGCATGTATGCGGGGGTAGGGGGTAGGCGGCGCCATAGACCTCCGTGTAACTGGAGGGGCGTCGCTTTTCTTCAGCATAAGTCCGGCGTCTCCAGTGACGCCGGACTTATGCTTACGTCCTCCAGCTGAGCAGGAAATCGTGGCGGAGCATATTATGCTCCGCTGCGATTGCCCGTGGCATGGTTATGAAAAAACCGTGCCATGGGCGAAACGCTCAGAGGGTTAAAAAAAACACACATACATTAAATACACACAATACTCACCTGTCAGCAGTTCAGATGCTGGAAAATTGCTACACAAAGAAAACAAAACATACTTACCTTCTTCAATTATATTTCTGATGCAAGCATCTTAGATCCTGGAGAAGTGAATGTGCTTCCGCCATCACTGCCCCCTCTCCCCCCCCCCCCTCCACACGGCCTCCCCTCCTACAGAGACTAGGCTGTCTCCTCTCTGTCGAAGCTGGAGAGCTCTGTGGAGCGGGGGGAATCGGCTGCTTGATGATAAGATGTGTCTCTGGACAGGAGAGACACTCTCATCACTGATAACAACACAAGTCTTGCGAGATGAGGCCGACGAGTTCCTACATGGGAGAGATGTCCAAAATCCCATTGCGGCTGCCTTGGCACGACGTAAGGCAGTGAGAGGGGCGCACTCGGAAAAAGTACCCCTCCTGCTGTCATAAAAAGTTTTTTATTTACAGTTGCGGATTTTAGCAGTATCGGCATGAGTGGTATGTCCGCTTCCTGTTTACATCCTTTTTTTTTCTGGATTTTTACATGAAAGGGTTGATATTGATAGGTTGATTTACTGATTGAATTTCTTGGAAACTACAGCTGATAAATCTCCCTATTGGTGTTCCATGCTTAGAGAATTTTGCTGTTCATCATAAATTGATCGAAATATCTAGAAAAACTTCCTATATTTGCATGATCTAGCAAAACTTACCAACATGTCTGATCACTGCTCGATCAATTTTTGTATTAAATTTGACTTTTGGTCAATCCTACCTGCTGTGTAGATATTGATTACCTAATGGTAAGAATAAGAAATCAAACGGAAATATTGAACCTTGTTTAGCCATCTTTAGTTGTGTATCTCTGTGCCCAGCAGCCCTAAAGGAGCATCAAAGGATACAGGAAATTTGGCCTAATGCTAAAAAGCTAAATTTGGCTGTATGTCAGCACAAAAATCGATCTAAGAAGTTACGGACATGTCTTTGGATGGGGTCCCCATTCAAAGTAATGGTGATATGATGAATCTACCATCCAACTAGCAACCTTGATGTGTTGAAGCGCATGTGGAGATATTCATTCACTGTCCCCACGCAGTGTTGTGAAGGTTGCACTCTCTTCGCCTATAATATTCCGAATGCCAAGTCCCAAAACTCTTCGGAGACAAGATTCTAATAGGTATATTAGTAATAAACCACTAAAAAGAATAGACTTCTTGGAGGCGTCCAAATGGTGATAAAAAAAGTCCTTTATTTGGTAAAAAGAGGTATTTTCTCAATTTTCTTTAGAAAATACCTCTTTTTACCAAATAAGGGACTTTTTTTTATCCCCATTTGGACGCCTCCAAGAAGCCTATTCTTTTTCTAGTGGTTAACCCCTTATATACCTATCTGGGCCTTTAAAGATGGGCTTTTTTGTCTCAGCAATTCCAACCCACCCAGCCATGTACGTGATCTAAAAGTAAACATATTTTCATATGATCAGGACATCATTTTCATTTTTAGCTTTTCTATAGGGCTGCACCAGGCAGGATATCCTTCAGCCCTTTTGCTGTGACCACAGGCATTATCGAATTAATAAACCTTGGCTGCCCTTGACCCCATGCTTGTCCTTTGGACCACATTTGGTACATACCAATTGCATATGTGGAACACCACACAAGACCTGATGCTTTGACTCACTTGGTAATGCCATCATAAATTTCTCCTTCTTACAACCCATCACCTTCATGGATTGACTGCCCAGCCTTATTTGGACTCAAATGTCTTAAGGTTTTTTTTTATATTAGTACGTTGTTGGTTTCCCAATACCCATCCATCCACATCATTTGTTTTATATACATTTTTATTAATCAGTTAATATATTTCATTTATTTTAAAATAATTTCACTTTTATTTCTCCTGCAGTGCTGAGAGGTGGAACATGGCAGAATGTAATATGGAAAGAGGTATGTACACAGCTGTATTTCCTAGTGATGAATATAAACATGTATTCTTTTGTTTCTTGTTAAGTTGATTTGACTTGTTTATTTTCCACGTGCAGATTTTCCTGCTCTGCATTGAACTAATAATTGAACCTTCAGTTTGTTGACTCTTTCTGCTCATTGCTTGATGTTTTACTAATTGCCTTTACATTTCTGTAATCATATTTGTTATATGTTATGTTTTGTTAAGAAAAAAAAAGCTTGAAACCTAAAACAAATAATTGAAATTAAGAACAAAAAAGTGGAGACTATGGTGTCAAACAAATAAATAAACTTTGAGTGTGATGGTAAAGTACTGTATCTGCAAATATTCAGTCATATACATTATATAATATCGCTTTGTTACCAGATGCCTCCAATCCTGTTCAACCATCATTACAAAGTGACCACTTTTATTGCTGTATGGGAGTAAACCCTACTCTAAAACTACTGTGGTGAATATATTAGCTAGATTAGCAGTTGTCAACCTGTGGGTCATGACCCCTGAGGGGGTGGAATGACCATTTCACAGGGGTCACCCTGAAAGCATCAGCAAACAAGCAGCAGTTCTGATGGCCACAAGCGGGGTGGGAAATGGGTGGGAATCTATTGCAATTTCAAGCCGTGTATGCCTAGCTTAACTCTACAATTATATTTTCAGTGGTCAATCATCATTGCAGGATGCACTGTGAACACTGGTCCCTTTTTTTTTATATTTACATCTCTTTCACAAATCAAACAGTAGGGACCTGGGGACTTTAGAGGCCAGACAGGGGATCTAGATGGGTATGGGTTAATACACCATTAGATATATATGCGTAAACATAAGAAAAAGCTATAATGCATAACAAAGTCCATACAGTGTAAACAGGTTAAAAAGTATTTGTCCGGTAAGGTTTAACCTCCCTAGCGCACCGCATGTACCGCACCGTTTTTAACAGTGTGGTACAGGCAATGGCAGCAGTGTACGAGGTACACTGCCTGCCATTTCCTCCCTCCCCCCTCCCCCCTCCACACAGCCAGTGTCATTCATGACACTGGCTGGGAGGGCTGGAAAGCAGAGGCCCCTCCATTAACATGGAGGTCTATGGCACTGCTCACCCTCGCGACGCGATCAGTGAAGCCGCAGAGCCCCGGAAATGCTGCGATTGGAAGCAGCATTCCGGGGATATGTGGCTTTCATGGGTTCTTCACACAAACTCTGGACGAGATGGGCTCGTCATGAACACTTAGGAGGTTAATGTCCATAATGTCCGCATGCTGAGTGGTAGTCAGGATCCTGTTCAATGAAGGAGCAGAAATGGGAGAAGATCATGGGTCCCAAGATGGATCAAATAATGAGTGACCCCAACATATGTTTCGTATGTAGTCTTCCTCAGGGGGTCCCCAAGGGATGTTACCAAGGCCCCATATTTCAACACCACTGCTCCAGAAGGAGCCCACTCTCCCGGACGATCACAGGCAAACCCACGAGAGGGGAACGGGGGGCCACCCTCAGGGGCACTGTGGCTTAGTATGTGGCATGTATTTCTGGTATCAGAGTCAAAGGTAAAACTGCCAGAGGATAACAATGATCCTCCAGTATGAAGTTCAAGGGTAAGAGCCCACAGGGTGCCCCCAGAAGGTGCCGGACAGTCTAGATTATAGATGCCCCATGTATGCAGCTTGAATGGTAAAAGACTTCCTAGTACTTCAGCAGCTAGGCATCACAGGAAATGTTTTAAATCTCACATACAACACTATCTGGTGATGAAATCTATTATTATGTCTATTAAGCCGTGCATACACGGCTCAAAGAAGCCCGCAGATCGAAGAAGCCCTCCCATGCGCTGTGGACAAGCTGGCCTGTTATCGAGCCGCAGCACTTCTGCGGCTGCCAGCCCATCTGCTACTTCGCATGGGGACCCGCGGTCCCCATTCAAGGTAATAGAAATCAACCAAGGTTTTCCAACATGTTGGCAACCTGTTTGGTCGAGCTTTTTTGAGCAGCAGCCCGATGTGCTTGAATCTATTACAATTTCAAGGCGTGTATGCCTAGCTTAACTCTACAATTATATTTTCAGTGGTCAATCATCATTGCAGGATGCACTGTGAACGCTGGTCCATTTTTTTTATATTTACATCCCTTTCACATATCAAACGTTTCCATTTGAGTAACCTGTTCCAGCTATGTTTTAGTTATGTTCTATGTTTCAGTTTGAGATGTGTGTATTTTATTATTATGCTTTTGCTCCTCGGAAGGGCTGATGATTAAGGACAGACATTGTGTGCTCTCTTTCTTCCCTGCCTGCTGCTTGGCTGCCCCTGGATGGATAGGTGGCAGTGGGAGACATTGTGAAGGTGACCAATGGCCAGCATATGCCAGCTGATATGATCATTTTATCTTCCAGGTCAGATGATTCTTCATTTGGGTGTCACTTTGCTAAGCGCATTCAAGTTTTATTTTGCATTGTGTCTAACTTTGGTTCTAGAATTAATTAACATTTACTGATTTACTGATTACTGAAACACTAAAACACATTTAAAGAATATGGACTGAGATAATTTATGCCCAACTAATAATTAAAAAATAAATATATATATATATATATATATATATATATATATATATATACAAAATGTAAATATACTTCTTCAAAATAGTGATATATATGCTTTAGACCAAGGGCCAGCAAAAAAGTATGTATGTGCTGGTGGGAGGTAATAGGTTTGCCAAAGGAGCCACAGCAAGGAGGCTGAAGAGCATCATGCAGCTCTGTAGCCTTGGGATGCTGACCCTTGCTTCAGACTCTAAAGCGTCTACATTCCCAGCGAAAGCTGTATTTATCTTATTACCTTTATTCCCTCTGGTGATCCTTCCATCTTCCTCTATGCTTACTTGCTGTACAGTATCTATGGAGAAGTATTATTCTTACCTTACACTTTTGTCTTCAACTACCCCTTCTCACGTCCATTAGATAGCGGGGAAGTTTCCTGTAGACCACAGATGATACTTGGGAAGGTGGAAAATATTATTTGCACAAAGATTGTCTTCTTTATACCATTCTCAACATAGTATACATGATGAAACATTTGTATCCAAATAGGTAATAAATATACAATTAACAATATGATAACATGTATTTTCCACATGCATTCTTAAAGTCACAATGCAAAATAAATTGACTGCTTGCCTGATGTGTTGTGTATCTGTGATGTGCTGTGTGATTGTTGTATTTGTGTACATTTGTGCTGTTGATGAAGAAGCCAGGCAGCTCACACTGATGTGCATATAGTGTCTCAAAAGTTGTTACTTCAAGTTACTTTAAAAATGCCGCATTGCGGCATTCTACAAAAACTCTTCCTCTTCGCACTTTTTAACATCCCTTTAACAGACTTTATTTAGTAGCTTGTACTGAGCTGAGGGAAACAACAATATAACCTTCTTGATGAGCTAAATTAATAATTTTTAATACATTTGAACTTGTTACTGCAAATTAACCTGACAACACGTTTAATTGTCAATGATCTCTCATAGAACATAGCATTACCTAGACCTGCATCTACAGTTGAGTTTGGAAATATCAACGGGCCCTACAACAATTCCAAAGACTTGCTGCAGTCATATTATTTTAAAAGATCATGTACTTTATAAAAGGAGAGCTATCCCATATCTCTTAAGCCCCCCATACACCTTACAATGTTACCATACAATTTCTGTACAATCCACTTTTGTTCTACCAAACCCATGTTATATGAGGACCTTTCTTATCCTCTAATCAGGGAGGACTCGGCACTACATAGTTGTTGGTAGACCCAAAGGAAATTGTATAGAGTGATCTAAAGGTGTATGGGGGGCTAAACACATGATATAGTGCCATTACAGGAAGAGGCCAGTTAACCAAAGTTAAGGAAGTGGCCTGTTATATTTTTGGATTGTTGAAGGCAACCATAGCACCTGGGGAAAACTCTCTTAAATCTGGTGCCAGTATCTAAGGTCTAAAAATATAAGATCAAAGGCCAGGATTTAACTCAGGACCCACGCTTAAGGGGTCCATACACCTAACAATCTTACAATTTCTGTAGAATCAACTTTTCTTCTACCAAAACCATGTAATATGAGGAGCTTTCTAAACCTTCCGATCACTATGTATTCTATCAGGGAGGACCTGGCACTACATGTGTTGGTAGATTGTATGGAGTGATCTAAAGGCTGGAATACACGGCTTGATATTTGAGCCGAGAGAGAGATCTGACCAGTAGCGCAATGACGTCATCACGCAACTGCCCGGCTCCCCCGATATTGGGAGCCAGCTGTCGGCCCATCCTATACTTTGAATAAGGATCTGCGGTTAATACAATAAAGTACAGATGTTTACTTTGAGATAACAAACAAGTGAGAAGGCCCGTTTTGGATATAGTGCAGCCTTACTTCATCATCATACATAATACAGCATTATTTTTGCCATTGTGTTACTTCCTGGAACAGTTTATTGTGTTGGTATCATCCCTGAAATGTGTTACCTGTCGTGTTTGGGATTCTTTTATGTTCATCCGTTTTTTTTTTCTGATTTTTCCATTACACAGCATGACATTGTTGGTTTTTGTGTAAAATGTCCATTTACCCCGGACTGATTTATGACAACTGGACAAGGAAAAGTGTTATTTAAGCCGGCCATAGACGTCTTGATCTATGGCCGGCTTGTAGCAGACTCCTCACAGCATGGTGACGTCACCACACTGTGAGTAGTCGGCTACAGAACGGACAGGAATCCGGTGTGCCCCACTAACACACGCGATTCCTGTCAGATTGTAGCCAATTAACTTGGAGGGGAAGGAGACTCCCCCTCCAAGTTAACTGCCTGCAGCAGGATCGGAGGATCGGGCACAAAAAGAACCAGCAGGACGGATCCGCGTGTAATCCGACCTGCCGACTTTTTGGGTCAGAACCTCAAGGTGGGCTCCCCTGTAGTTGCAGGCGACTGACCTTTATGTGTTCGGCGGGAGCGCACACGGCGGTCGGTCGTCCACAACTATGGCTGGGAATCGGCCTGTCTATGGGGGGCTTTATACACCATTCGATAAATACTGACCTGCAAGAAAAGATGATAATAGTTGTCGAACTTGGTGCACAAACCTTATTCCATCAGTTTTAATAAATCAGACCACGGTTCCTAATGAACAGAATTCCTTATATACAATGGCTTTTTTTATAAACTATTCTAAGTTTAGTTCGTTCGTAAAACCAATTTGTTTCCATTTCTCCCATACTAACATACTAACCTTGCTATCCATAACTTTTATTTAATATTTATATATTTTAGAATCAGATTAAAACATTATTTATATGTGTTTTGTTTGATAAAATATATGGTATTTTTAATTCAAAATGGAAAACTCAAATTAAAACTTTGCAATGCAATGCAGTGTTAAAAGTAACGCTGGTCAAATAAATGAAATGTTCAGTTTTGTTATGTATTTTTGCCGGTAGAACTGAGAATCTCCCCCTCAAAAAATGTAATTGACAGTATGCCATGTCACTGCATTGTTCATTTCAGGAACAGCGTATGCATTATATTATCAAACCTTAACAACATATGTGTGGAAATGTAGAAATAGCTTTGGACTATTTTTACTACGATTTTGGAACTAAATGAATGGAAATAAATGAGCTTTTATACTGTGGAGCGATACTTAGGGGAGGGTTCCACATGCTTCTAGACCCCCACCGCTAAGCGTATTGGGCCGAGCCGTTCCGTCAATGCAAGGCTGAACGTAGTGGAGTATGTTGAACCTCTGCGAGCAGGTAAAGTCTATGTGCTCCGTTGCAATTCGGCATCTCGTTAAGCTTCTCTATTTCAAAGGCAAACACAGGTAAACGACCTTTTAACATAACGTAACTCTATGGGGTCCTTAGTTAGACGACCTATGAATGCCTGCACTATTTTGCAGACGGTCACAGAGAGTCGTTTCTCCTGCGGCTGCGGGAGTGCACTTTCCCGAGCTGAAAGCAGTGTAAATTGAGCCTAAACGGTTTCACTTAAACTCCAAACTCTCTGTATTCATCGATGGCTAAAGATGGGCATAGACTTTTAGTTTTACTTACGATTCTCCGGCAGATTGACTGTGCGTGATGGCCTCATCGCGCATGGCCAGTCGTGCAGAGAATCAGTCACACACCCTTTGTGTGCCCGCACTGGAAGGGGGGCTGTGCTGCAGGAAAGAAATACTAAAATTATTTTTTGAGGATGACCTGTGTTCTGCACAGAGGACCCTATACTACATAAGTGTTGGTAGATCTAAAGGATATCTGACAAAGAAATCTAAAGGTGTATGGCCAGCTTAACCCCAAATTACAATTAAAGCCCCCCCATACACACTTAGATTTTCACCAGATTTTTCGGCCGTGTGCGCCCACGGGTGGAAATCTAAAGCTTAAAGTTGTAATTTGAGCCAAAATCGGCCGTGCAAAGGGTTCCTGGCAGATTCTTGGCAGGAGCGGCTGCCTGTGATGATGTCACCCCTAGTGGTCGACCTTCCGGGAGATCGGCAGAAATTCGAAACATGTATGGGGAGCTTTAAACATACTTCATAAACTGACTCATTTATTTTTTTTAAAGAACTTTTTTTTGTCTCTCCATTTATACATTTTCTGCTGACTGTTTTGTTCTGTTCGCAGTGAGCCACAAGCAATGTGTTACATCGAAACATCCAATCTCGATGGGGAAACAAATTTAAAAATACGTCAGGTATAAACGTTTCCTTCATCCTCTTCCCTTTTTTCTTCCCTCTTCATTCTATGACTTGGTTACTTCATTGACCTGCATGACCACCTTTCTCTTCACCTTCTTTATTATTTATTAGATTTATATGCTGTATAAGGGTGTCATTGAGATTACAGAGCTGTTTACTCCACTGATAACCTCACAGAACACCTTAAAAGATCCTCCATCTCTCCCCTTATGTTATATTTGAAAGTGTACCCCAAAGTAAAAGGGGGTGTTCCAGGTCCCAAGCCAATTGACTTTTACTTTTTCTCCCATGAATACAGCATACTATTTGGTCTTATGACTTCCAGGAAGACCCATCCATTTCTGAAATTGAAGCTGTGTAGTAAAGGCTTTATTCCAACGATATTGCTAACATTAGATAAAACATGCCTATAAATACACAATAACACACTGTGTATGTGCCTTTCTGTATGTTTTTAAATGCAACTCAATTCACATACATGGTGTATTGTATCACACCCCAATCCCAGATAATACATATGTAGGAATGTATGATGTATCCGGGTTCTGGTCTAGGCAACACAAGGCCGCGTGTCACAAGAGCGCTTTGTTTTCTGGGTAATCCACATAATTAATGGGGGGCATTCAATGATCTTCTATGGGAATTTTCCTCAATATAATTACGTGAATCACAAGATTACCCAGAAAACAAAGTGCTCTTGTGATGTGCTGCCTTGCCTAGACCAGAACCCGGAAGGGAGCGTTATCTTCTTAAATTGCTCATTACAGGTAAGTCGTTTTTTTTTACTGCATTCCTACCTATTATTGCCATTTCTAGGGCCATTCATGAAAACATAGATTTCTGGTGGTAGGTTCACTTTAAATCCAGGCTTGTGCTCATCCCTAGGACTGGCTGTAAACACCGTCTGCCTGATTCACATACATGGTGTATTGTATCACACCACAATCCCAGATAATACATATGTAGGAATGTATGATGTATCCGGGTTCTGGTCTAGGCAACACAAGGCCGCGTGTCACAAGAGCGCTTTGTTTTCTGGGTAATCCACATAATTAATGGGGGGCATTCAATGATCTTCTATGGGAATTTTCCTCAATATAATTACGTGAATCACAAGATTACCCAGAAAACAAAGTGCTCTTGTGATGTGCTGCCTTGCCTAGACCAGAACCCGGAAGGGAGCGTTATCTCCTTAAATTGCTCATTACAGGTAAGTCGTTTTTTTTTTACTGCATTCCTACCTATTATTGGCATTTCTAGGGCCATTCATGAAAACATAGATTTCTGGTGGTAGGTTCACTTTAAATCCAGGCTTGTGCTCATCCCTAGGACTGGCTGTAAACACCGTCTGCCTGATTATACCTGGTGTCATATTTCTGGATTCCAGAAAATAGAAATAAACCAACAAATTTGATGAGTGTCGCCTCTGGGGATATAAAATTTCACATCCACCATGGTAACAAGTTGTTTACAAAACCAGCTCCATCTTTCATTATGATTAATTTGGAAGCACCCTGCCAAGTTATAGAAGAATTATAACTATATCTGTGCGCCTGCCTATAATGACTCAATAAATTATACAGAAGGAGACCTTCATTTTTTCTTTCTGCAGATTGGGGCTGAACAAGTATTGTTTGCCTAAGCTAAACATAAAAAGTGTTTTATACACAACCCAGCAGAGAGAAGTCATAAGTCATTTCTTATGACATTTATCGTTTAAAAAAAAAAGAATGTAATGATGTAGATAAAATGTAATGTTAATCTGTATAGGAGAGTCAGTTTTATCAGATTGGATGTTTGTCTGATTTCAGGTCATATACCTGAAACAACTGGAACCCCATCACCTCTATAGAATGGAAGGAAATACATCACATTAACAGAAGCAAACTTCCTGATGGTTATTCTATTATTTATAGATTTGTGGGTTCTGGTCTATGTAGTAGAGTAGTAGCAGCATAAAGCTGGCCATACACCTTTAGATCTCTCTGTCAGATATCCTTTAGATCTACCAACAACTATGTAGTATAGGTTCCTCTGCGATTGAACACAGGTAGACTTGATTGTTTAGAAAGTCCCTCATATTACATGGTTTTGGTAAAACAAAAGGAGATCTAAAGGAAATCAAAAGGTGTATGGGGACCCTTAAGCCTGCCATACACACACAGAGTGGGTGCCGACAGACGAGTTTCGATGAGCTCTGGAATGCAGCGTGATGTTGTCATTGGCGGGCACCCTTTGTGTGCCGGCTGTTACCTTTAATGAAGACGCCGGTCTTTATTGAAAGTAACGGCATCGGCCAGAAAACATCGGACATGTCCATTCTCTGGCCAGCCAAGCTGTGAGGCGACAGGGATCTGTCGCCCCATGTGTGCACACAGATTGGCGGCCGATTTTTCGGTCAAAAGCAAAATTGCCCGCTAATTGGTGTGTGTATGGCAGGCATTAGAGATGGTCGAATTTTTCGACTAGCTGACCTTGTGAGCTGAATGCAAAGCCTCTGAAAATGATATCATAACCAAAATAGCTGGAGATGTAGAAAATAAGAAATTTATGCTCTAGCACATATAGTTTTTGCATAGATTAAGTTCAAAATCAAAGTCGAAATGAAAAATAAATACATGTGCTAGAGCAAAAAGGCTCCCACAACCCTATATTTCCAACAATTTTGGGGGGTTATAGCCTGTTCAGAGGCTTTCAAATTAACGTACAAAGTCGACTAGTTGAAATTCTAAAAAATTCAACCATGTCTAGTGATCGGCCCTCCTTGTACACCATTGGGGCACCATTGTCATCAGCAAAAGAAAAGGGAAGGGAACTGCATATTTATAGTTCACATTCATATAGACATCCAGAAGAATATTTCCTTTGATGAGTGTACCGAAAGCTACACACTTTTAAGCTCTTAAACCCGTGAACAAGGACATCATATTTTTGAAATGTCCGAGTATTAAAATCAATTGTGGAAAAAATCCCTGTGCAATACTATCTTAAGCCACAAGATGCCCTCAGTGAACACTGGCTGTAAATGTTCAGATTACATCACCAGCTTCTTTCTGACACAATAGGGAAGAGGTGGGGACGGAGGGGGACGCTGCATGTTGCAGATAAAACCAGCAGCAAATGACAGCGCATGGGACACCAAACAATTATGCTTTTACCACACCTTCGGACCATAACACGCACACACAGAAAAGTCTTATGGTCCAAAATATGGTAGCTCGTTGTAGCTATGCATATCTTTGTTAGGAATTCTAGATCTAAGACATTTGCTTCTGTCATCTTTTCCTTGAGCCAGTATCCTTTCTATTGCAAAGACATTGGATGGTTTATTATTCCACTCGGTTTTACCTTCCCATCGCCCGCCAACAACATGCGTAGCTGGAAGAATTCAGAATATAATCCATAGATTATACTACTTAAGCTTCTCTGGCAGCAAAACAGTGAAGTTTTTACTGATTCCAAATCCCCAGAAAACATGATTCTGAGCTCATGCCCGAAAGTATCGCCAGTTCAGTAAGTGGTAACAAATATAACTTTGGCTCTTCCCAAATCATAACAGGCTTAGAAGAGGAAAACGCACTGTGTTTCCTGTATCTTCTCACGCATGCCAGAGCACATAAAGTGCACTCACATGATTTCACTGGGTAGTTTAAAATAATAATATGCTTAAACCTATACGTATATCTAGGATTACATTTTTGGTGCCCCATGCCATAACAATAATTGGGGCCTCAGGCCCACAAAAACCGGGGTACACTAAGAGGTCTGCATCTAGAGGGGTGCCATACAGAAACTGCAGGACCATTGTGGCATCCAATATACCTTTTTCAAGCATGTTGTGAACTTGGGGAGTGGGGAGGGGGTGTCACCATCACTACACTTTAGTCTAACAGTTTACTTCCAACAACATTTTTTAATCAGCCAAACAATGGAAAACAGGGCTTAGCAGCAGCCACACCACGATAAACTATTTTAATGAAAACTATAACACAAGGGTGTCTTACAATTTCAGACAACATCCTTTCCGGGGATTTTTCCCTAGAGCAAGTTTTCAAGAGACTTACAGAAAAAGTTCAGCTTTTGTCAGCCAAAACATGTGATTTTCAGCCAGACCATTACTCCCTTATCTCATCAGCTCAGCGGACCTCTTTTTATTCACCTTCTTATTGTGTAGCAGGTAGCAACACCTCACAGGTACTGGGTGGATGGAATAGAAGCTGCAGACGAACCCCAGGTTGCGGTTGGCAGCTGATGATATACTAAATGGTAGTGCCAGAAGTGTAGAGATAAACGAAGTCTGTAGGGACGAGCCAAGGCTCTGGAGTTGGGAAGACAGAGGAGGAACTGGAACAAAGTGCCAAGGATCATGAGGTAGGGAGAATCTGTTGGACGAACAGAGAGTCAGGAAGTCAACAAGTCAACAAGCAATGAGGCTGGAGGTAAACAAATGAGACCTATTGTCTAGGCACCTTCCTCTTAAATAGGGCAGGAGGGAGGAGAAGCTGACAAGGTAAGGAGCATCACAAATATCCAGTAGAGGGAGCTCTGCTGCATTAACCCTCTGAGGCAGGGAAGGTATTGTGCTAGATGCAGGCAATGCAGAAGCTGCAGACACAGACTACATAGTGGTTCCCAAACTTTTCTTGCAGGCCCCCCCTTTCTATTTAGGGACATTATCATTATCATCCCCATTCAAACACAGGTTAAGAATGAGGACCTGGAATGTTTTCTCAAAGCCTGGAAGGGATGTCCCTAAAAGCAAAACATACCTTTTATTTAGGACCTATCCCTGCTGTCTTCTTCAATGTTCAAATATTGAAACTTTCGGTAACAAGTAATGATGGATTGTTTAGCAAACTAAGTTTTTTTCACCATTCCCCAGCAACTTTGTAAGCAAAGCTTATTTAACATATTGTCACAGCGGGTGACACCAGAGCAAGGGTGACACCGGATATTCAAGGGTTTGGACCCACTGGACAGTTGCACAGTTGGCAAAGGTGCAATCCGGGGCACAGATTCTAAGGGACTGTCTGGTGTTCACCAGAACAGCCCGTAAGAGCTGATGGGCTTGTTCTGCAGACGGACCCCAGGTTACGGTTCCTAGATGTACCCGTGCAAGTTGGCAGCTGATAATATCCCAATATGTAGTGCCAGGAGTGTAGAGATAAGCAGAGTCCATGGGACGAGCTGAGGGTCTGGAGTAGGGAAGATTGAAGAGGTACTGGAACGAAGTGCCGAGGATCAATAAGTAGGGAAAATCCATTGGACAAACAGAGAGTCTGCAACCAGGAAGTCAACAAGTCAACAAGCAAGGAGGCTGGAGGTAAACACATGAGACCTATTGTCCAGGCACCTTTCTGGTGCCTGAGACTCTCTTAAATAGGGCAGGAGGGAGGAGCAGCTGACAAGGTAAGGAGCTAGATGGAGGCAATGCAGAGGCTGCAGACACAGATCCCCTTGCCCTGTGGAGATCTGTGACAATTATATTCACTAAAATATCTGGAAGCAAGAGGAAGGATTAGCACATCGCTGATGATTTTTAGATTACATATGTAAAGCTCCTGATAATGTTATCACCTTCATAATTGTGGTACCCCCTTGCCCAACCACAGTGAACTTCCTGGCAGATGCAGTGTCTCGTTAAAGGATAACCCAGGGCTATTGTCAGTGATTGACAATCACCCTCCAGCTGCACTATGTATTCAATCTCTACACACAGTCATACCATTGCAGTTTTGGGGTTTTGCAGAGTGTCAAGCCTCCTGAAATCAATCATGTAACAAAAAATTTACACATTAGTTTATTTATTGTTTTGTAACAATTAAAAAAAAAAACCAATAGGCTTTCCATTCCTTGTTTCCTTTTACATTTTTTTTTTACTGAACATGTAAGTTCATATTTTACGACACCAAATATGTTAATATCAATGACACATTCATACCCAGGGATCTGTTTTCTTCTATATTGATATATAATGTATTTGTATGTATGTATGAGCCCTGTAAATTGTTCAGTACTTTAGACCCTGCATTGATCTGCTAAAATGTTATAACTGCCATTTCTTGAGAACATTATCAAACTGCTTCTGAGGACTAAAGAAGAAATATATCAGTTTATTGTACCTGAAGTCACTAAAATTATGGTTATGATGGTGGAGTTAATATTTTAATACTATTATGTATTCACTTTTTTCCTCATTTGCTTTGGTCAGGGTTTACCAGCGACCTTGGGGCTACAGTCAGTTGAGGATCTGGCGAAGATCACAGGAAGGATCGAGTGTGAGGGGCCAAACCGCCATCTGTATGATTTTACTGGAAATCTA
>CM070033.1:27229017-27243319 GCA_036250615.1 Ptychadena robeensis
GGGCTGGCTGCATTGCAGGAAGGACAAGCAAGCTGCTGATCCCTGCCGTAACGGAGTCTGCTATTTGGCCGTACCGGTAGAACACAAAAAAGTAAGTCAGTGAAGGGGAAGAGGACAATGATTGGCACAGAGTGATCAAATGGGACAATGATTTGCACAGAGTGATCAAGGGGGACAATGATTTGCACAGAGTGATCAAGGGGGACAATGATTAGCACAGAGTGATCGAAGGGGACAATGATTGGCACAGAGTGATCAAAGGGAACAATGATTGGCACAGAGTGATCAAAGGGGACAATGAATGGCACAGAGTGATCAAAATAAGACATCCCCCTGAAAATTAGACCTAGGGCATATATTGGTGTTTCAAAAAATATAAGACAGTGCCTTATCATCGGGGAAACACGGTATTAACACTAACAATGTTCTTTCTTGCTATAGTCCAGTTGCTGTTGGACCGGACCAGATCTTGTTAAGAGGAGCCCAGATCAGGAACACTCAGTGGGTTTGTGGCATTGTCGTATTCACTGGACATGACAGTAAGCTTATGCAGGTAATGACACACAGTTTAATTCCCATAAAAATATAAATTTATAAATACGTATGAAATTCTAATTACTTTCTAACTTCCATGCTCTAGACTGGGGCTCCCTCCGCATGTCAGGACACCATTACGCTAAGATACATGGTCGTTTCCTGGGCTGTTGTCAGTCGGCAGCAGCCTAGAAAATGACCGTGCACTCAGGGGGTGTTTAGATAACGCCCCCATGATAGGTCTCTCGGAAGAAAGCCCAGAAACCGTCTGGTAAACGCCACATGTCTCGTTCGCTGAGCGGTTGCTGTAATTGCTCATTTACCATGGGTTTAAACACTGCCATTTTAAGATTTCCAGGTGATATTACGTTGACCCATTTCTCAAAATAATTCCATTGAAACTTGAAACTCCATGTTCTTTTGTTCTGGAAGCATCAAAGGCCCAGTTTGGGAAAAATAGGTGGAATAGAAGGTTGACTTTCAGTTAAGTATACTAATGTACTTTGTAATCTTTTCTTTAATCAGAATTCAACGAAAGCACCCCTGAAGAGATCCAACGTAGAAAAAGTTACTAACATTCAGATCCTAGTTTTGTTCTGCATCCTCCTGGTCATGGCGCTGGTCAGCTCTGTGGGGGCCTTGTTATGGAATAGGAAGTATGGCGAAACTAACTGGTATCTGGGAAACAGTGGTAAGTCCATTCTTATATATTACATTGTTTTTGAAGGTGATTTTATCCCTAATGTATGACGCAGGATAGTGTAAGGCTAGGTTTCCACTGCATTCTGGGCTCTGTCGATACCCCCAGTGTTAATCACATTCTTGACAGGGATGTTGACTCAGCCTTTCCATATAAAGGTATGTTTCCACAGCGTTATTAGCTCCGTCGACACCCCCGACACTAATCGCATTCCTTGATGGGGCCCATCCATATACACGCCTACTGCACCGGTTGTTACCACTGCGTTGAGCCAGTCCACCAGTTGGAGGTTAACGTAGTGCAGCTGAAAGCTTTGAAAACAGCCGGTGGACCGGCTCAATGCAGAGCCCATAATGCAGTGGAAATATAGCCTTAAATAGGGGTTTCCGGTCGGAGCCCTGACCTAGCCTGACATTATGGTGGTCAACTGATATAACCTAGCACTCTGCAACTGTCAAGATGTTACTAGACTACTCATTCTATGTGCTATCTCTGCTATCCAGACAGTGGCCATACAAAGGCCATTGTGAATAAATCTTTTGTTCCACCTTTCTTGGCCTTTCAGGTTATTGTGGAAGTGAGTTATTGTGACACTGTCAATGGAGGCAGCATAAATGCTTTCTAACACATGTTAATTGTGATAAATCACATGTGGTATTTGATTATCTTTTCCTAAAAGCTTGGTATTGATTTGGAATTGTTCAGACCAAGCATCCTATAGTTTTAGTACCACAGAACTCATCTCACACACCTGCACTCATAGGTGTAATGATGAACAGCAGAATGTACAGTGTAGATAGTGAAATATAGGCCCTGTGTGACCTTTAGTTTGAAGGTCTTTAACCTCCCTAGTGCACTGCTGAGGTCCAGATTTCTGTACCAAAAGCGCACCATAGACTTCAATGGTAAATTTTTCTTTATGTTGTAGGCCTGTAACTTCCCAAAATATGTCCGTACAAGGGTCTAATAGACATCCTGAATATAATAATGTTTGAAACACACAATTATCTAAAATAAAAAAAACGATTTTTTATAAATTTTATGAGAAAACACAAAAATCTGGGCACAAAGCTTTGCTGCTATGTACTGAATCTCACCCAAATAAAGTCTCTGGTGCCCCCGATGTTCTCATTTGCAGTTAACCCTCTCTAACCTGGTGTGATGGATGTGATAAAATCACACCAGGGAAGAGAGGGTTACTGCAAATGGGCACATCTGGGGCACCAGAGACTTATTCTGATGATATTTAGTACATAGAAGCACATTGAAATCAGTTTTCTACAAAGAAAACTGATTTCATGCAATGATTTCATGCACTGTAGTTTCAAATTTCCCGCCGCCAGGAGCTGGCAGCATGTCACATCGGGGACACCGGGACAGCGCACAACTGTAAGTATGCTCTCCCGGAGCCTCGATGTGTACTGGACGGCACCATCTCGTCCAGTGCAATGGTAGAAGTAGCAGCGCTGGACGAGATGGTGCCGTCCCGACCGCTAGGGCGGTTAATAAAGAAACCTTTATTTATTTCAGACGTTTCAAGCTGTCTATTTATCAACATTTATACCAATACATAAACCAACTAGATCTTTTCTTTAATTGAACGTTTGTTTTCAAGTCAAATATCTTTTAAAATAATTGAATAGATTGTGATTGGTTTTTACTTTTACCACTCCGTTATTCACTTATGTAACCATCTTGTTCTCCAGATCAGTTTTTACAGTTCTCTAACAAACGTATTTGGATTGAAATAGCTTGCATATTTGTTATGCTAGCCAAACAAATTTAGTGTTTTCTTTTAAGACAGATATGAATTTCTTTTGACTCCTTTATGCGATATTGCAAATGGAATTGTCAGCCGTTATTATAATATAATCCAGAACAGAATGCTAATTACACATTGCTATTTTTACAGAGGCTATATCTAACAATTTCGGATACAATCTACTGACATTCATTATACTGTACAACAACCTCATTCCCATCAGCTTGCTGGTGACCCTGGAAGTGGTGAAGTTCACTCAGGCTCTATTCATCAACTGGGTGAGACGGAAAAATTCATTTCTTGAGCGCCTATGCCTAGGAGAAGCATGATGAAATATTATTTTTCTATCGTCTGTAATTGCAATGTTCAGCTAGCTTAAGTATGAGAACATTTTACTGGTATTTGAAGATAACTATAACACAGATACCTCAAAATATATTCAGAATAAATGTTCAGGCATAACCAGTGGTGTCACTAGCCCAGCGTGGGGGATGTGTTTAGCATTGGGTGACACCATTGTACTCCCAGAGGAGGCGTTGATACCAAACTTTCCAATCGGAGCTGTTTTTGGAAGTCAGCAAGGACTCCAACCTTCTTCAAGAACCAAAGCTGCAATGTCAGTGTGTCTGTATGACAGCTGCAAAGTCTTTGACTTTCCCCCACCCCTTGTAAATGGTATAGTCCCAAGTCCTAAGGGCTTGTTTCCACATAGGGGTCTGCCCGCAGTTTGAATCGAGGAGTTCGCTAGCACCAAGTGTGTTCTCTCGCGGTCTCCAGCCATCTAAACCGCGGGCACGGACCTGCAGGCAAGAAGTGGGGGGCTGTGGCAAGATGTCTTGTCCCATAGACATGAAAGGGCGCGGTTAAAGAATTGAAAGGGTGCGGTTAAGACATAGATTTTTTAACTGCGTCCATTCACCGCTATGGGCGGCGTCCCGCAAACGCCTGCGATCTGTGATCCAAAACTCGGTAAGCCATGTTTCAGATCGTGGGCCGCACCACGTCCACGCCCAGTCACGGCCCCCGCGATTTTTATTGGGAAATCACCCAAGTGGAAACAAAAATATATATCAAAAATATCAGTCTGTACAATAGTGCTCAATATGGCACAGATTTTTCTCACAGCCAGCCATATACACCTCTGTGGGGTGACACCATGGTTTTCCGGCACCAGGTAACACCACTGGGCATACCTGTGAAAAGATCATTCATCGAGTTCATTAATAGTTGTACTTTTGATCTACATTTGTCTATCTTAACCTAGTTTTAAATGCATTTACTTTACTTCAGTCTTGCTCGAAAACAGCCTTATCGGACATGACTGTTAATACCGCCGATGTCCGATGCTTTGCCTTGGCTGAGGAGGAGGAGCTGGGGAGAGGCAGTTCTGCTCTCCCCGGCTCTCCGATATCTGACAGCAGCGTGATGACGTCATCAGGCTGCTGCAATGTACATCGGACGGCTCAAATATTAAGCCATCTGTACCCTGCTTAAATGGCTGGTTTTGGCCCCCAAAATGGCCAAGATTATTCTAGAAACACCAGCACAAAGACATTGCAAACATAATTCAGTCTGTTGATACTTTTTGGAGCAGTGCCCTTTGATAACTAAGCACATTTGTGAAGTATTCTTGTCATTCCAATCTGTAAATGTCACAGTTATCCCAGCATGAAATATTGATGAAGGTACATACTGTGTTTCAGGACAGAGATATGTACTTTGCAGATACAGACACTCCTGCAATGGCCAGAACGTCTAATCTGAATGAAGAGCTGGGACAGGTGAGCAGTTCATTGGTGCTTCATTCCCATCTCATACTACATTATATCATGTTGTATCTTTTGTATTTAGAAATATTTAAACAATGCGTATGGGGTGTTATGTTTTATAAGAAGCTGTAACCAATTACAACTAATTTTATTTTTATCAGTTTGATATCAGTTTGAATGTTTGAAAAAAGACTTTTACAGCTGGCCATACATGGGTCTATTTAGCATTAGATTCCCTAACGATTGATCACCGTTTGCGGTGATTGATCTTTCGGGAATCGAACAAATCAAACAGGGATCCAACATGTTGGTAAATCCCTGTTCCATCACCATTACTTTGGCCCATTCAAAGTATTGGCCTGAGTTTGCTTGCCAAAGGTGGTGCGCATCTATTCACTGAACTATTGTAATTAGTTGCACCACCATGTTGCGATTGATCGTTCATCGATCGCATGGGAATCAACCTGTGTATGTCCAGCTTAACTAGCTGCTATCAAGTATAGGGTGTGTACTTTGGTCTGCATCCTCAAAGACCCTAATCATGCAGCTAATGCAAAGATGATCCAGGAAATGGACACAAGCACCCAGAGATGCCTCTGCAGGCTCACAACCTGGAAGATCAAACCAATTGTGCAAATATTTATATTAGCTCTGAAGTAACCTTTAAACGCCCATTACTTTGTGGTCAGAAAATATAATGGCGATTTTACTAACCAATAAGTGGTATGAAAGAGGGTAGATGAACCATTTAGGTTCTGGCTACATAGTAATACAACCAGGTTTAGGCACAAAAGGAGCTTTGGGGGCTTTGAAGTGTGCCAGCCCCCTTCTGGAACTACATTCAATGCTTGGAGTAATATAAGTATATAGTATGGCTCTGTACAGGTACCCAGTGTACTGAATACTGTATATAATGTTCCATAAACTGACTGTACCAAGAAGTAGGAATTTTATAGTAGACAATAAATATGATGAATTGATTTATGGTTACTCAGTACTGAGTATATGACATGTCAGTGCTGCCCTCATCTGGCACAGTTGGATCATTGCAGGCATTATAGTTATACATTTTTCATTTCCCATAGAAGATGTAACTTTATGTTAGTGGAAGTTTAAAATATAATCTGCTTTGAAACTATCCCATGATAAATGAATTTGCTGTTAATTTTTATTATTTTCCTAGTTTTCTAGCGATCTTTGGGTTGCCATGATAAATTAGGCTTTGTGTCTAAAGCTGGCCATACACGTGTCGGATTCCATGGCCAATTGATCACTCACCCAATTGATTCCGGCGATCTCAGCGGGAATGGGAGCTGCAATCCATCAGCCAATTAAGAGGATCCGATCACTGCATACCACCTTGTCCGAGTGATTGCGTCCAATTGATCGGGGGCTCAGATTTGGATCCGACAGAGAACCAACATGTTGGTTCTCTGTCGGATCCAATTCTGAGCCCCCGATCAATTGGACGCGATCACTCGGACAAGGTGGTATGCAGCGATCGGATCCTCTTAATTGGCTGATGGATTGCAGCTCCCATTCCCGCTGAGATCGCCGGAATCAATTGGGTGAGTGATCAATTGGCCATGGAATCCGACACGTGTATGGCCAGCTTAACGCATTGGTCTACCTAAATCTGATCATTTTAGGTGTTTTTTTGGTTGCTGCTAAAAAGGTTTTCCAGCTGACAATTTTCTATATTTTGTAGAAACTATATTGGTGTGATCTTTATATTATATTTGTAGACTTCTCTCTTCCAGTGCATATGGTATGTGTTCTTACTGAGGGCGTCCATATCCAAAATCATCTGTTTAACTCTCTTAAGCCCCGCATACATGCTTAGATTTCCACCAGATTTTTTTTCACTGTGATCATCGGCCAAAAAATCAGGTGGAGATCTAAAGCTTAAAGGGTCGAAATCGGCCACCAAATTGATCTAAGCCATTACGGACATGTCCATAATTCTTAGATGGGCTTAATAATTTGGATGTCCAAAGTACGGGTATGTCTCCTCAGCTCTGTCAGGGATCTGATGGGGCTGAGAGCTAGCAGCTCCTCCCTCTCCCTTCATGTTGTTTCAGTGAGCAGAGGCTGCTAGCTCACAGTCTCTGTGACCTAATAGCCTCCGATTATGGACGATGCTGTCTCCCTGGTCCCCCTAGCTGCTCGCCCCTCCCCCCTGGCAGCTCTAGCAGCTAGGGGGACCTGACAGACAGTGCTGGCACACAAAGGGTGACCCGATCTTTCGGCAGATTGACCGCATGTGATGGTTAATGCCCCCATACACCTAACAATCATACCATACAATCTCTGTACAATCAACTTTTCTTCTACCAAAACCATGTAATATGAGGACCTTTCTAAACCTTCCAATCACTATGTGTTATATCAGGGAGGACCCGGCACTAAATTTTTTACATTTTTGTTGATAAATCTAATGTAAATGGTATGGAATGATCTAAAGCTAACCACATACAGCTCGATGAAGTAACATATAAGAGGAACATCGGGCTTCGTGCACGCTCATGGCTCCCAATGTTCCTCTAATCTGTTACTTCATCTGAGCCATCCACGGTTCCTTGTTGGAAAACATGTTGGAAAACCTTGGTCGAAAGCGCTGTCCCCATCCAATGAAAAATGGACAGGCTTCGAGCTGAGCCAGACACACAGGCAGCCAAGCTGCACACACATGCTGTGTGTTCAGCTAGCTGCTCTGTGTGTGTGAAGGGGGCGTGGCCAGCACAGACCCAGCTCTGCAAGAAGTTGAGGGAGCTGGCTGCAGGCTGGGTGCTTTCCACAGCCGGAGAAGCTGTCTGCTTCTCAGGCTGTGGAAAGGAGAGGCCCGGGGGACCGAAAAGGGTCCCCATCGAACAGGAATTGATGTGCCCATGTGGTGCACATTGATTACTGTTCGATTGACCCGCGATTAATCACAGTGTGGTGACGTCACCACTCTGTGATTTAGCGCTGGTGGATTGCACGGGAATCTACCCATGTATACCCAGCTTAAAGGTTTATGGGGGCTTTACATTTTTTAAAACTGTTATTCCATTTGCAGTACTTTGAGCACCGATAAGATTTCTGTCGCCGGGAATGATTTGGTTATTATGAAATAGTTTCTATGGACAGGAGAAGTAACGATAATGATCTTTGGCGGATCACTTAATGACACGGACAGAAAACTGCACAGACACTAGATTTGGCCATAAAAAATAATGTCATCCTGCAATTGTCTAGCGTCTGTATCTACCTTTAGAACCAGCTCTTGGTGCTGTATTTTGGTTGTGTTGATCTGCAGTAAAGCTGGGCATACACACGGCGACCATCGCCGACATCTGCCGCCGATTTCTTCCGGGATTGTAAACGTGATGACGTCATCACGTTTACAATCCCATTGCATTCTGGGGCGCTTTAGTCGGCTGGGCACCCTTTGTGTGCCGGCCATAAGCTACAATGAAGCGGCCGCTTCATTGTAGCTTATGGCATCGGCTTCCATCGGCTCGCGCCGGCCAGAGATTTTCCGACATGTCGGATCTCTGGCCGGCCGAGAAGTGGGGCGACAGGGATCTGTCGCCCCATGTGGGCACATGCCGATAAGCGGCCGATTTTTAACCTGACCGACAGCGTGAGCGCGCACGCCCATTGGCCAGGTTAAAAATCGGCTGCTTATCGGCATGTGTATGGCTAGCATTAGCCACTAAAATCAGTCCAGATTGAGTCAATATATATAAAATGTTATAACATATCAATGCACTTTTTTGGGCAGAATGTAAACGCATGTGTTGGTTGATGAATGATTTTTTGTTTTTGTTTTGCCCTTTAGGTCAAGTATTTGTTTTCAGACAAAACTGGAACTTTAACTTGCAATGTCATGCACTTCAAGAAATGTAGCATTGGTGGTATTACATATGGGTAAGTATATCCACAACCTGTACAAACTTATATGTGCAAGGAGGATAGAAATCAACTATATTTATTCGGCGCAGTATGTTATAATAAATAATTATAATTACTGTATATATGCGAGTGTAAGCAGACCGGAATATACATCATTTCAGAGAAAAATCAGGAAAAACTAAATGACCCGAGAGGGGATGCAGCAGCTAAGGCTCAGAAACACACAGCAAATGTTTTGAGATGTTATTATTTAATTCAGACGATATGTAGGTTAATTACAAAGCCCCTGAACATGATATCATCACCACAATTGCTGGAGATGTAGAGAAAGTATGTGGGAACATTGTAAAGAAAAAGGTATTGCTCTAGCATGTGAAGTTTTGCACAAATTAAGTTAAAGTAAAGTCAACTTAAAAACTTCAATTTGACTTTGAACCTAATTTATGCAATAAGTACATATACTAGAGCAATATTTTTTTTTCTGATGTTCCCACAACCCTTCTCTACATCTCCATGTTGCTGTTGATAGCATGTTCAGGGCTTTGCAATTCACTCTTAAAGTCCACCTACAAAATGCTGTGATTTTCATTTCTTGACCCGAATATAAGCCGAATTTCATCTTTTGAGCACATTTCAGGTGCTGAAAAATCCGATTTATATTCGAGTATATAGAGTAATTAATAATAATAGAAGGATCATAAAATAGTTTAACATACTAAAAGGAGAAGCAGAGTATGACATTTTGTATTGTGTTCTGGCCTTCTGGCTGCAATTTGGACTTCTACAGTCAGTCATAATTATTGGGACATCGACACAATTCTAACATTTTTGGCTCTATACATTCCCTCATATATCCCAATTACAATGTGCAGATAAAAAGTCCAGAGTTCATTTTAATTGTGCTATTTCCATTTGGAAACTGTTGCTGTCAACTCTCAAGAACTTACAGTAGAGTTAAGCTGGCCATACACCTTTAGATCTCTCTGTCATATATCCTTTAGATCTACCAATAACTATGTAGTGCTGGGTCCTCTGCGATTGAACACATGTAGACTTGATGGTTTAGAAAGTCCCTCATATTACATGGTTTTGGAGATCTTAATGAGATCTAAAGGATATCTGACAGAGAAATCTAAAGGTGTATGGGAGTCCTTAGTAGAGTAAACCTTAGAAGATGTAAAAGCTGGGGTCGCAGGCAGCAATAAAATCTTTACTCTAACCAACCTTTAATTAAATTACATGGCATGTGTTTAGATACAAAATAAATGTGCATTATACAAACACCATCATGAGATTATGTGACCAGATAATATCTGGAGATGTATACTTTTTAAGTTTAGTATTTTCTTCTTCTTTAGAATAACCCAGCAATTGTCATCTATGTAGAAGCGATAGCAGATTGTTAGACATGAAACTAAAACTGAGCCTCCACTATATACCTTTTCTTCAAGTCAGTGTCATTTTCCGATTTGTGTAGCCAGACTTACAATGTGTTGTTGCAGTGATGAATAATTCATATATATTTCCATATATTTCACCTCGCTTTTTATTTTCACATAACTGGAAGACACTTTCCAGAATTTGAGAGAGAACGCTCCTCTGAAGATTTCAGGTAAATATGTCTATGCTACTGTTTGTTTGTTACCCTGATACAAGTTCTATTCATATATATATATATATATCACTGGGTTCATTCTGAAAAAAGGCTCCTTATCCCATATATATATTTATCTGAAAATAGGTTTAAATTCTTACCCTCTGGGGTGTATAGTCCAAGCCAGAGGGGAGAATTTGTTTGAGTACCCTCTTACCCTGGGATTTTAGTAGAGCTTGAGATGAAATGTTAGAAATCAACTATGTCTATCGTTATTCTCTCAATTTGGAACAATTCCAAGGCAGCATTAAAATCAGGTTTTAGGAACAAAGTCAAGCCTGTACCTAGTGCAACAAAGTCAAGTCTGTAAATGTTAAAATAAAATCTAAAATACACACAATAAAAGAGGTACTGAGCAGCCTTAGCAGGGGCCATGTGTCTTCAGCTGTGTGGATTCCAGGAGGATGTCACTTCCTGTAACGGATACATCACTTCCTGGTTACAGATGCCATTGGGTTCACTGGGATCAATGGCAGCCCTTTGTCAACAAAGTTGTCTGTTACAGGGGCAGCATACTCCCCCTTCATATTGGGAGCTACACACCTACACACAGAGTAATCACCCACCTTTCATACTGGCCCACTTTTATCATGTGATCTCTGCTACCATACACCTACTGAGGACACTTCCGGCCACTGACATCACTTCGACTGTGTAACCGCTGCTGACAGTTGTGTGCTTCTATTTATTAACTTTGTTTTAAAAGGTGCAATGTGTCATGGCAAAGGCTGTAGTCTTCGTTTATCATAGCGAACCCTACAAGGAGTGTTTACATTGTGTACTGCAGGGTATGGCTGTTTTACAGAGAACAATGCAAAGGCCAATGAACCAGAGTGCAATGACCATGACAAGGCCATCCTAATTCAGGTTTCTCCGATGGATAAGGAGGTTTCCAAGCCTGACAAAAGCCACCTGTATGGGGAAAACTAAGCAGAAATTAGTCTTGTCTGGACAGAAAAGATAGAACGTTATTCACAAAAAGAGACCATGTATTCTAAAAATTTATGGATTCTACTTTGACGATCCTTAAAAACAATCCCATTGTATCCTACCTAGGCGACTTCCTCTACCAATGAGTGTGAATGTTTCTCAAACAAAACATCATGCCTCTACTCGGAAAGGCCTTAGGGCGAATGCACTCTTTTGTTATAACTTCATTTATATAAAATATAATTCTCTTATTCCTGACGGAAAACCCCAGCGTTAGACAACCTTGTTTCTTCCATTTCCAAAGTGACTCTGCTAAATACTTATTTGATATGTTTGTATAACAAAAAGTCTTTAATCTTCTTATTTATGGTTCGCACACAATTATTTTATTCCTTAATCCAATGCCAGGCGAAGTCTAACCAGCATAACCAGGGGAGCTTTGTGGGTCTCCTTGGCAGAGGACATGCGAAATGAGCTCTCTGTGTTTATATTACATACCAGCACATGCATTGAACAGGACTAGGCAGAACGTAAACAGTCCATGTTAAGAAAGAAAAAAAAAAACTTAAGTGTTTGAATACATTTTCCTATTTTTTGAAATGAGTTAATGTGCCAGAACTGTCCTTGTTAGCTGTTTCTCATTAATATGTATTACTATGGAAAAATTTGGTCATTGTTATTAGAATTCGTATGGGATATTTTCTCATTCTTGTCAGAATAACTTATTGGAAGGAAACAGTTAAAAATTCATATTCATATACTCGGGGAGCATTAACAGTGATTTCACATGGCATGATGATACATCGGACAACTGATAGGCCCGGTGGTTGCATGCTTTACATAACAGATACTCATCTTACATCTTTTATCTCTTTCATATAACACTGATGCTGAATATACATGTATTGTAAAGCCTGTTACAGAGGAGGGACCTTTGCTGTTCATAGGAAGTCCAAGCGGAGCTTTAGACAATTTTAACACGCTAATCAGGGGCAGTGTAGGGCAGTGTTAGGCCAAGTTTCCACTGGTTTCAGTGAAGCATCAAAGTTTAACTCATCCTACAATTCTAGGGCAAAAAACATCCATTGCGCTTTTAAAGCATTTCAGGCCTTATCACTGGGCACATTAGGAAGGGCTAACGGAAAGCAACATGGTAAGCCATGTTGAAAATGCAGCAACGCGACGCTTGAGCTTCTGTGTGTACTACTTCTGGCATACTAGCGTGTTTTTAGGCATCTAAAATGATAGTCAATGCAACTATACCATAACGTTACATGAAAAAATGCTTAAATACATGTGAAAAACTTGTGAAGAAAAATTAGTTTTTGACCCGTTAGACCCTTTGGGTGTACTTCAGTGGCCCCCCTTGGTCCTCCACTTGCCCTATGCAATTCCTATACCCTATGCATTAACAGTTGGGGGGGGGGGCCAAAACCTGACTGTTAATGCAAAGGGCATAGGAATTCACTTGTCCGCCGACCCCCTCCGCTGACGAGTCCTTAGTTGGAATCTTCTTAGAGCGGGAAGAGGACGAGAGGTGAGGGCCTTGCTTAGGCACTTTCTGGGTCACTGATTGGCTTTCACATATGCCAATCAGCCTGCTCAGCTGGAGCAGTCGGTAGACTGGAAAGTGCCTATGCTCCTACTATTTCACCAACGAACAGAGGATGATTGTATAACATATACTGTGGCACATAACCTGAGAATAGGGGCACATAACCTTTGATGATATATATGACACAAAATGTGCATTACCATACTACAGTGTTCAGTGTACAGAGTTTTCTAACGCTCAAAGTGTCATTTAAAACAAGTTTTGTTATTCATAAATTTAAAACAATGTCTTCTAGCTATGTATGCTCTCATTTTACAAAATGCTTATACAAGTCAGTATAGATTGAAAATGTTATGTGCGGCCCTTTAGTGATGCTAAGGGCCGGACTTGTGGCCCTCTAGTTGCTCACCACTGCGTTAGACCATGATGCCACACTAAAGCCAGTGTAAGGTCTACAAAGGAGACAAAGGTTTTAAAAGTAAAAAATAAAAAAACCCAACATAAACCAGGTTTTAATATACCTTAGTATTCAGTGTTAACATGAAATGTGTTACGTATAGCAGGAAGAACATGTACCTGAACTATGGATATTAAGCTAATAACATATTCTTAATATAGTTTACATAGTTAACATAGTTTAAGAAATAAACCATGGATGATCATCTTAGTTGCTTTTCATGGTAAGTTATTTCCCAAGGATCATAACAAACACTCTAAAGTCAGTTGATTTCTAATAGCCTTGAAACATCTGCTGGTTGTTAACATTAGAGTTAAGTCATGGTCAAGCTGAAGTCCTGTTTTTAGCTTGCATATTATTGGGCATGTTTTGCTCCCAATCATGTAAATTTGCAAATTTTCTAAAGTAAAGCTGGGTTGATAATTTGTTTTGCACACCTAACACAGGAAAGCTACGCAGCCACAAAATGTGTTGCAGTAAACCACAGGCACAACAGCAGACTACCATAGAAATAAAAATGCGCAGTTCTATATTTGGGTGTTTTAATGGCATTTCTAGGTTTTTGAGTGCACTGCCTTTACATAATGTACTACTTTAGAAAAGTGTGAACCTGTAAATAGGAATGTTGCAAGTCAACATGTTTCTTTGCATGTAAATCAGCCCAACCACTCCAGTCAATGATCCCGATGTATGTGTTTTAAGGAAAAAAATTTAAAAACATGTCTCACTTCTCTGCGCACACATTAGGACTGATATGGTAAGGCTATGTTCTCAGAGGCTGTTGACACTGGCATTTGGGATCTTGGCGTTATCTAGGGGCTGCCAATGTTATGCTCATTCAAGATACCCAAGTAAGTTTTGACATAAGTTATTGCAAAAACATACTCATCTTTTTCTTAACTTCCCTAGCGGTTGAGACGAGTCCAGCTCTTCCAGTGCTGACGGCGCTCACTCACCTGTCCAAGCGTCCGCAGCGGCTCCGATCGGCTCCGATCGGCTCTCTCATGCTTCCTGTGTGGAAGTAGATCCCTCCCCCCGGTGTCA
>CM070033.1:27246636-27268152 GCA_036250615.1 Ptychadena robeensis
CTTCGATCGGGCTTGGTTGATCGGGCTATTTATCGGGCTGTGTATGGCTAGCATTAGGCCCTCATGCTGACATTTGGCAGCTGCTCTGAAATCACCTGCCCTCTGCTGAGGAGACTTGTAAAATAATAAGTAACTCCCATATACTACCTTATGGGTGAACACACGAAAATAGATCCAGGGTGGCTGCGGGTTTCGGCCTCTGCCAACTGTGTGAATGAGACCTCAGACTGGTTGCCCCACTACAATCAGCACACTTTATAATTTGTTCTTTTTACCCAAGACATACACAAATGATTTGCCTTAGCAAGCCATTTGATATAGATATCTTAGAAGAGTATACATTAAATATGACATGTGGCTGGATAATGATTCCTGACAGAACAGGATCTGGACTGTGATTCATGATAAATAAATGAAATGGCTGCTGTTATCTGAGTAACACTCTGCTTAGATGGTATTTGAGGCATCCCTGGTGTGACGCCACTAACAAGACATGTAAGCTTACACTTGATGAGTAAATAGATGATCCGAAGCTGCCTACTATGGTCCTGTAAGGTGTCTGGTGTCTGTGAATCCCATTTGTCAGGAATGTGATACGACTTAGTGGTGGCTGATGTGACAGCTCCACTATCAAAGCATGTGTGGCTGTCTAATTACACTTAAGGGAGAACTCTACATAAATCATGCAATTTTGATATATTGAAGTTTTTTAGATATTTCAGAGAGGACCTATATTATGTAAAAATATGCACATATACTTCCTTGGAGATATATATTAAAAACAGTAATATACACTCTCATGGGGAAACTCATCCTCATGGTTCTCTATGGTGCTGCTTACAAACCCTAGGTATTTGTCACACGATCAGTGATGATCAACATCAGTGTTCAGATTGAGAAAAGATGTGGTCAAATTCCTAGACATTTACTTCACCAGGAATACTAGCTACTGAGATAGCACAATACATCACTAATCTATAAACATAGAGTAGCTGTAAAGCTAGGCATAAACGTCTTGATTCCATCGGCGTGCGCGGTGATTGAGCTCGAATCAATAAAAAAATTCGAGCAGGCACCAGTTTCTTCAAGTCAGATAAATCGATTGAACAGGGAACCAACATGTTGGTAAACTCTGTTTGATTAACATTGCCGAGGGACCAAGGGTCCCCATCTAAGGTATCAACACGATCAAGGCTCAGAAGTGCTGCACATCATTTCTCTGTTCCATCAAGGAAGCTTGAGCACAGCACAATGACGTCATTATGCTGCTCTTGAGGGCTCCTTAATTCCACGGCCATCGACCCGTGTATGGGGTGGTTTACACGGTTTACCAATGATAAGAACAAGAAAATGATAAAACTGAAGGATTTTGGCAGTCAAAACCACTAACAAACAAAAGTTAAAACCTTGCTTTTATTCAAAATCTAATCCCAAACCTAAATCTTTAATATGTAAAGAAATACAAAGGATATTTATCTTATCCATCTGCAAGTCCATTCATTGTCTTCATCGTTTCATCGTTTATTTGTCTTGTTCATTTACCAGGCAATACATTCCAGCTATAAAAGTGTCATAAAGAATCAACTCCCGAATCAAAATGATTTGCACAATGTTCCTAGCTGAATCCTTATAAACAGTTGTAAACATTAAATATCTGTCTGGTCGATACCATTGATCAGGGGTGTGAAACTATGGCCCTGGGGCCAAAACTGGCCCACAGTGGGTTATTTATGGACAGCGAGATAAAAAAAAAGTGTTATTTGAGTAATGAATGGCACAGATGAGTCTTTTATTTGACACTTGATGTCACATGTAGTAAAGTATTACACTTTGCTTGTTCCAGATTCAATGTTTAAGTTAAACTTATGTTTTTCAACATTTGTATATTTTCAATAAATATTAAGGTTGGCCCTGGACTTTGTCCAAGATTTTTATTTTGACCCACAGTTTATTTGACCCCTGCTGTAGAGATCATGTAGCAACTTTTACTAGTCAACTGGACATTCAGTATTTATTATCACGGTAAGACAAGGAGCCCAAAGGCAATGATAAAGTTTTTTCAGTCTAAATGCTCATAGCCAAAGCGGGGAAACTGAATATATCTGTGGACCAGCCTTAGGGCTTGTCTCCACTTTGGTGATTATCCTCGATCACGCCCATGTATTTGAATGGGCTCTTCCTCATTGAACACCAACCGGGTGTGGCAGTTCCATTGCTGAGTCTTCACTGATTCACTGGTGAAAGTTGTCTGTGATGGATTCTTCTAGTTAAGTTCCTATGTTCCATAGTATCCAGAATGTGATGAATTGCACAATTTAATGCACATTTAGTCTGCCAATGCACACAATTGCTTTTTTTTTAGTAATTTGTATTAATTTCACCACAATCTCCGAATTCAGCCCACAGCTCTGGTGATCAAAGAGTTCCTGACTCTGCTTGCTGTATGTCACACGGTGGTTCCTGAAAAAGATGGCGACACAATCATTTACCAGGCCTCATCTCCAGGTTAGTGAACTTACTAAATTAAGAATTAATATAATGCTACAGAGACAAAATAATAGAAGCCTAAAAAGTGGATTACTTTGCCTTAGGAGCCATTGTTAAATGCTATTCTTTGGCTGCCTAAAGCATTCTTGTATACAGACGGTCGGTCGGACGAAAATCAGGTGTGCCCACCTGGCCAGATGGACCAGGAATCTGCTGCATGTGGGATTGCACAGTGATACATGCCAGGCCCGTAAATACCTGTCCGATCCCATTACTTTGGAAGGGGATGGAATGTTCCCATCCAAAGTAATGGCCGGCACACAAAGGATGCCCGGCCGATTCTTGGCACTAGTGGCCGTGCATGATGAGGTCATCACACATGGTTGAAATCGGCAGCAAAATGACTCATCTATGCCCACTTTATCCATATGTTACAACCCGTCTATGCCCTCCTTTAGCCAAATGATTGACCATGCGTGATGACTTCATCACGCACAGTCAATCTGCCGAGAAATCGGCAGCAAAACGACCCGGCTATGCCCAGTTTTTGCCATATGTTACTTCTAAAGTCACAGTGCTTATTGTAACAGCACAGAGAGAAATAAGGTGGTGCATAGTGCAAACAGTTAAATTAGCAATGTTCCTTCCACATTTTTCATTCAGGATAAAGTAGGGGATGATGTTTTTTGTCATCTACGTCCCAATAGAGAGGTTTTCACTTACTTCCTATGATATAATAAATAATGTCCCATGTTTTTTGTAGATGAAGGTGCTTTAGTAAAAGGTGCAAGAAAACTGGGCTACACGTTTACTGGAAGAACGCCGCGTTCCGTCATTATAGATGCTGTAAGTGTTGTCTGGATAAAACATGCATGTAGTGTTTAATCTTTCTATGATTATGAGTTTCAGGTAAGTGCCATCTGAGTTATAGGTATCTTTACATATTTTTTTTAATTGCAAGTGCAGTATGCTGGAAATGTCTGTAAAGTTAGTATTGTTGTGTCCGTGCGGGGTTCTGGGTATCTTCAGTATGTTGACATTTGTCCCCCCAAAATACCAACGGTGACCACTATCAAGAGTGGATTTTACCCTCACCTTTGTAAAGTATACTCTCTTCTAATATGTGAAATCTCACATTGTGAAGTCCCCCATTGGGATACAAACATCAGTTCAAACCTGACAAATTACCATTCTTACTTGCTTGTAAAACAAAATTACATATTATAGAATATTGTAATAAATAAGGATGAGCGGCATAGGCAATAATCAAATTCACAATATTTCGCAAAATATTATACTAATATTTGAATCGATATGCGTAAATTTAAATATTTGCGGTATGACCATGTATTGCAAAAAATTTCATATTCTGAAAATAATATTCAGATTGCGAAAATCTTCAAAATAAATGGCCACATGCTATGTTTATTTTTTGGAATGCAAATATGATTTTTGCAATACATGTCCATACCGCTAATATCCGCCGACATATTCGACATTCGAATATTTAAGTTCAACACCCGTAATAAAGCAGACCATCTAGTTAAAATAAATGTTAGAGTTCTTCCTCTACCAATGAGAGCTCTGTTATAGGGGGATTGCATGATGTTAATATCAAGTCAGATTAGGAGTCTTAACATTAGTTGCTTTTCAAAGCACATTTAATGATTTTGTAATGAACACTTACCTGTTAGCTGTGCAAATTGTACTTTGTTCAAAGCTCTCTGGATTTCAACTTTAATAAACAACAAATTGAAAAAAAGTTATTGTATTTAAGTATGCATTCTTTTGTATGGCATGTGTTAAAAAAATATTTTGAATAACACCTATAGGTGGGTTAAAACAATATAGGAAAGACTAACTGTATACTGATTTGAATAACACGTACCCCCAGATGTTACTTCCTCTAGAGCTTTATTATTATAACATACACATATTCGCTATAGGTGGGTATACACCTGTAGATTTTTTCTTCAAACAACTGCCAACTAGATTTTTTGATCAATGTCGTTGTCAAACTTTGTTCGTATCAATTGTAACATTAGATTTTTTTGTTCATCCATCGCGATATCGTATGAAAATACATTTGAAATTTCAACGACAGATAAAAATTTACCAACATGACCTTTCGAACGTTTTTTAGTTTGAGGTCAAACAAAATGTATCCATCGAAAAAATTGGCCATTCTAGATTTTTGTTCAATCAACCAAAAAAACTTTGTTTTTTGTTGATTGAACGAAAAAATCTACACGTGTAAACTCACCTTCATTCATGTGTCAACATTTGTGATTACCTTGATATTAGTACACCCATGGTATTCTTCAAGAAGATAGAATAATCAGGTTCCTTCTGTAAGTAGAGTCAGATGACCATTTCTAATTTCATTGGTTAATGTTAACTCGTGGGTTGTCAAAAATCCTTTCCCAATAAATTCTCCAAATATGCTCATATCCTGCAATTTGACATCAGGATGACTCTATGGGTGCGAACATGAGTGAGTGTTGTGCATACAGTAAACATTGGCTTTGCGTAGAAGTCCTGCCTGTGTAACTATTACCCACGTGGTGGCAGTGTTTTCAAACCTAACTCTTTTCCCAGCCAGAAAAACATCAGATTTGTTTTCTTCTTCTTCTAGATGGGCACAGAGCAGAGCTTTGAAATTCTCAATGTGCTGGAATTCTCAAGGTAACGTTATCCACCACTTATCACTAATTTAATTGCAGCTCTCCCTTGTGCTGTGTATTTATCTTTTTATTCACGCTATCTGTTAGTTCAATCACTATTGTGCCCCGTGATGTATATTATGAAATCATTATTTCATCATTGAGAAGGGAACAGTGTGTTGGTTCACATTACCCCTCTTACCACAAGGAAAATATTTCCAGAAAATGAAAGGCAATGCAGAGTATCTCTTACACATCTAATGTTTAACTATAATAAACTCAGAGTAGGAAAATAATGAATTGATTATTGTTAGGTCCTTAGGTAAAGCTCTTTGTTCTATTTTTAAATCCTAATGGATTACAGTGACCTAAGAAGTGTGAATTTCATATTGTTTTTGGTCACCGCATTTCCTTTTTCTTGGACCAAACCTATGGGCATTAACCTTGAAGATGATTATGAAAATACCTTACAGCAAATGTAATGCATGGAGGTCCCTTCAACATAAACAATAACCCAAACTTAAAATATATCTCAAAGGTTTTTTTAATAACTCCACAAAGGTTTTATTGCTGGGATCATGACCTAACTGTCCTGATGACCACTGGGACCAAGAGTGATGGGGGGGGGGGGCGAATCTTCTAGCCGGCATACACTCTGTGACACTAGTCTAAGCATGGTTTCCCTTCCCCATAGACAGTTTCCATTAACTAACAGGTATGTCATCAGGACAAGACAGCAACATTGAAAATCTGACAAAGGTGCCAATGGTTCATTACTCAAAACAAATTAAAAAAAATTTGAAGTAACCATACACTTTAAAAATAAGCCCCCCATACACCTTTATATCACACCATACAATTTCCATTGGATTGACCAACAACTATGTAGTGCCTGTTCCTCCCTGATAGAATACATAGTGATTGGTAGGTTTAGAGAGGTCCTCATATTACATGGTTTTGGTAAAAGAAAAATTGATTGTACAGAAATTTGATGGTAAGATTTTAAGGTATATGGGGGCATTAAGATCCAAATCTGCTTCTAATTAAACAATTTAAATCAGGGTTCCCTACATGTTTTGGCTTGCAAGATACTTTTAAAATTACTAAGTCAAATGATTCACTAACATAAAGAAAAGAGGGGCTATTTACAGTGTATTGAAGGATATATACAGCTTCATCAACTCCAGAGGGCAGAGATGGGGACAAAGCATAGGGATTTTACACTGCCAGCTGTTGCTACCAGCTGCTGAGACACGTGGACAGGGGTGCTGTAGGCTCTCACCGGGAGAATAAGCAGTCTAGTCAGGGGGTCACGCTTGGGACAGTGGAGATTACCTCACCCAGGGATTCTCGTCTGGGGACACATCTGAAGGAAGCTGCAGTCTCCATGGAAGCATCATCAGAAAAGCCCAGAATGTTCTGAGGAACTAATATTTATAACCTCAGAAAGGGGCTGGCGTAAGACTGGCGTACCTGTAGCTGGGCAGAACAGAATTGTTACATTAAAGCAGAGAGCCAATCCCTGTGCCCCGCATGGCGGCGTGCAACCTACATCCCGCTATGATACCGGGCCTGCCCCTGCGGGCCAGACACCATCCCCATCCGCATCTGCACTGGCACTTATTCGCCTGGTTCATACGCCCCGGCGGGGACTCTCTTTTGTTGCACAGCGCCTGTCCTTTAGTGTTTTGTATTCCATTGTGATTTCGTCATGTCTGCTGATGTTCCTAATTGTTGTGATTTTCTGTGTAAACTCTAATAAAAATTTTAATACTTAAAAAAAAAAAAGCAGAGAGCCAAAACATTGGAAAAAAACATTAAGCCTGTCTTTGCAAAAAGAGGCAACTGGTAAACAACAAGTTTAGAACTTAAAGGGACATACACCAACTATATAAAGCACTATGCTGGCATATATACATAGCACCGGGACACCGGAAACTTTATTTAGGTAAGTACTTTAAATTATATTGAATACAGCTTTCTAAGCAGAAAGCTGTATTCAGTGCAATTTAAATATCTGGCTGCCTGCACATCCTTCCTCCCCCCGCGTGTCACAAAAGTAATGACGTAACACCAGAGGGAGGAGGGATCCACTGCCTTTTCCGGAAGTGATGCTTTAAAATCCATCAAAATACCTAGAAAACTCATCAGATACTTTAACATTCTACTGAAATTTACCAACATGTCCGATCACTGCACAATCAATTTTATGTCCGTTTATAATCACATTGTATTTTAAGGCGATCTAATGACAAAATCGAACCTTGTATACCTACCTTTAGTCTGTAATATGGAAATGTTCCAGCACCATTGACAAGCTTTTGACCATTTTTTTTTTTTTGTGATAAAGCTTTTAAAACTAGGTTAACCCTGTTAAGCCACAGATCCATTTTTTATTTCGGTAAATCATAACGTTTAATGCTCAAAATGTAGTTTAAGTAGTAATGCTTTCTATGTGGCTGTTTGATATCAACACACTTTAGCTTAAAATGCCTTAAGCAGGATATTCGAGCCGTCTGATGTATCCTGCAGCAGCGTAATGACGTCATCACGCTGCTGACAGATATCGGAGAAGCCGGGGAGAGCAGACCTGCCACTCCCCGGCTTCTCCTCCTCAGCCGAGCTTTGCCTGGAGACCCAGGCAAAGCATCGGACATCGCTGTATTAACGGTCATGTCTGATAAGGCTGTTTTCGAGCGGGATTGATTTGTCCCGCTCAAAAAACAGCGCAAGGGGCAGATTATATGGGTCAGCTATGGGCCACATCTGTACCCTGCCTTAGAAAGGATAATTTTTTCAGACACATTCATGAAGATCTGTAGCTCTTGTGAAGGAAATATCACAGTTCTGTTGGGACTTTGGAGCTTGGAGACATATCATTAGGAGGGTCTGGGTTAAACACAACAGCTTCACCTTCTGATTAGAGTATTCAGTGGAGGTATCATCCTATATGTATATGTCCACAATCACAGCCTTCAGTATCCATCATGTAACCTTTTATCTGACTGCATGTGTTTGCTTTATGCTGTAAATGTGTCCTGTCTGTCTGTCTAGCCATCTAGAAATGGATTTAACAGCAAACTATCTGAGCACCGTTAGCACTTTGGATGATACATCAATAGGTTCTTTAACTTCACAGTTAAAGATAAATAGCATAATGCATATGTGAACAATGTCCTCATTACTCCCATGGCAGGACTAGGCTTCCTGAACTAGCCTGAGCAATGTCTCCCTCCTAATACATTTAATGTCTTCTAGGAAAGTCCCACTAATGAGGAACCCACATCCAGGTCTTTCTGCCAAGCAAAAGTTATGAGCCATCCATCTTTTTCTGAGTAAAACTGAGTGTTTGTATCATACTATAGCTAGTACCATCAGGCATAGTACGGAACTCTCTCTCATATTATCTCAGATCCTGTACAAAAACTGTGGCTGACCACTCTCTGTAGGGTGCCACATTTGTGTTTTCAATCATTACAAAGTTGAAGCCAGTTTTTAATCAGTCATTTTTCCGATGTGTTGTTTTGTTCTTTGTTATGGAGCCTTTAGATCTTTGTGGTTCTTATAAATACTGGACCTGATGCATCAAGTGCTCCTTGTAATATTGTTCCAGACCACATTGTTATTACTATTTGATATAGTAAAGTTATTATTGGAAAGTGTAAATGTGATACTGCTCAGTAATTGCAGACTAACATATACTTCATGTGAGTAGTATCATGTATCATTCAATGGAATCTGCAAAATGTTCCTTTTTTAATAAATTGTGTGTAATTAAAAAACTAGTGACTCTAATTGCTGAAAAACAAGTGTGAATATGCCCACCAGCAAAATTCCATTCATAATGCTTTTCAGTATAAGTCAGCAAAGTGGAATAGCAGTCTAAACACTGGTGCTACTGAAGCTGAGATGCCGCTTTTGTTACTGGTGCTGTGATATGCCACATTCTGCTTTCACCATTGGTGCTTTTAAATACCGGATAACGGTCTCACCATTGGTGCTCTGATGTCCCAGATAACACTCTCACCACTGGTGCTCACATGTCCCAGATAACACTCACCTTCTGCTGTGATATCCGGGATACCGCTCTTACCACTGGTGCTCAGATATCTGGGATAACGCTCTCACCACTGGTGCTCTGATATCTGGGATAATGCCCTCACCACTGGTGCTCAGATATCTAGGATAACACTCTCACCACTGGTGCTAAGATATCCGGGATACCGCTCGTACCACTGGTACTCAGATATCCGGGATACTGCTCTTGCCACTGGAGCTCTGATATCCAGGATACCGCTCTCACCATTGGTGCTCTGATATCCAGGACACCACTCTCACCTCTAGAGCTCAAATATCTGTCATACTGCTGTCACCTCTGGTGCTCTGATATCCGGGATACCGCTCTCACCACTGGTGCTCTGATGTCTGGGATACTGCTCGCACCACTGGTGCTCTGATATTCGGATACCTGCTGTCACCTCTGATGCTCTGATATCTGGGATACTGCTCTCACCAATGGTGCTCTGATATTTGGATACCGTTCTCACCACTGGAGCTCTGATATCTGGGATACCGCTCTCACCATTGGTGCTCTGATATCTGGGATACTGCTATCACCACTGGTGCTCTGATATCCTGGGATATCGCTCTCACCACTGGAGCTCTGATATCTGGGATAACGGTCTCACCACTGGTGCTCAGATATCCTGGGACACCGCTCTCACCACTGGAGCTCTGATATCCTGGGACACCGCTCTCACCACTTGTGCTCTGATATGCGGGATACCCCTCTCACCACTGGTGCTCTGATATCCAGGATACTGCTCTCAACACTGGTGCTCTGATATCTGGGATAACACTCTCACCACTGGTGCTCTGATATCCGGAAAACCGCTTTTACCACTGGTACTCAGATATCGGGGATACTGCGCTAGCCACTGGTGCTCTGATATCAGGAATAATGCTCTCACCACTGGTGCTCTGATATCCAGGATACCGCTCTCACCATTGGTACTCAGATATCTGGGATACTGCTCTAACCACTGGTGCTCTGATATCCGGGATAATGCTCTCACCACTGGTGCTCTGATATCCAGGATACCCCTCTCACCACTGGTGCTCTGATATCCGGGATACTGCTCTCACCTCTGGTGCTCAGATATCTTGGGATACCGCTCTCACCACTGGAGCTCTGATATCTGGGATACTGCTCTCACCACTTGTGCTCTGATATGCGGGATACCCCTCTCACCACTGGTATTGGTGCCTTATGTTAAAATGCACTGGGTAATTTTAGTCTTGTGTGGGAATAGAACAATGGATAATTTGCCCCAGATGAGCTAGCTTTACTAGAAGACCTTTAAGTACTAAAACACTGCAACTTATAACATCAATAGACATTGTAATATGTTTTATCAGTACACACTGTAACTACACAAATTGTATATTATGTATCTGAACAATGTACTTGTTCCTTTCTGGATCATAGGGTCACATTGTCTCTGCTCTCTGACCTTCAGCCATGGAAATTTGGGTGATAACTGCATTTCCATTTTCTGACTACTTCAAGTAATTAGTGCATACAGTGTAATCACTGGGGATCGGATTAATATGTTTATTAGGTCTTTGTATAATGAACTGCTTGATGAGCTTTTTTATCTATTGATCCATGCACCGAATTAGATGAAATCCACCTTCATGTGAAAACAATCCTTTCCTCTAACCTCATACAAAATATTCCATTACAGACAGAAATTCTTTACCAAAAGAGGCGTTGATGGCTAAAGGTGCAAGGGAATTTATATGTAGATCAAGTAGCCTTTCAATGTAAAATTGTATACCCAGCAATAGTAACATTTGTCAGGGCAATGAGTGATTTAGAGAAATAATCCAACTGTCACTTAACGTTGCAAGAAAAAAAATGTTTCCTCATTATAAGGATATACTTTGATTTTTAAGTGTTGACCTACCTTCCTGAAACAAGTAGCATAATATTAGATTAAAGTATATTTGAATGGAACGTATGTCGGCCACTCTCAATGATACCCTAGAGAAATGTTTATGCTATATGGCTAGGTGGGACAAAATTAAGGGGCTGTGATATCCCTCATTTTGTGTTGGCTTTAAATTGCAGATGTCATTTGGGGTGCCTTGGACTGGGTTTGGTGGCCCTAGTTGGCTTCTCTCTACTTTTCTTCCTCCCCACTTGCATTCTCTCTACTTTTCTTTTCTTTCCTTTTTTTCTTTTCTCTTTTTTTATTCTGAGCCCCCTGTATTTACTAATATATTGAGCTTGTGTGAGCTTATTCAACTTTTCCGGTCTCTCATTTGTATGCCACTCAACTGTGCCCTAATGTTCAATATAATTTGGTGCATGGCGACCTCCAGTTTGAGAGACCCCACTTTCCTAAGTTGCACCTTAGCACTGCTGTTTTTATTTGATGCTATTGATTTTTTTCTGTTATTGTTAATCGGATCAATCTCTTTTCTTTTTCCTCTCCTTGTATTGTATTGTTATATATATATATGTAATATATGTATATTTGATAACTTCATTTACTGATTCCGCACAGTGCGGGAAGCTGCTAGATTTTCATGTATTCACCTTTACATCTATAGGAGAACAAGCTGCCAGGATGTTCTCTCCATCGAAAGTTACTGAAATGTTTTTCTGTCTTTGGAGATGCATATTTGCACAACACCTTAAACCACGGGGAGTGAGGACTTTAGTCTGGGCACAGGGTTAATTAAATATTTTACTTCATGTAACATTTGTCCACAAGGCCATGCTGACTTCTCTGACTTTGGACATAATATTCTCTGGGAATCTATTACTTCGAGTCTCACAAGCCTTTTCTAATTATAAAACATTGGGATTCCAGACTTAGTCTGATGGAATACCATGCTGTCCCAGGAATAACAGAGTGGTTTTATAATAAATGGCATACATTCAATAGCTTTAACTGTGCACATGCTACTGACATGACCCTCTTTTCTTACTGACAGGATTCATCTTTTTGTTTGTTTCAGTAACAGAAAAAGGATGTCTGTGATTGTCCGGACCGCATCAGGGAATCTCAGACTCTACTGCAAGGGAGCTGTAAGTTTCCTGTCATTTCTCTTCCATTGTGGGATTTATCTTTGTTAATAGTTCGTAACAAGGTGCTCTACTTAAAGAACAGCCAGCTCTCTTTATACTGGTTTCAGTTATTAGTTTAGAACTAATAGAAATGTAATTATTTTATTGGGTTTACAAGCTTGGAGCTGTGGCATTCTGGACATGTACATAATTATTTTAGTATTTAAGTCAGAATTCATTATAGAAATTAGATGATGACCAAAGACCAAAAAGAAAGAATATTTTTGATCTGTATGGTTTACTTCATGGTAGAACTCGATGTTCAATAAGATGTCTGTAAAATTTTTTAGAAAGCATCCTAGCTGATAAGGTGTTGTCCTCTTACAGTGGCGTCACTAGGTTTGGTGTCATCTAGTGCCAGGAACCTATGGTGTCATCCAATGTGGTGTATATGGCATGCTGCGAGTAATTGTGTGGCAACTTTGGGTGTATGTATGTAAGTGTGTATATATTATTATTATTAACATTTATTTATATAGCGCCAGCATATTACGCAGCGCTGTACAATACATTAGAGAGGAGATACAACACAGTTTCACACACAGGTACAGGTAATGACAAGGAGTAGAGTAGGAGTAGAGGACCCTGCCCAGACGGGCTTACAATCTAATAGGTTGGGGAACAAGGTATACAATAGGTGGGTTTTTAGAGCTTTTTTGAAGGTGGCAAAGGTAGGAGCAAATCTGATGGGGCGAGGGAGGGAGTTCCAGAGAGTAGGAGCGGCCCTAGAGAAGTCTTGGAGCCGTGCAAGTGATGATATATATATATATTATATATATTATATACATATATATATAAATACACAGTATATATATATATATATACACACAAGACTTGGTGAACATATGGCAAACAGAAACACTTTTTTAATGCAAAAACATCTTACAATTATCCAGTTTGCCAACTACAAAATAAAACAAAATGTGTTACTAGGGAACTTGTTGTAGATAAAATTTTAAGTGACATAAGATAATGTCATAAAAATAATAGGGGCTCCACAGGAGGTTTTGGAATATGTTTCCCAGAAATCTGACCACCAAAACCAACGTCCCTTTTTTTTTCTAAAAAATTTCTGCCACGCCGCAGAACATCACATCACACTTACTCACCATACAGCAGAGATCTCCAAAGCAATGTGGTGTGTTATTTATTAAGTGAAGCTTCGATAACATATGAACTCTCTCAGCCCCACCTGAGTGTACTGTGTTCTGCTTTCATTTATATAGGCAAATGGTTTTATAGCAAACCTGTGTACAAACCATGGGAACACCAACTGCTGCCCCAATGTTAAAGTGTGTATATAAGCCAAATGTCTTATTTTAGATATGCCTGTGTACCAGTCAGGGATATTCCCCTTTTTCATCAAAGGTTTTCACCAACATGCCCATTGGAAGTCTTCTCTTCACCTTTGGTGAGAATGGTTATCAGAAGGGAGTGTTATTTTAGCATAAATTTGTGGCCCCAAGTATAAGCCAATCTCCCCTTTTTTGCCAAAAAGGTCATGTTAAACTGTCTGACTAACATTTAAACTAATGGGGCTGAGTTTAGGGTTAAGACTTATTTAAAGGGTAGATGACATACTTATTATTTACAACTGTAATCTTTTACATCTCTTCCCTTTCTGGTTCCCTCTGTTCTTGATACTTTCAGTATTAATTTTACTATGACTAATGCTTCCATCTAATTAATTTAGCCTTGTATGCACAATGAAGCGGTGTGGACCACAACACTAGGTGGCAAAATGATTCAATACTTACAAACATGTTTACATACAAGAACTGACAGAACCAGAGTGAAGAAGGAGAATGCAGCAGCGGCAGAGGAGTCTTATATGCAAGTATAGTCTGAATACACAGGCAACAATAGAAACCTATTAGATATATATTGAATTATTATTAATAATAAATCATTTTTATATAGCACCAACACTGCCTGGCCCAAAAAAAAATTTGCCACCAAAAAAAAAATTACGACACACATTCGCTCTGGCATTGTTTCGATAAGCTTCTGCAATGTCACAAGATTTATTTTTATTTAGTGTTGTATTATTTTTCACAAAGCTCTTGCATTGATGATGGTTGTGTTGAGGCCTTCTCCAGCACATCCCAAAGATTCTCAATAAGCTTAAGGTCTGGACACTGTGGTGGCCAATCCATGTGTGAAAATGATGTCTCATGCTCCCTGAACCACTCTTTTACAATTTGAGCCCGATGTATCCTGGCATTGTCATCTTGGAATATACCCGTGCAATCAGGGAAGAAAAAAAACATTGATGGAATAACCTGGTCATTCAGTACATTCAGATAGTCAGTTGACCTCATTCTTGGAGCACATACTGTTTCTGAACCTAGACGTGGCCAACTGCAGCAACCCTAGATCATAGCACTACCTCCACAGGCTTGTACAGTAGGCACTAGGCATGATGGGTGCATCACTTCATCTTCTTAAGGCCCCCATACACGGGTCGGATTCCGGCCGGATTCCGGGCCGATCGATTCCGGGCGCGTGCACGTGAATCGATCGTGCCGGAATCGTGTGCAGCCCACCTTGTCCGTCCGATCACGTCCGATCGTTCGGGGGCCCAGAATCGGATCCGTCAGAGAACCAACATGTTGGTCTTTTTGATCCGATTCTGCACAGATCAGGGGAAGTTGCCATTTGTGAGGTGGAATCGGAGGTGGAATCGGACACGGAATCGTCCCGGAATCGTGCCGGAATCCGTTGGACAAGGTGGTATGCAGCGATGGATACTCTTAATTGGCCGATTGATCACACCTGCGATTCCCGGCAGAATCGCCGGAATCGATCGGATGATGAATCGATTGGACATGGAATCCGACACGTGTATGGCTAGCTTTACCCTAATGCGCCAATCACTCTGGAACAGGGTAAATCTGGACTCATCAGACCATATTGCCTTCTTCTATTGCTCCAGTGTCCAATCTTTATGCTTTCTAGCAAATTAGAGCATTTTTTCTGGTTTTCCTCACTGGTTTGTGGTTCAGTCCCAATACCTTAAGTCTCCTTCACATTGTGCATGTGGAAATGCTCTTAGGCCATGTTCCCGCTTGGGAAACTTGCCACAATTCTAATTGCAATGCAATTTTTTACCATCTCTATGAGATGCAATTTTTTACCATCTCTATGAGATGACCTTTGAGCGTTTTATAATCGCGGGAGATCATGGAAGATGGGGACAAGCCCTTTCTTTGTAAAACATATAGTAATAAGTATCCAAAAAGGAGGCTCGTACCTATTTGCTAAGTTCCAGATGGCAACTTTTATTTTGGCCAGGCAGTGAATTAGGCAGCACGGTACATACCACATAGTCATATCACCATCTATCTCACAGAGCTTACAATTTAATTTCACTATAATTCATTTTTTCCAATAAAGATTTTTATTGATCTTTATAAGACAGGAAAACAATGTCAAGTACAGCCGTCAAGGACACATTAGATGGCACAAACCAATGATATATGCATATATAAAAAAAAAAAAAAGCTATAATCAAACGTTTGTATATAAAATTACTGTAAATATCACGGCATATCATTGAACGTGACAAACATAAAAATAAAAGATTTTCAGATATAAAAAACAAAAAAGTACATCAATCGTACAATCAATAGGGGGATAAATAACAGTAGGACCTAAAGGAATGATTTCCAGGTGGTATGAAGGTCCAAAAAGGAAAACCCAAATAATGAATCCAAGATATCACTGCATATATGTAAAAGAGTACTCAGAAGTGGAGTATGAGAATCTTGTATTCGGCAGAATCTTAGAAAAAATGCCATCTCAGCCACATTTTGTTAAATGCCCAAATGATCTCTTTTGCTAAAAAGCAATTGCTCTATTATATGCACGAACTGCAGTTGTCTGATCCAGTCCCCTAGTTTAGGAGTTGCCAATGTTCGGGGAATTAGGGTTCTAGCTGCATTAATCATGTTGCGTTCTAGTAATTAATTGTTCTGATGAGCCAGACCCGTCTAGTAGTGTAGTAGAAAAAATGCGGGGATAAATGGGCGCTCCCTGTCAAGGACTTGTGACATCCACTTATGAACCAGAAAATGTGTAGGTGAGTGCAGGAGGAGTGGTCGCATCTCCAGCATAAGGGTGTGACTGTTGGGTAGAACTTGTGCAAAAGGTCTGGAGTATGATAAAAAAAAGAAAGTGTCTTATAAGTGGTCTCCTGCTGCCTAGTGCAGAATGTACTTTTGTGTGCTGCCAGCCAGACAAAAAAATGTGCCTTCAGGATGGTGACCCCAACCTCATTTCCCCAACAGGATTGGAGCACTAAGGTTCTAGGATTGGTAACAGATTGGAGCATTTTACACCATCTTAGTCATAGGTCACTAACATAACATAAGGAAAATTTTGGGGGAAAGACAAATTAAACTACCAGTATGTCTTTGGAGTGTGGGAGGAAACCCAGATGGACACAGGGAGAACATACAAACTCCTTGCAGATAGTGCCCAGACCAAGATTGGAACCTGCAACCCCAGTGCTGCATTAGTGCTAGCCACTGAGCAACCACGCTAATATTTTCCTACTCTATACCCCCAAAAATATATATAATATAGAAGAACCATTTGCCAGTATAAACCATTTCATTATTGTACATAAGTAGCTGTTTATCCTGACAATGAGATTTCTGAGGTATGCATGTGTATGACCTCCCTTGCTGTCAAGTATTTGCTGTGTATCATTTCTTAATAAGGTGAATAGCTGGAACAAATGGGTCTTTATTCTACACTGATAAGGATGAGTACAATTTATTCTTCCACTTCAGTGAGATCATATAACTGAGATAAAACATATTTATGGACAACCACCCTTCATGGATTATTATTAGAGGAGATTTATACTTGGGATTTCTCCTGTGTGTCACAATGACATATGGCTGCTGTAAGCTTGATACAAACCAGAGGCAATGTACCAAAGAAAGTCCTTTGTCTGTGTGTTAATTTGTCTGCAAGAAGATAAAGATCCCATTTTCATTCTGCATGTTACGCTTATGTATATATCAAACCCAGTCGGGCATTTTCCCACTCATGCCTTTCTACAGCTACACACATAATGCCTCGTTCATACACAAATGTTCAGCATTCCACAACTTTTAATTGTTTTGCCTGCCCTGCTTAATAACATCTTACTGTGACATTTCAGTGATTAACTGTGGACTGCTCATTAAGTGGATTTTATGCTTGATTATTTAGATGTATGTAACTCTATTAAAAAGCTAATAAAAATGCCATTTTGAAAATGTAGAATGGGGTCACTGACCGACTCTAACTTTCCTTTTTTGCTTTATTTAATTATTCCCTGTGTCCTGGTGTTTAAAGGGGAGCTCAAGGCAAAGAGTTAAACTACTTTTGCAATACATATAAGAGAATTTTTTTATCTGCCTATTATGTTTTTCCAGTCTTGTGATCAGTGCTTCCCTGCTGAATAGTATAGTTACAGCTTGGCCATCACTCCTCTCTCCATATCTGTCAACTTTAAGAGAAAAAAAAAAAAGGGGGACATGCAGGAAGTCACTTCTGGTAATGGGCTTACCTCTTGGCTGTTTTAGCAGGGAGAGGGCATTACTCTCCCTGCTAATGTCCCACCCCACTTGTGCTGACAATGTGCGGGGTGGGAATTTATCAGGGAGTGTAACGCTTCAAGAATCCGGTAAAAATCCAGATTTGGCCAGGAAATCCACATAAAAATTTACCGGCCAAAACAGTAGGGTTGACAGGTATGCCTCTCTCACAGGGCTTGTTCCCACTATGTCTTTTTCCCTTAATTCTGCATGCTCACAGAACCTCATTAATTAAAATGGGATGGGTCCACTACTTCGTTAAAAAAACAGCCCCTCATGATACAGGGGCTCACAGGGGTCAATGACGAGTGGGAGCTTAGTTTATGCATGTGCTACAGAAATACTTAACTCATAAACCACCATTTGGTATTATAACCTATATTTTTGTATTGCATAGTTGGGTTATTGGGTATGTATAGGGTGTGGAGTACATTGGTATACCTGTTGTACAGGACTGCCGGGAAGGGTCCTGCCAGACTGGAATATATCCCATACATTCAGGCTGTGACTCCATTAGTTGGTTTATCCTGAAAGGACTCTGGGATATTATTGCATAGCAACTATTGGTTGCTGAGCATTATTTTGTTTGGCTTTGGTTTAGGGTCCTGGACTCTGGAATGGGAAGGGGGACACAAGGAGTGTGGAGCCCAGGCCTGTTGCTACTGGGCCCTGTCATGTTGCTACCAGGAGTCCAGAGATACGATTTTCCTAAAGCTGAATGAAAGAGCCCTTGTTGGATGTTTGCAAGCATGGAGGCTTAGTATTTTCCATTAGGTTTGTGTGATTGACATTAAACCCTGTGAGGGTAATACTGTTTTGGACAATAAATATGAGCAGGAATCCTATTTTGCCAGCCGGCCTATGAGGCTGAACCCCCACACTGTGTTTACTGATTGAAATAAACATATTGTGTGATAGATATTTGTTTCTTTACTCACTTTCCTGATCACACTGGCCTAGATTGTCCAATCTTGTCCCATGTAATATCAATTGATGGTACACGTTTGGTGCTATCATTAGCAGATTATTCTTATCACTTATCACTTGAAGTAAATCACAGGGCAGCCATGGAGGATGATCATATTAGAGATTGCTATTGGTTGCCCAGCCTTATGATGTTAATAGTTGATTTTATTTTTATTTTACTTTATTTTGCTTTCTTTTTAAGGATAATGTTATATTCGAAAGGCTGTCAAGAGAATCCCAGTACATGGAACAGACTCTAAACCATCTGGAACAATTTGCTTCTGAAGGTAAAACATATTGCAGTGGTCATAATTACAATTATTATTAATAATATACCTTTAGACCTTGTCATCTGCTGTCTTGCACTATTCAACTTTTTTCTTTTTAAGAATTGATGTTTTCCAGAAACAAATTGACAAGACACAACTTTCTTCTTAAAAAAAAACCCATGAACTTTTGCCCAGTTTCACAGATGGTTGGTTATAGTAATAGTTGCATGTGCTTTTTGGATTTAATACAGCCAGTCCATGGGATAAGGCCCCCATACACCTTACAATCAAATTTTGTTCTACCAAAACCATGTAATATGAGGACCTTTCTGAACCTTCCAATCACTATGTATTCTATCAGGGAGGACCCGGCACTACATGGTTGTTGTAGATCTAATGGAGATTGTATGGATCGATCTTAAGATGTATGGGGGGCTTTACTTATGAGATAGAGACAGTAGGTTTGTTCTTCAATAGAACTTGTATCTAAGTGGGGACAGGTGCACACTGTGCCCTTGAACAGGTACTGCGGCCCCGGTGACAATGGATGCTGGGATACCACTTGTCACTCAAAGCCAACCCTTTTACACTGTATGCATTAACAAATGCTCTATGCACATTGCTCATATGTTTTCATGCATTTGTGTTAATTTTACAATTGGAACCGTCCTTGAAAGTGCAGCCCTGTCCCTGTGTGCAATGCTGTGTGCGGGCGAACAATGTGAAAACCAACTGTGGAAAGTAAGCACAGTGGATATAAAAGTCTACACACCCCTGGTAAAATGTCAGGTTCCTGTGCTGTACAAAATGAGACAAAGATAAATCATTTCAGAACTTTTTCCACCTTTAATGTGATATATAATTCTAACTGGGGATGTAGCTGTGTTCAGAATTAAGCAATCACATTCAAAATGATGTAAAATAGGAGTCAGCATACACATACCATCATTACAGTGCCTCTGATTAACCCCAAATAAAGTTCAGCTGCTCGAGTTTTTGTTGCATCCCACAGCAAAAGCCATAGTCCACAGAGAGCTTCCAAAGCATCAGAGGGATCTCATTGTTAAAAGATATCAGTCAGGAGAAGGGTACAAAAAAATTTCCAAGGCATTAGATATACCATGGAACACAGTGAAGACAGTCATCATCAAGTAGAGAAAATACAACAGTGACATTAGTGGGGTGATCTGAAGAGGGCTGTGCACAGGAGATGCCCTCGCAATCTGACAGATTTTAAGTGTTTCTGCAAAGGAGAGTAGGCAAATCTTGCCAAGTCAAAATGTGCCATGCTGATAGACTCATCCCCAAAATGTGCCATGCTGATAGACTCATCCCCAAAATGTGCCATGCTGATAGACTCATCCCCAAAATGTGCCATGCTGATAGACTCATCCCCAAAATGTGCCATGCTGATAGACTCATCCCCAAAATGTGCCATGCTGATAGACTCATCCCCAAAATGTGCCATGCTGATAGACTCATACCCAAAATGTGCCATGCTGATAGACTCATACCCAAAATGTGCCATGCTGATAGACTCATCCCCAAAATGTGCCATGCTGATAGACTCCTACCCAAATTGTGCCATGCTGATGGACTCCTACCCAAAATGTGCCATGCTGATAGACCCATACCCAAAATGTGTCATGCTGATAGACTCATACCCAAAATGTGCCATGTTGATGGACTCCTACCCAAAATGTGCCATGCTGACTCGGAAAATGATTGGTCTCATTTTAGTACAGCACAGGAACCTGACATTTTAGACTTTTTATATCCAGTGTATATTGCTAGGTAGCGACATTTTCAGTCATTACGTCACATGTCTGTAGCTCAGGGAATACCTGCACATACTTTTTGTTCTTTATATATTGTGTTTAATACATGAAAGATGTCATATGTGCCACTTGCGGCCAGCAGATACAGCCCAGTGCTGCCTTATTGTTACTCTCCAGACTGAATTTCCAGTCATGAAGACAGAAAACAATCAAGTTAGTTATGAGTTTTTCCTTAGAAATCAAAAAATCAGTGGCTTAGGTCACTTCAAATTAATTTGTGAAGTCATAAATTATGTTTAAAAAATCAAAAGTGGGGGGAAAACGTGGGTGCGTCTTATGGTCTGAATGTAGAGGGGTCCCTGTTCCTGGTGGTCCGCTGTCCACTACATTTGCTTGCATCTCGCCATCCGAATGACTGCCTAAATGATTAAATGTCAGTCAGTCAGGTCACATGATTGGCACAGCACACGCCTCCCCTGTGTGTTTGACACTGACTGACTAGGTACGTTACTTTCTCCAATCCCGGTAGCTCTTCGGCAGCTGTGGAAGGGGTGGGGTTGGCAGCGGATGGGAGAGTGGTGTGCAGGGGGGACTGGAGCCGATGTCCGTGGAACACAGGTTCCT
>CM070033.1:27269729-27294360 GCA_036250615.1 Ptychadena robeensis
GGCAGCCTGATGCTGATAGTGCAAAGTGACCTACAATGTGGTAGGTCCGCTTTAAGCATTATATACATGGAAGATTTCCATTAACATGTGTACAAGTATTACCTGAGATTATTTAGTCATTTGCTGTGTTGGAGGGCTAAAGCAGGGTACATACAGCTCGATATTCGAGCCATTCAATGTTCCCTGCAGCAGCGTGATGACGTCATCACGCTAATGTCAGATATCGGCGGAGCTGGGGAGACAGCTCTGCTCTCCCCAGTTCAGCCGATGATTTGCCTGGAGACCCGCGGTCATTGGCCGTATTTAACGGTCATGTCCGATATGGCTGCTTTTGAGCAGGATTGATTAATCCTGCTTGAAAACAGCTATGGGGGCATATTATATGGGCCAGATAGATTGCCATGAGCGTGCATGGCGCTCAAAGCGGCCATCGATCTGGCCCATATCTGCAGGTCTGTACCCTGCTTAAATGTCCAACCTCTAACAAGGCCTGTTGTCTTCCACCCCTCATAACAGACTTCTTGGCAGTAGGTTGAGCAATCTGAGGGCTTGTTTACATGGCCAGTTGTAGCCGCCCGGTAAATGAACAACTACCACAACCACCCAGGCATGCGTCACAGGGACGTTATCTAAATGCTAACGTTTCCAGGTGCTCACAAACTGGAGCACCTGATAATTTTTTTGGGCTGCTGCGGACGACAATGTTAGTGTACACTAACTGTATAGTCCTCATTAGTAAAACTTCACTTTAAACAATTAGTCACCATTGTTTCAAGCAACAATAATTGAGTCTGTATACACAGGTTTAGTTTGTGGTACATTACACTCTTGCAATGTGGACCGCCAGCTGTAGGGAGTAGACCTAAACTGACGGCTATGTGCAGTAAATATCTCTCTTACATCTTGTCCTGTGATTAATCCAAGTCTAATGAAGGCTACAAACCGACACAAGGAAATTTGTGTTAGCGATAAGCAGAATATTATCTGCATCATAAATTTCATAGCTGATCACTTTTTGGATGAAAGATCTCTGCTTGGCAATAAATTACATGTTTATCAAGTCTGACATATGTAAGTGGATTTAATTTATGGTGTGGTTGATAAATGGCATTGTAGTTGAAGTATTTCACACCACTCCCACCTTTAATATACTGTACAATAGTGTCAGCCAGGCTACAACTAAGGAAAACATTGGTTTGATAGTCTCCCATTAACAGACGGAGCAGACAGATGCAGACAAACCAAGAAAACCCAAGTGGATGAACTTTTGCCCTCCTGTTCTAAATAGTGGCTACGTGTGCATATTAGGACGGATGTGTCACCCAATATGAGTGACTGATCAACCAGTCACCCAGCACCTTGGGTGGCTGTGTGTGATTTGGCTGACTGTTATGTATTCAGGGGCAGGCAGTCAGATTAGCATTTTAATGTTTCTTTTGGTAACATGTATGCTTCTCATATGTACACCTCCAATAGCACATACTCTTCAGGCTGAATTCCAGGTACATTAAGTACATTAAGCCATCAGTTTATTCTCCATCTCCACTGCAGTTTATTGCTGGTTCATTTCTGGGGGTGACAGAAAACAAGTTATACCCCATTCTGCACTCCTTCACCACCTCCTCTTCTACAAAACCTGCTATTGGCTTCTGAATCAGTAAACCTCTTCAGGCTCCATAAACACCAGTGATTTTCACCCCCTTTGATTGTTAAGTCTTTACACTACAGGGGGAAGAATGCTAAGGTTGGACATCTTTGGTAGTGAACGATTAGGTAGGGAACCCAGTTCAGCAAAAATTGGCCTTCTGTCCACCTTACTGGCTTACTGCCTGTTAACCGCCACGGTACCTTCCTGTAATGAAGTAGGATCAATGCTGTAAGCCCCAGGTTCTCCACTTAGGACCCCTGAAACTTAACCGTTAATGCATAGGGCATTGGAACTTAACATGTCCACCAAACCATTGCTGACGTGTCTTCTCCTAGGATCTTCTTAGAGCAGGGAGAGGAGGGGAGGTGATGGATTTGCTCAGGAACATCATAGCGACTGTTATTTTTAAAATAAGTCATTTATAGCTGATTTTCCTGTGATCAGTTCTCCTAAGCAAGGCCTAGACCACCTTTTGCATCTAAAGAGTCACCAACCGGCGGTGGGGTGCATGCTGCTTTTGGGTTTGTCGATAGCAAGGGGCCACATTGGAAATCTCCTTCCTCCCTATCCCACATGCTGGAAGGAAGAGAAAGCAGCCAAGATCTCCTTGTTATCCTTGCTCTTGTCCCACTCACATACCCCAACTCAACTGCAGAACTCCACCTTCTTTTTGTTGTCACTCCACCCCACCTCACATGCTGGAAGGGAGGACAGCACCCCAGATATCTCATTCTCTCTCTCTCTCTGCTTCTGCAGACATGATTTACGCTGCTTTCCCTTCCTTCAGTTTGTATGCACTGGTAGGTGGAAAAGAAGAGGCATGCAAGCCAAAGCAGCGCAAAGATACATTTGCATACCAATGTCAACATTTAAGCATCTTATTGGCCATCTCTAAGCTTTATTGAACCTTGTAGGATCAGCACAGCACAGTTTTGACAATCAGATAACCCTCAGAAGATTATGTATCACTGTAATACTTGAATGGTGACAACTATTTGCATTGAATCTTCACAGCTTAAGCCCCCCATACAACTTACAATCTTACCATACAACTTTTTGTACAATCAACTTTTGTTCTACCAAAACCATGTAATATCTAATCCATCCAATCACTATGTATTCTATCAGGGACGACCCGGCACTACATAGTTGTTGGTAAATCTAAAGGAAATTATATGGAGTGATCTAATGGTGTATGGGGTGCTTTACAAACCTGATGTCTCAATGACTCTTCACACAAAAGTAACAGTTATTTTATTGAAATATTTTAATCAGTTTTCGTGTTCCATCATGATATTGAATACAAGTCACATAAAAGTGTGTTGCATGCTGCTATCAACACAAGATGTATTGTAAAAGAAATAATACGCATACCTTGACTGCTATAAGTGTGTCCTATATTGAAATAATAACAACACAGACCAGTAGAGATATATTATAAACATCTTCTGTATATTTCTCATATATTATATTATAGAATTCTAACCATTTTGTAAACATTCAATTAAGGTTTGAGGACACTGTGCATTGCCTACACAGACGTGGAGGAAGCTGAATACAAGGAATGGCTGAAAGTCCACAATGAAGCCAGTGTGGTGTTGAAGGACAGGGCTCAGAAACTTGAGGATTGTTATGAGCTTATTGAAAAGGTGAGCGGTGCATAAGTGATCGGCCTTTGACTCTCCAGCTGTGTCTATACTACAACTCCCAGGATCCTCAGCCAGCTGATGGCAAAGGTTACATTCCCATATTGTTGTATTTCTTTAAGGAGCTTCATTGTCCATGATATTTTACAGTATTCGCAAAGTCAGCTTTCATCAAAAAAGACTCAAAACATTGTTAGTTTTCTTGCCATTGTTTTCCTTTTTAAGAAAATATTTGCACTCCAACCCCTAACATCCCTTGATCCCTTAGATATTTTCTTACAGCGATTATGGGTATGGCTAGGTCACAGGGGGAAACACACTGTGGCTATTATAGCAAACCATGACATCACCATGAACCTGATAGTGTAGCTTTTGGTGACACCCTAACCTTTTATTACTTTCTTGTAATTATGCCAAAAGAAAAACAGAATATTGACACTATCTGCCATTCCCATGGGCTTTGGGTTAAGCTACGTGGACCAAGAGGGTTTCCTGAAAATATGAAACCAATTAATAACTTGTAGGATGATCCCACATAATAGTTATGGATAGCTGACATTCAGTAGGGCTTAGCTGAGGTGAACCAGATGGAATATTGGTGGAAAGAAGAGATTGTAATGATTGATTAATAGGGAAACTGAAGTTAAATGAGTAAACTGCTGTACCAATGTGGAACCATACACCTATTTAATATTATAATTATTACCTATTATCGCTTTACAGAGCATATATAGTCATATCACTAACTGTCTCTGAGGAGCTCACAATCTAATGTCCCTACCATAGTCATGTATATGTAACTAACACATTCATATGTAACTAACATAGGAGAATCTTTTTGGGAGATGTGCCTCTGCATCAAGCTGGCCCCTCTGGTACTGCACACATGTGGAAGCAGTGATCATTATAATTATTATTATTAACATTTATTTATATAGCGCCAGCATATTACGCAGCGCTGTACAATACATTAGAGTGGAGATACAACACAATATAACACACAGGTACAGGTAATGACACAGGAGGAGTAGAGGGCTTACAATCTCATCTCCTGTCCATAGCAGAATGAACTGTCAGTGACACCGGGAGGGGGAAGGTTCATCTCGATTGGTCCCCTGCGATGTATTGCAGCATATGTAGAGGAGTGAACTCCATCCCCTGGAGGATATACAAAGTCATTGTTTAAAGTTGATCCGGCAGCCAGAGGAGGCTCATTTTGAAGGGAGGCTCAATTCGATAGGAGACCGCCAAAAAAAAAAAAACAGCATCGCTGTCAACATGCTGCCAATACCAAAAGAGAGAACCTCACAGAAACACAACCCAAAAATGATTTCTTTCAGAAATGTCCCCGTTTATTTTTCTATCTATGTTTTTGCTTTTGGCACTGTGTCGATTGTAAATTGATAGCTTGAGATGGATAACAAATAAGTTGTTAATAGAAGAAGCTAAATGGATGACACATTAATACCAGCAGCATTTTAAGACTGTTGGTGTTTCTGGATGTTGGCAATCGGAATGTAACTATGTTTCACCCTTCGTTATAATAGGCATACCTACTAACAAATGTGACCAATGAATTCTGAAATGTTTAGAAATTGTGTATTTATTTCTTCCAGAATCTGATGCTTCTTGGTGCCACAGCAATAGAGGACCAACTACAAGGAGGGGTACCAGAAACTATAGCCACTTTGATGAAAGCTGAAATTAAAATATGGGTTTTAACTGGCGACAAACAGGAAACGGCTGTCAATATAGGTAAATGTCATGTTTTATGGTTATTTCCAATCTAATGAATAAAAGCTTGTTTGGTCAACTATCTACCCTAAACCTATGAGCAGCAAGTCATGGTGACTAGCTTATTCTGAGGCGAGGGAGGTGATAACAGCACTAAGGCTTTACTGTATGCCAGCACACCCCAGGGTGTTGACGAGACCAAAAAGATCCAGAAAGTCCTGTGTGAAGAGTCTTTAGAGTGAAGCACTGCTTCAGAAAACAATATCCAATCCAAAAAGTTTTAAGTTTAAGTGACACATATTGGCTAACTGAAGTCATTCAAGGACTTACCTTATATACTCAAAATCTAAAAAATATATATGTAAAGTGAAAGTTTGACTTACCTCTGAGCTTGTATGATGGTGATGTTACTTACCTGCTGTTCCCTGGAATCTGCCGGGCTTCCAGGGGTTAACTCAGGGGGCCATACCGCAAGTGGCCACTACATGTGTTTATAATGATTTCCTTTGGGGCAATCCGTCTGTGCGGAGCCAAGATTAGGGATTTAGCCGGCTGTCACTGCGCTCAGAGATGTTGGGCTCTTTGAGGTGTGCTGCGGCGCCGTCATCAAAGCCAGGGAGAGTTTTTTTTTATGCCTTCCTCCCTTTTATCTGCATTTCTAGGCCATTATTGTAAACATGAAGTTCTGGTGGTAGGTCCACTTTAAGCATACAATTCAGATCCATCCACCCAGATCCATAAGAACTCTATGACATATATTTAGGGTTAGGGGAGTAACAAAGCAGTATAAGCAGCATTGTTGTATGCTATCTTCTGGATACACAGTTGGCACTTGGGCATAATGGCTTTGCATGGGTTTGTCTAGTGTTCTAAATCTTTCTTAAGGTATGTAAAGCTGTTACTACAAGGTCATACAAGGAAATATAAAAACTTCCAAGCTACTTACCTCATACAGAAACACAATTTCAAATTTCACCTGCACCTCCACTTGGTGTAGTGTAGACGAGGAGGACTCCTTAGTATGCTTTCTCCTGCTGACTGTCATTCTTATGTGTTAAATTGATTTACTAATGATGAATACTTTACGTTTGACAGGATACTCATGTCGGCTGGTGTCACAGACAATGTCACTCATCATAGTTAATGAGGACTCACTGGATGTAAGTGTGTTTCCATATATTCACTATTTAATTGTATAACTATGAAGTACAACAATATTATTTTTTAAAGCAGGTATTTCCTTCAAACTTCTACAACAGGTATTTATTTCCCATTTAAAGTGTAAGATATACATTTTATCAACATGAAATAAAGTTAAGAACTCTGCTCCATTCTTGACCTAGACATAGATCACATGATATCTAACTATCAGTTGCAATGTGGATGTTTTATAGCCATGCATCTCCAATGCTTCTTTTGTTTAGTCTGCTAGACTTTTTAAATAAGAAGGCAACAAGGCCTATATGTGTAATAGAAAAAAAAAGGTTGCAGTTAGGGGTGTGAAATTGTAAATGTAAATTAATAGTCCCCCAAAAAAGGTTGGTCTACTAAGGTTGTTGGAGATCAGGGGGTCAAAGTCAGAGTAGACATATCATATGTAAAGGTAAAATCTGACAAGAGAAAAGCACTCTGTGGCAGCTGGATAATGACTATGAAAGGATGAGATTTGGACTGCAGGACTGCAGGTAGTCAGGGGTTAGTTACTAATCCAGAAAATGTCAGGGTTGTACTACAGTGGTATGAGATCTGGGGGTTCAAACGGTGTTGTACTGTGAGAGTTACATGTGACCCAAAGCCAGCTGGTGACCTGTGGAAGGAGACAGCTAAAAGGAGGCACAATCAATAACTGAAAATTCCATCTGAAGCAGAATCTACCATGCAGGAGGCTGACGCAGAGGACAGTGAGGGAGACAGTGAGAAGACCTCACATATATATAGGGTGAGTACCAAACACCAACTCCTAGTACTCATCTGAGGAGCTCACTAACAAGGTTATGTGCACCCCTGTATATAGGGGTCACACTAAACTTTCCATCAAGAGACTTTTATTTTTTAAGTATACTAGTTATCAAGAGGACTCCAATCTTTCTCAAGATACCACAGCTGCTATGTCAGTGTGACAGCTGCAGCCCATTCTTGCACAGCTTACCCCCTGCTTTGTGAATGGTACAATCCTGAGGCTTGGGCCCATTCCTGCAGCATATCCCCTGGATCACTGGCTACACATGTTCTACATCCTTGGTATCCTTTAAGTTGTGGTGGGAAATTAAGTTTGTTAGGCTAAGCAAAATGAAACACTCCAGCCTAATAGTATGTGATTGCTCTCTGTCCCTGATGTATAAATATATGTTTGTGTGTGTGTATATAAAATCTGTACAACTTTGCCAATGTGACACCCATATTACTCTATAGTTTTTGGACAACAGGTGACATGAAACCTTGTGATCCCACTGGCAAAACTAGAAGAATAGTTATGTTTAGAAGGTTGCTGAACAATAATAGATGTTAGCCTCATGAGGAGAATTTTTTTTGTTTTATTTAGGGTCCCCATACACGGGTCAATGCCCACTCGATTGATGAATGCTCAAACGTCACCACACTGCTCAAGAGTATTCATCGATGAGACGGTGAATCCATGCGCTTTTCACATCCCCATCCAAAGTAACGCCAATCGAACAAGGATTTACCAACATGTTGGTTCCTTGTTCAACTGAAGGCTGGACGCAATCAGTTAAGCTAGCCATACACGTGTCGGATTCCATGGCCAATTGATCACTCACCCAATTGTATGGCTAGCTTTAGTAAACAAGCGATCACAGCGAATGCATACGGAGGTTGATTGCTCTGGAATCAATTGTAAAATTGACCTGTGTATGGCCACCTTTTCTTTATTGTTCTTTGTGATTGTCCAGGGTGGTCCTAGGTGACATGTGTTTACTACTCTAATCTACTCTAGTGTCTTAATGATGCATGCTGCTACTTCATTAGCAGTAAAGCTTCCATTAGTAGGATCCAAAGTTTTATTTTTCCCTTTGCTCATCCTCACAAACAACTATAGTGAGATGCTTAAAACTGATTTAAGCAAAAATTTAAGCAACACACACAAGCTGTAATGGGATGGAGAGGAAGGGGATCTTCTCGGTAAACTTGACAGTGCTGAGAAGGTTATATTTTCCAGTTTCTCTCTTAAAAGATTGGAGGTTTCACAAAGTCAGATTTCCCTCATGTCCTTCCTGGTGATAAGTGGAATGGAAATGTAAACATTTTCCAATGGTGTCAAAGGCAATATAACCCTTAAGCTAGCCACACATGGTTCAATTTTGGTTCAATCGATGCTCGATTAGATCGAGGAATTCAATCGTCTAATCGAAAATCGATCTTAATCGCATCAACATACACCCCACATTGAGTTTGCGATTGTGGTGAGATTTCGATTCCAAAAGATTACTAAAATCGTCGATTTTGGTATTGAAACGTTTGCATTCCCGATTGATGTGGTCTATGTTATGTATATCTAATCTAATCGATCCAGGAGAAACACCACAAACATCGACGATTATAAAACGATTTTGGCACAATCGACGATGATTTTCCAACATGTCCAATCAAAATTCGATTCGATTTTCTGCCTTCATCGAACAATTATCGTCGATCGTACCATGTGGGCATTCCTCGATTTTCGTTCAATCGATGAAAAAATTCATCTAATCGAGCATCGATTGAACCAAAATCGAACCGTGTGTGGCTAGCTTTAGAGTTAGTTTTTTTTTAGCATTGTATAGCGTGGATCAGTGATAAACCTAAAAAAAGTTTTAAAAAAATTGGCTGGAGATGAGTGTAAAATGTGTATGTAATACTGATGAGAGATTCTCTTGAACTAACCGTGCCATAGCAGAATATACATTGGATGTTAATATTTGTTGTATTTATCCTGTCATAAATGACTGGTGATTTATGGTTTGTAGATTGAAATTAACATTTTTGGACCAAAAATAATGTAAGCTAGTCTGTGAAGTTTGGACAAATATTTTCATATAGATAGAGGAATGTTCATTTGAAAGTTTAATGAGATTTTCATCACATTTTGAGTGAATTACATTTGTAGTGCAGTCTTCATAAATCATATAGAAGTAGATGTCTTTCTTAAAGCTAGCCAAGTGATCAGTAGGTAACAGCTTGTTCCAAAAAAGTTCCAAAATCTTGAATAGAAATGGTGCGTATTGTGAGCCTTTCAAAGTGGTAAGTGTGTATAATTAAAAATATCGTTGCAGCCAATCAGCAGATTGTAATGTATTCTCTTAAGCCCCCCATACACCACATACAATTACTATGCAATTTCTGTACAACCAACTTTTCTTCTACCAAAACCATGTAATATGAGGACCTTTCTACACCTTCCAATCACTATGTATTCTACCAGGGAGGTCACTATACTACATAGTTGTTGGTAGATCTGATGGAAATTGTATGGAGGAATCTGAAGGTGTATGGGGTGCTTTACTAAGGGTAACTACACATAGTATATCAACTTTTCAGCATTCAGTATGTCCAAGAAGATGTTTGGCCCTCTTTTTTTCTCTTCTCCTGTCTATTCTCACCGAATGCCTTTGTTGGCCTATTTTTAGAGGGCATTCAGTGGTCTGCAGCCTTCAGTTCACTAAAAGCTCATTCATACAGTCCAATTTTCACCAAAAATCTATTATTGCCCAAAAACCGCCATGACCCAGGAAGCATGACATTCTGGGTTCTCCGGTTGATTTCTGGGCAGTTACCCATTAGAATTATATAGGGGGTGGCGGCTAGTAGCTAAACAACACCAAACAGATGAGTAGTGCTTGGAAGACTGGGGCTGTAAAGCATGCCAGAATTTTCACCGCTCACCCACTGATTTTGAATATAAGGCATTATGCTGTAATTGGTTTAAGCCAGATGTTGAGCTGTACATTATTTTATCATCAACATCTCTATCAGCTGCCATTAAAAAAAAATTGTACTCTCAGTTAACACTCAACTAACTTAAGCTAGGCATAAGTGGCTCTATTTTTGGATCGATACAAGTACAATTAATCGCCACGCGCGATCGCAATGATTGATTGTGCTTGAATCGATTGCAGCTCGCTCTAAGAAACCTTGATTGAACAGGGAATCAACATGTTGGCAAATGCCTGTTCTATTGCCAATTATTACTATGTATTGTCCCCACCCAAAGTTTTGAACGGGATCAATTGTGCAAAAGTGCTGATCATAGAGTCTCCATTCAGTCGGCGAAGCACTAGCGCAGCGTGGTGACATCATTGTATGGCCATTCTTAGGCCTGTAAAGTCTGATATATAGGTTTTTACAGTTTCTTTTTGCTGGGATGTCCACTCCTGGGAAGGTAAGCAATTGATAATTAAATGAACATATAACCTTGCTCATCTTACTTGGTAGCAAGAACTGCCAAAGCCTTTCCTTTTTGGCATTGTGTTAACACACGCTTAAATGCTCGGCTACGTTCACACTTGCTGATGTTCAGTTAATAAAGTACATTTGATCAGTCACCTAACCTTATTACCTATTTTTTTATGGAAGAGATTAGAGTGGTGGGCGAATGACCTTCATTAGGTTCATGCAAAGGTAGCTCATTCCCTCCAATCCAATGGTTGCCTTATTCTCCAAAACAAATGTGTGTGATTTGGAAGGGAACTTTGCCAGTGCATTGCTTGCAGAGCAGCCAACATTCATCTGTAACACAATTGAGCTGTTGCTGGTAACATATTTTTATTGTCTGCACATATCGCGATCAGTAAATATACTAACTGTTTTGGTAGACTTCGTAATATCTTCTATAATAGTTCTTTCAAAATGTATATTCTTTCATTGAGTTTATAAAGTTTATTTGTTATAAAATTATTTTTTTGTACCTACTAACCCCTTCCACCCCCTATGTAAACATGCGTAGAGCAGGCATTTTATATCCAGCCTTGTTGACAACCATGGCTACCTCCATAGATACAGTAATGGTGGTGAGCCTAGACATCATAGGATAGGAAGTATTATTATTATCTTGTACTTATATAGTGCCAACATATTACGCAGCACTTTACAAACTAATCACTAACTTCTCTCAGAGGAGCTCACAATCCAATGTCCCTACCATAGTCATGTATATGTAACTAACACAGCCATATGTCACATATAACTAACATAGGAGATTCTTTTTTTATATGGGGAAGCCAATTAACCTCATGCATGTCTTTGGAGTGTGGGAGGAAACTAGAGTACCCGGAGAAAACCCACACGGACACATAGAGAACATACAAACTCCTTGCAGATAGTGCCCAGGCCGGGATTTGAATCTAGGACTCTAGCGCTGCAAAGTCAGAGTGCTAACCACCTAAGCCACCATGCTGCCCATGAAGTATGTTATGTACAGTATTACCAGATGAAAAAGAGGTGGAAAACCCCTTTCACAAATCTAATGCAGACATCTCATCTAAGGGCTTGTAAAAAATATTACATTTTTGTTTCTTGATTTTAGATTTTACCTCCAAGCATTAGCGGTGAGGAGTTGTTTGATCCTCATCTATCCGCCTAAAAAATTTTTTATTGATTAGATGCCATCAGTTACATCTGCTCATTCCATTCTAGAGTTGCTCCCTTGGGGTGCTGTTGCTGTTACACTGTTTGAATGAAATGGAAATGTACAGTGCTGGTTTATGAATAGCTATCCCTTGTAGATTAGCCATAGGAATTGTTTCTGGAATGTTTTGCTTCAAACCATCGTTCACCTTTGTGAGTTTGAAATAGTTTCTTTCTCTTTCCAGCACTAGATGAATCAACTTAATCTCCGGGTTGGACAGTATTTTAAGCACTCTGACATTTGTACACCATGGGGATCACTTAAGGATTTCTGGATGTTGGGAAATGTGTCAGGGGTGGGGGAGGGGGTATTATGACCTGTGGTATGTTTTTCTTTTCATAGCTCCTCCAAATCTGAAGTTAGATGTGCCATATTTTAACTTTATTTAACCTGGAGCCATTTATATATGCATAAAATGTGCCTACTAGCATTTATTTAGTACATCCTCAAATATGTATACAGTAGAGCAGGGGTGCCCGCGGGGACAATCACAATCTACTCGGTCACTCGGTGCACACAGAGTAGTTTCACAATCTTATCCCTGAGCTTTTCTTTTCTCAGCTTTATTAGCACAAGACTTCATTAACAGATTACCAGTGAACACTGAACTGAAGCCACTGAAGCCTTTATCAATGCTTTATTACTTAAAAGACCTATATTAACTCTAGGGGGCTTATTTTTTTCTATCCTGGTTTAACTGAAGTGACCTAAAATGACCTAACGCTAAAATCCTGCCGTTTTCAACTGTGTGGTATGGGTAATCAAAGCCATCCTTCCCTCTTTACATGAGACACTAGCAATGTAGGCAGGGAAACCAATGCCTCCTCACAACATGGAGGTCTATGGTGCCGCCCCCCCCCCCAACTCACAGATGACCTAGAAGAGGCAGTGCCAGAAGAGATCAGCTGGTCCACCGTGATTCTGAATCGCACCGGTGAGGATAGGTATGCTTGATACCGGTTCGGGTGTTTTGTGAACAAACTCTGCCCGAACCCAGGGAGGTGAAACAATAAGAGTTAAGGTTTGGCAAGTTCTCCTTGTTTTTCAAAGATATGTACTACTGAAGTTGACCATTGGTTTTCCAGTTAAACCACAGGGATAATTAAATATTTTAAAATTATTTTTAATTGTACTCATAAGAGTAATACACTTAACATATGTGTATTATTATTATTATTTTGTAAATCTCCAAAGCCATGCTACAGTTTTGCATTTTTCGGTTTCTAATTAGGCAACCAGCTTGAGGTCAACCCAGATCAGTAGGAACTTAATGGTCACGAAATAAGGGAAATTTACACAGATTTCCATTTTTACCAGGAATTCTTTACTATATTATTATATGGAAAACACAATATTATCTATCTTTATAGGGTAAACAAAATATCATCCCAGGTACCATTTCTAGTCATTGATGGGAGATACAGTAAATTATTATTTTATAGATGGAAAAACCCTATACAGCATGTAAATCATTTGATGAGAAACTCAAATGTGCTGTTTTGGAATATCATTATTTAATCTAGTCGATTTGTGGGTAATTGAGAAAAAACCCTGAACATGATAACTTTATATCATGTTCTAGCGAATGTAGTTTTTACATCCATTAAATTCAAAGTTATGTCATCTTTAATTAAATGTCTACTTTAATTAATGCTAATTTATGCAAAAATGTGTGCTAGAGCAGTGGTCCTCAATAGTGATGAGTGGCATAGGCAACATTCGTATTCGCGGCATGCCGCAAATTTTATGGAAAACATTCGGAAAATATTTGCATTCGGCAATATTCGGGTTTTTTTTTTATTGCGAATATCGGCAGTTTTTATTGCGAATTCGGGCACGCAATATATGTTTAACATGGCGCGAATTTTTATGTGAATTTAAAAAGTGAAGATTTTCACAATATTTGCATCACCCCAATATTCATTTAAAAAACTGTTGATGGTGTTGCTAAGCTCTTGTTGCAGCCTTCCCATTCGTCCACTTGCATTGAGAGGCATGTGTAATGGATAAAAAATACCGAATATCCGGAATTGAGAATATTCGGCAATATATTCACCATCTTCGTGAATTTCCGAATTGCCGATATTCGCGATTAATATTCGGAATCCGAATATTCGCAATCATCACTAGTCCTCAACCTTTTTAGACCCGCCACCCTGCAAATGACGTCACAAAGTGTCACTTCCTGTGTTTGGAAAGCTGGAGTGCGGGTGCAGATTGTCACTTCTGTGTTACAAATACCCAAAGTCAAACTCCACAACATCACTTTAGGTAAGTGTAATGTCATCTCCCTTATGTTTTCCTACCACCCTTGTGCAAATGATGTACATGTTTGTAAGTTTGGAGGGAGCCTAACGCCCCATCACTCGGAAGTGCCATTATTCTCCCTCCTAACTTCCCATCCCACTTGTGGGCATCAGCCCTACTGCTTGTTAGGAGCAGCTCTGATGCCTCCAGAAATCTCCGCGAGCCCTGTGGGTCCCAACCCACAGGTTGAGAACCACTGTGGTAGAGCTTTTTTTTTTCAAATGTTCCTACAAAATTTCTCTATATATGTCCAACAAACGTGGTAATGATGCCATGTTCAGGAGCTTTGAAATTAACCAAAAAATCCACCTGTAAAATGCTGTGATTTGCATCTCTTGACTCAAATATAATATAATAATAATATTGTGGCTATTGATAATAACTGATACACCCTGCATTCTCTATAAGAGCCTCTGTAAGAGCCTATTTATCAGTCATACTGGCTGTATAGTGATACACAGCTTCAGCTTTGTAAGGCAGAATGTGATCTGTTAAGTTACAGCCACCCCAGTCAGTAATTCTACCTTTTATTCTCTCCCAAGAGCCTTTTTCACTGCTAGACTGGCATAATCTAAACATGGTAGGAGGCCTACCTGGTCCCAAAGCCTTTATCCAGATATTCTAATGGAAATCTGATCTGGAAACTTCAAGAAACTGCAGGAACCAGACTTCAAATGGACCCTTGAGAACAAGTGAGGAGTTCATTCTTGTGTCTGGTTGGAGCAGGTCTTGGAATGTGCTCAATACCCATTGCTTTGTTTTCTCTTTAAATGAAACTTGTGTGTTGGTATAGATGAAACCTGTGTACAATCCGGTCTCTTTACTAGCAGTTTGTCAGTGCTGCCAGACCTTTTTTTTGGGGAGAATGTGGCTATATGTTTTCCCAATCAGCAAATCCAAGTAATAGGAGAAATTCTCAGTGCACAGCTATTGCTCAACAGGAAAGTCAGAATGTCCAATAATGTATCATTAGGCAGGGACAAAAATGTAATATATTGATGCTTAGCAGTCCTTAGATGTGGTGGCTGCATTTGTTTCCTTCTTTGTGAGTTGATACATTTTTTGCAAATACAGAAAAATAACTGATGTTGTCAGTAATCTTGTGTCCTTGTCCTTGTTGTGTCCTTGTAACGTCTTGTGAGCACAACGGAAAACTCATACTATCCTATCATAAACACTTTATTTTAATGCAGTGAAGGTGGGTAAATAGGTATTGTTGAAAATATAGTGTTCAAAAGCATAAGGACTGGTAAGTTACAGTAAGCACACTTTAAAGCAGGCCATACACGGTTCGATATTTCCATTCAATCGACTCAAAATGATGGATTTTTTAATCGAAATCGATTCCCACTAACCTGGTATGATTGACCAAAGTGATGGAAATTGATAAAAAAACTTTTGGACATGATCATTTTAGTTGATTGTACAAGAATATAATATACCGCATAAGACGCACCCAGTTTTTAGAGCAGCAAACTAGAAAATAAATATTTAATACGTTTTCACATCAATTGGGTTAATGCAATGAATGCACATATCACATTCAGCCAGTAGATGTCACTAGCAGCAGTACACTCGCAGCAGAGCACAATATCATCTTCCTCACTGACTGGGATGAGGGGGCCAACAGCTGCAGAGTCTCTTCTCTTCTCTGCTCTCCCGATCTTGCTCTTTCTGTGTCCATGGAAGCAGCAGTGATTGCAGTTTCCACGGACATGGGCGTTCATCTATCTCTCTTCATTGCTTATGCCAGCAGGGCAGGGATGGATTTATACAGTTTAGATGGAAGATCCAGCTGTGGGTGGATCTCACATCCGATACCTCCCCAGCTAATCTCATTTCCGGGCGAGCTGGTAGGAAGCATTCGGACCATAAGGCGCAGGCACTTTTTTCCCCCGATTTTGGGGATGAAAAAGTGCGTCTTATAGTCCGAAAAATACGGTAATAAAAAAATTATATAAGATTGACTTGGTGACTTATGCTGGACATACACGGGTAGATTCCTGTACGACCAATGCCCAACTGAACACAGTACAATGACATCATTGCGCTGTGCTTAAGCGAGATACTGGCAGAGAGTACAATAATCTGTCAATGAAGCAGAGCAAGGGCATAGCTTTTAAAGTACATATGAGAAACCAGGAGTTCATCAAATAACTTAGTGCAAGAGATCTGACAAAGTACCAAATCAGAAGTGTAGGTGGCTCAGCGTACAGAGCTGCAGCCAGACACTGAAGCATCTCTGGGTTTGGATCCTGGGGGGGCGTGAAGGTAAGCCAGGGGGGCGTGGGCCCTCATTCTTAACCTGTGTTTGAGTAGGGAGGGGGGGCTCGATAATGTTCCTAAATAGAAAAGGGGGTCCTGCAAGGAATGGGAATTCAACCCACTGTTCATCAATGCAGATTGAAATAACATTTGTAGCAGGAATGGGTACTTTCTATGTTCATTCGAAGTAGTAGAGCAGACATGAATTTACAGGAAATTATGGATAAATTATAATTAGTGGAAGGAGAGGACTGTGAAGGGTGTTGTTACCCTTCTTCCGTTAAGAGTTGTACGTATGTGTGTCTCATTTCAAATCTTCAAAAGGGTAAATTTAGTTATAATTTGTGTAATTAGTTTGAAGCATCTTTGCCCCTCTTTACATTTGCTTTGCTTGTCTATAATTTGCATATATCAGCATAACTAATCGCTTACGGCAGTGGTTTTGGTGGTATTTGAATGGGGAGGGGGGCTCGATAATGTTGTTAAATAGAAAAGGGGGGCCCTGCAAGGAAAGTTTGGGAACCACTGGCTTACGGCATCACTGTATTCAGTGCACCCATGTCCTCAGCAGAATGTTATTTGGATAAAAAAACAAAATCACAGTATAAAGGCTTTTACAAGAGGATTTAAGTAGAAATTTCCCATCTTACGGCAAGTGGGAATTCAGCCGAGTGCAGTTTCTTTGGCTTTGAGCTCTTGTATTTCCTTAATATTTTACAAAATCAAAGAGAGCCGTCTAATCTAAGAGTTGCGAGAGCTGTCTGTAGTAATTAGAGGAAACATGAGCGTCGGGGATGAATGAGCGGACGGGCCTCTCTTTTCTTTGCTCTTCTCTTTCAGAAGGGTGCATAGACAAGGAGCTCTCTTTTGTAGTGCTGATTAGGAGTGTAGTCAGAGAGAGTAATACAAATGTACAATTAAACATACTATTCTACTCAGCCTCCTGCTATTGTCTAAAATTACAGGCACAGGAATAATTACAGAATTCCTCATGCTAATTGGCTTTTTTTAAGCCAAGTTTAAGTACATGCAAGCTCGAGCAATTCAAGTGTTATTAAATTACCATCCGCTTGGGAAATCATACGAGTGTGTACGAGAATTGCAAGGAATTACTGTGTCCGTGGGAGCTTCAGAGTGATTGCAGTTTCCACAAAGGGAGAGAGGGATAGATGGCAGTTCATCTATGCCTCTCTTCATTGCATATGCCAGCAGGGCTGTGAGCTCTGCTGGCATAGGCAATTATACAGTACAGATGGGAGAGCCGGACACTGGCATCTCTCAACTCACTGCTCCTCCAGCTTCCTGGCTAATATCCGTGCCAGGAGAGCTGGCGGGGAGCCAAGCTGACGGACACGCATTAGGACCGTAAGAAGCAGGCACTCCCCCCCCCCCAATTTTGGGGGTGAAAAAGTGCAACTTATGGTCTAAAAATTATGGTAAATGTTAAGATTTGGACCTGTTTACCTCTTGGTAGACCTGCTGGTAGATAGTAGATTGAAAAGCTGGCAGCGAGTAATTAGTATATATGTTAGAAAGCAGAATGGCAATAATAACATTCAGATAAAGAATGTAGTGTGCAAATTGTATTAACACAATGTAGCAATATATTGTATTGCCAGTTGCAATTTGAACTCTTACCAGAAATGTTGCAGTTATGCAAAGTATGGTGATTTTTTTTGTGTGAAGTTCAGGGAAAGTCCAGAATAATAAGGTTTAAGTAAAAAATTTTAACTTTTTTGTAGTAGAGATGGGTAAGGCTAGAACCACCCATCAATTTTTTATTTTTACTTTCTGTGTCTCTAACGTGTTCCTAATATCTTTAGCAAAGCTCTGAACAGCAATAACAACCAAACAGGATTCCAAATAAATCGTAGAACTGAATGTAGATAAAAAGCAATACTTTGGCAGATAAAATATGTGTTTATGTTTGGTTGGATGGCATTCAGAAATAGAGCTACCCCAATCACGGGGACTTTATTGCCTTATTTAGGGGGTCAATAGGTATTTTATTAATATAAGTGAATGTCACGAATCAGAGGATGTGGACTCACTGTGCCATGAGTCCTACCTCCTCTTAGACCTTTGTCTAAGTAAACCCACCCATTCTTCACAATACCCCTGATGGTGGGGATAGACTTTCTCGAGGGAAACGCAAGGTCGCATATCATGTATACACTACCAGATGAACAGAGAAAGCATTATTTAATACCTGAACTTCAACTATAAAGGTTTTTCAGCTGGATGTAAAATTTGTAGGATCAGTATCCGCAGGCGTAAATAAACAACTTCCAAAAAATCAGGTTTCAGAGATCTGGATGTTTAAAGACAGAGAGTAATAAAAGGCATATGCAAGGGTAGCAATACTTGACAAGGGGAGAAGCACTATTTGTGAGCCAGGGCAGTTTCTTGCATTTGGGGGCTCTATGGGGCCTATCAGAAAAGTTGTCAACTGGGGGTTGGTGTTGTTGGGGGGGGGGGGATACTGCTACCAGAAAAAATGTCAAGCGGGGGGCCCTATACTTCGCATAGCAGTAGAAATGGCCCCGTTGACAGTTGTTATATATCTATATGGGGATTCAGGTAGGGATTTATCATTTGGATTGCAGGTAGCTAGAAAACGGTTTGGAATGCTGCTTTCTGTGTAATTCCTTGCAGTTCATGGTCACAATCCAGATACTCTTTACCATGTATGCCTGAACACACTGATTCTCATTACTTTAGTGGCACCTGCCTAGAAAAGCAAGGATGAGGGGCCAAGTTACAAAAAAACTTTTTAGGTGTCCTTTTTAAAAAATGGCAAATACATTCATTCTCTTATTGGTTATGCAAGTTTTTGAGTCTGGTGAATATACAGTTGACAGTTCTAACTGTTTGCCACTCCAAGAAATAATCAAAAAAGAACAGTTCCATTTTAGTTCCTTGCCTGTCAGATAAAGACAATGGGCTCATTCCCAGACAGAAGCACCCAATAGAATTTGCCAAATTTTGTTAAACACAATTATCTCGGAATATGATAAAGGATCCCCATACACCTCTCTGTCAGATTTCCTTTAGATATTCTTTTGTTTTACCAAAAACATGTAATATGAGGGACTTTCTAAACAATCAAGTCTACCTGTGTTCAATCACAGAGGACCCGGCACTACATAGTTGTTGGTAGATCTAAAGGATATCTGACAGAGAGATCTAAAGTTGTATGGCCAGCTAAACTCATTTGGCTCTGTTTCCACTCAACCTTCAGCCTGCCTGTAATACTTCCTGGCTAGCGGTAGCAGTAAACCGAGTTCTATTCATTCTTTGAGTTGTGTCTTTTGCTTGCACTTTGCGGCTGAACTATCCAGAAACACCAATGTGTAGACAGGGCTTGGAGCTCTTTGTGTGTTTAGTTCCCCACAGTGCCGCTCTAGTAGCACACACAGGGAGCTGCTGTAAAAAATACTTTTCCTTGCGTTTACCAAGCGGAGGTTACCGTTAATCTCTGACATCGGCTACAAGAAGTTGTTTAAATACAAAAAAGGTTCGGCAGTCGTTGCAACACTTACAAATCCCCTTTGTTTTGGTGTGGCTAATGTAATGTTGAAAGGTTTATGCTAATGTTTCCATTAGCGGCTTTTGATGTGTATGAGATAAGAGCGAAAAACAAACAGGAGGAAACTGTACAATGTGTATGACTACGCCAGCAGAGATGGCATCATGGGGAGTTAAGCCTGATGGCTGGAAGCTGTGTCATGCACTTCAGAATTTTCATTGGTGGAATCCTGGCAGTTAATGTCATGAGAGCTACAGCAAAGTAAATTTTTTAGTATAATGATAAATGATGTTAGTGTAACACATAATCCTTTGTTTAAACGTTAGGCTATCCCAATATGACCTAATATTTATGCAGAATATATATTTATACATTCATGAAAAGCCAACGTATTCCTCAGCATGGAGCTTGTGCCCAGAGATTGGATTTCATAATCCCTACCCCAGGAGAGCTGTCAGCACTTTTTGGGGTGTACAAAATTTGAGGAATGAAATGCATTATCAAGCACTTGTATGTATTGAACCATCAGGCTTAAAACATTCATTTAGCTTTGGTATTTCAAGACTATGTAGCATGCAATTGGAGTGCATATTACATGTTTAAATGAGATTTGTATTGCCATCAGTCACACTTGATAACAAACATGATATGACTGGTATTTGGCCCTAAAACCCTTATTGCAACAAATCCTAAATACTAGACAATGGCTACCTGCTTTTGGTTTTGTGCTCAAAAAAGCTAGCCAGATTTCTTGCTTGATTCTAGTCGACCGCTCAAGGTGGGCAGCCATCAATTCACAAACATTCGATTGCCACGAACACATGCTGCGGTTGATAATTCGGGAATCAAGCGATAATTCTACCCCTGTATGGCCAGCTTTAGTAGAAGGTGAGGAGAGCAGAAACACAGTCTGTCTGTGACCCAATATTGAATATAAAAATCATTTTATACCCGTTCCCCAAAACTATAGAGTTGTGGGATATATGGGATTTTAAGGGCATTAGAAAAATGATTATGTATTTTTGTCCAAATTGTTTACACATTCATAACAGCATAGCAAGTACATACATAAATTATCCACATAAACATTTGGGTTACAGTACCCATGTGATGCAAATCTAAGGAAGATGTGTTATATAACTTCAATTAGACTTTTTATGCAGATATCTAATAATATCTTTTGGGCTAGGGTTTCCCCAGAAACATCACAATCAACACAACATCCTTCTTGTGTGCTAAAGAGCCCATGTCCTGGGTGTCTGGGGGGAACACGGTGGACCCTCTCTGGCTTTCTTGCAGTCTGCATGTCACTCAACCAGTCCCTAATATTAGTGTGTATATGCTGGCACCCTTGATGCGAGCTATGAGTATATTGTTAGGGGTAGCAGAGCAAACTTTCCAAATTTCAGTATGAACCAAATGGGGCAGCCATGTGAAGAGTCCTGATTGATGTCCTAGGGCAGTGATGGCAAACCTTTTAGAGACCCAAACTGTAACCCAAACCCCACTTATTTATCTCCTGAATTACACACACACAAAACCTCTGGGTTATAACTCTGGGTTCAGTTGTCGCTCATAGGGGATCAGTGCAGTTACAAGTGTCCTGTATCCTAGGCTGCTGATGACATAGCATAAAAGGCAAAGACCCAACGTGCTGTGTAAATAAACTACAAGCATTACATTCTGCCAGTTGCTAAATAACTACACTACCCAGCATGCCCTAGCTGTTTTAGAACTACAACTTCTAACCTGTGACAATTCTTCTGCATTCTCTTATCATTCTCCTCACTCACACACATTACACACACCCTTGCTTACACATTACATACACCTTTTTCTTGTCTTACTGTTTGTCCCTCCCTGGCCTTCCCCTGAGGGGAAGAAAACAGACAGCATTCATGGGCTGCAGTTCTTTCCTCCACCAGCCTCTGTGTGGGCTGCCAGGTCGGGTGCCCACAGAGAGTGCTCCGAGTGCCACCTCTGGCACCCGTGCTATAGATTCGCCATCACTGTACTAGAGAAAGTTTCCTCCAGTATGACCCAATATTGAGACTGCCATTACAAATTATATTGCTGATATAATTAAAAATGTAGAGCTTTTTAAAATAAGTGTTCAGCTCAATAGGTCACACCAAGGATTGCCAACATTCACCTTGGCTTTTCTTTCCAACTTTATACAGAGTAATATGCATTATTCTCTCTATCAAGAAATTAATTTGGTTGACATAAAGCCATAAATTTAGTATGGTAAGAGTAGTGAACAATATAGAATTTTTTGAAAAAGACCTCACTGCTGAAGTCTAGATAAATTATGAAGATTTAGCAGTTGACTAAACCCTCTGGCGTCATCCCAAATGGAGATTTCAGCTTTGAACGGACCCACCCTTAATGCATGTATGACAATATTTGCCTTGCTTACATTGTTTGACAGCATGTTTATAATAGCGAAGGTTTGACTAACACCACAGCAGCAGCCGTCGCCTATTTGTTATCATTTGTTCTTGTTTGCTGTATCTTCCTGAATGTTTATGTCATCATAAGTCAATCATAAGGTTGTGATGTGTTGGCTTTGATAGATGTTTATTTCTGTCCTCTGGCCAATCCCTTGACTAAACTGGTGATTAAATAAATCCAGCAATATGCTAGATACACAGTGTGGTTTTGTGTATTTGCTTCTTTAGAAGTTTGCACTACCCTGGATTGGCACCTGGGCTGCAAGTTGGACTGAAAGAAAGGACAAGTGAAGGGAGGGAAATCTGACCCCAAGATATGTGGGTGTTCACATAATTCCCGTAGGTGATCTTTCTGCAATGAAGACAGTAATTAATCTGCACCCATTGTCCTCTAATCCTTATCGTTTATGGACAAACCTGGCTGTAAACTAAAGACATTTTTATGACAGTTCCTAATTGCTTATTATATTCATAACAATAACCCATTAATTTATATGGCTGGGCAGGCAGCTATTATATGCTCTGTAATGTGGTAGGAAGACCATTAAAACTGATGGCAGCATTATTCCTAAGGTTACTTGATGGAACTCTTAAGGCCCCCATACACCTTTAGATTTCTCAGTCAGATTTCCTTTAGATTTCCTTATTTTTTTACCAAAACCATGTAAAATGAGGGACTTTCTAAACCATCAGGTCTACCTGTCTTCGCAGAGGACCCAGCACTACATAGTTGTTGGTAGATCTAAAGGAAATCTGTCAGAGATATCTAAAGGTTTATGGGGGCCCTTAAGCTAGGGCTCCACTACGACGTCTTTTGTAAACCACGTTTTAAAAATCGCCATGCTGGGATGCATGTACATCGCAGGTACGAGCCCATTCAAAATGAGTGGGGTACATACAGAAGATGTGGCCACAACATTTCGCCGTATTTTTGCAAATGGTAGGTTAGAGTGTAGCTCTTAGAGCTGGACCTCTATATTTACTAACAGTTATATACAGGTCCAGGGCTAAGAGGGTTGAATTCTTTATTTCCAATGAATCAGAATGAATATGGTAACTTTTCCAGGGAAACTTTAGCTTAGTGAATACAAGGAAACTGTGGTGACTTCCATCATCCAGACTTTGAGACATTGTATCACACATATATTTTGTCTGTAAAGCTCATTTTTTAAGCCAAAAAATAATGTAACTGTCCTGCATAGGAGAACACAGTATATGCTTTTGCATTTAGTTGTCATACCTATGATAGTGGTGTCACTTAGCTACTAAGGATACTTTAAAACTCACCCCACTTACCACCCCCTTATACACGGAGAATATGAAAATATATCTATGGAAGAACCTAAGGAGGAGGTTTAACTACTTTTTTCAAGTGTTTTATGATGACTTCATCATCATCATCATTTGTGATCTATGCAGACATTGGGACAGAAATACAGGTAAAGGCACTGTAACCATCTGTGGTGGGACTCAGGTGCTGAAACCGCAACACAGGTGCAGGCAGGGTCAGTTCACAGCAGAAGTAGCAGATAGGAAGCTAGCAGAAGAGTAGTCGGGAAGAGAGTCGTCAATAGCCAAGGGTAAATACACAGGTGACTAAAATAAAGGCACAATTATCGATAAGCAAGTTACTGACAGGGAGCACAATCATCTGGCAATGAGGCAGAGCAAGGACATGGCTTTTAAAGGAAGTACATGGGAGGAGCCAGGAGTTTAGGGTTCAACAAAGAACTGGGTAGCAATGTATATTTGTGCAAGAGATCTGGCAAGGTACCAAATCAGATCTGCAGGTGGCTCAGCAAACATGTTCTTATTTCTGTCTGTGTAACTTTTTGGAAGGCTACGACCTGACAAAGAATAAAAGAGGCTAATTCTAAAATTGTAGTTTATTATCAGAACAAGACGAGAGGGGAAATTGTCCAATAGGGACACTTTTTTTAAAATAAAATTTGGCTTTCAATCAAAGGTTAATTGCCATCAGATTTCTACCCTTTCATACTTAATTTCTTCCCCCTCAATGTATTTAGGCGTCAAGTCTGGTCTTTTATTCTCACTATGTATGATGACTAATTTACAGCAACCTCATCTAACTGATCTCTGCACTGTTCCAGTAAACTAGGGAAAATTAGACCCAAGGTTATTTATGTCTGAATAAAAATCAGGATATGTAGTATATTGAGTCATTATTTAATATTTAAAAGACCACCAACATTTGCCAAAACCTATATAAGATAGATAATGATAACTTGTCCCTAGGATCATTCACAGCTTTGTCTATATAGCAGTTGGTTATGTGGCTTTGCTGTGCAGGGTCTTTATTCTCTTTACATGTATATGTTACAATATACAGGGAATTATTAGGCAAATAAGTATTTTGACCACATCATCCTCCTTATGCATGTTGTCTTACTCCAAGCTGTATAGGCT
>CM070033.1:27294460-27342508 GCA_036250615.1 Ptychadena robeensis
TTGGTCACTGATTTGTTTTTGAATGTCAGAAATGTATATTTGTGAATGTTGAGATTTTATTTTGGTTTCACTGGTAAGAATAAATAATTGAAATGTTTTTTGTTAAGTTGCCTAATAATTATGCACAGTAATAGTCACCTGCACACACAGATATCCCCCTAAAATAGCTAAAACTAATAACAAACTAAAAACTACTTCCAAACCAACATGTTGGTTCTCTGTCGGATCCAATTCTGATCCAATTCTGAGCCCCAGATCAATTGGACGTGATCACTTGGACAAGGTGGTGTGCAGCGATTGGATACTCTTAATTGGCAGATTGATCGCAGCTCCCATTCCCGCTGAGATCGCCGGAATCAATTGGGTGAGTGATCAATTGGCCATGGAATCCTACACGTGTATGGCTAGCTTAAGATCAAGTTATTTTGCTAAATGCAGTTTTAGTTCTTAAACGTTTCCCGAGTTTTTCTATCAGTAATGTATATACACATTTCATGAGAGAACTGGTACCTCTTACAATTGGTCTCTGAGCACTAGATAAATCTTTAAAATATGGAGATTTGATTTTCAAGATTGACTGCACAGCTGGGACCACACAGGATCTTTCACAGGATATTCCAGTACTTTGCCTGTCAACAAATTACACTCTTTTTACGTGGATTTACAACAGTGTGCTACAGTGGAGTAACATAGGCCGCTTGGCAAAATTAAACTGTTTACACAGAGCAATGGAAATTTCGAAGTTTCCCCAGTGCAAGAAAAACACAGAGAACAAAATTAGCACTGAGCGTTTTCAAGTGATTAAAAGAAAGCAAGTGAATGTGAAACTTTATCACTCGGGCTGGTGGAATTGTGGATTTCGAAGGTTGAAATGTTGAAAGAATGATTATGGTCTAGACTTGTTATAACAGGAAATGGCAGAAAGTCACTCAAGTCAAAAGCAACAAACATGAGTGTAGTTCTTATGCGTCTGTCTGTCCATCCATCTGCAGAGAAGTCAGATCTTCTTGACTCTGAATATTAAGAGCAGCTTTTGGACAGATGTACAGGTGATTTTTTAGATCTGTCTATGTTACTACAACCCTCCGTATGTGTCTGTGTTGCTGTACCACTTGAAATCAAAAATCTAATGCTGGCCATACACTCTGAGATAAAAATTAGGATCCATTAAAACAGACCAATGTATCCCGATGGCGGTATCTGTTTGGATCGTAATATTCGGCAAAAAAGCTACCACATTGAAAATCCAATTAAGGATCGTATTATTTTTTTTTTACGAGGATGTCATCGAAATTCATCGCCGTTTATATTGGCCATTGTGATGTTTTGTTTTTTTTTAAAGGGGAAGCCGCTGCAGTAATTGGTCGGTAAACACTATGAAAACAGTATGAAGTTTCCCGATATTGCCAGACCAATTAAAATTTTTGAACATGTCCAATAAATTACGATCGTAAAAAAACGGCAATTACGATCGTAATATATCGGTTGTACCATGTGGACATGTGCGGATTTCAGGACGATAAAATGCATTCATTGGTCGGTTTTAATGGATCCTAATTTTTATCTCAGAGTGTATGGCCTGCTTAAGGAATGATGTCATTAGGCTGTTAAAGAAGCTAGATTGTAGAATGGGTTCCAGGAAATGGCAAAGGACTTCTCTTAAGCCCCCCACACACCTTTAGATCTCTAGATATCCTACAACTAACAACTATATAGTGCCGGGTCCTCTCCGATTAAACACAAGTAGACTTGATGGTTTAGAAAGTCACTCATGTTACATGGTTTTGGTAAAACAAAAGGAGATCTAAAGGTAATCTGACAGAAATCTAAAGGTGTATGGGGGCTCTTACCTGTGATCTTATGTGGTCTCCCTGTAAGTCAGGGGTGTCAAACTCAAACAAGTCACGGAACAACTTTGAAATTTATGGGGGGAAAAAACTAAAATTGTTGAATGAACCTTTTAATGTGGAAGCAAACTTAAGCTTTACATAAACATTAAGGGTAAGACTCCACTACGGAGGACTGGTTTACCCGCAGTGTACTTGCGGTTTTCCCGTGGATTTTCAAAGCGGTTTGTTTTTTATTAGTCCATTTAAAATCTATTGATTGAGGATAGGCTAAAACCTGCAGCAAAACCGCGGCTGATCCGTGTCCATTGATTTTCATTGATAAACTGCATATTTTTTTCCGTGTCCACACTGTACCAGCTCACTGAGGGTACTGGGAGCAGTTCGGCCATGGCTGAAATACTGCGCTGCATCCGCTCCCAAACTGCCTAAGTGGTTACCCTTAATCTACCGCATTCACCCAAAAATATGACCTACCCCTAAATTAAGACCTAGAGGACCTAGCTGCATTTCTCCCTGTGGTTCATAAGCACTCCCCCTAAAATAAGACCTACCCAGTGCCAGAGACAGCTGCTGTATTTAAGGAGGACACGACAGGAGGTGTCCTGTCATGTCTTCTAAACCACCTGTGTGCCTTCACACTGTGTGTGCCAGAACACGGGGTTACGGGCGGTTTCTGCGCCGCTTCCAAAAAAAAATATAAGGTTCTGAAGCCAGAGTTGAGCAGCTGATCGGAGTTTGACACCCCAATAAAATGCATACCAAACTTGTAAATTTAATCTAACGTACGGTATTTTCTGCATTCATGACATGATTTGTACTATGTGTGAGTTGGTGTCCTAAGTTAAGCTTTTCTCATCCAAATGGCCGCCTATGCTTAACAGCATGTAATATATACTGCATTGGTTCAAACATAGTACTCTATACATTTATTATTATAATCATAGTCATCATGATCGTTTATTTATACAGCGCCAGCATATTACGCAGCGCTGTACAAAACATTAGAGTTGAGACACAACACAAGATAATACACAGGTACAGGTTATGACACAGGAGGAGTGGAAGACCCTGCCCGGACAGGCTTACAGTCTAATAGGTTGGGGAATAGAGTATACAATAGGTGGGGGGGGGGGACTGGCATGGTTGTGATGTCAAAGGTGAGAAGATGGTTAGGAGAGACTGAAGAGGTGGGTTTTTATGGCTTTTTTTAAAAGAGCTGAAGGTAGGACCAAGTCTTATGGGGCGAGGGAGAGAGTTCCAGAGAGAAGGAGCGGCCCTAGAGAAGTCTTGAAGCTGCGCAAGTCATGATGTTTTGAGTGGGGATGTCATTAGTATGTTGCTGGAGGAGCGAAGGGGGCGGTTAGGGGTATATTTATGTACCAGGTTAAAGTAAGTAGGACAGGAGGTGTGGAGTGATTTAAAAGCAAGGCAAAGAACTTTACATTTAATTCTCTGGGCATTCGGAAGCCAAAAATTTGCAGAGAGGAGCGGCAGATGAGGAGTGGTTAGAGGAGTAAATGAGTATAGCAGCACCATTCATGATGGACTGAAGAGGTGACAGTCTGGTAAGAGGGAGGCCAGAGAGCATGATCTTGCAGTAGTCCAGACAAGAAATTCTGATTTACATTTATATCCTTATACAGTACAGCAAAGATGGGACAACATAAACCAATACCAAATGTGAATGCAATACAAGCTCAGGCTTTACTAGGCACTCAGGGACTCTTATAGATTTAGTTATGTAAACGTTGAGCCCTATAGAATGGATTCATAATTACAGTATGAGACAAGCCAAGGTGATCTATAATGTATGGATAAAAAACACCAGTTTTAGTCATTTCTTTTACATTGTTTAAAAGGGAATTTTTCCAATTTCTGATCAGAATCAATGACATCAAGTCCATTTACACTTCTGAATTTCTTTACAGGCAACAAGAGAAACGTTAACAAATCACTGTAATAACCTGGGAGACTCGCTTGGAAAGGAGAATGACCTGGCTCTTATCATTGACGGACAGACCCTGAAGTACGCGCTCTCATTTGAAGTCCGTCAGTGCTTCCTGGACTTGGCGCTCTCCTGTAAGGCCGTCATCTGCTGCAGGTACACAGAATACGTTATTTTCTTTTACCGCCTGTGTGTATTCCAAAATTGCTGATGTCTAGAGCTCTGGCTGTAAAAATCATAGTGTACCTTGTAAAACCGTTTGCTAGGCAAATGTATAGCGCAGATATGCTTGACAGCCAAATCAGAAAGGAAAGAAAAAAAAGAGCGTAAATGGAACTTTTTATTATGAACAAAACAGAAACTTAAGATAATCTGAGCTGGAAAACTACAATGTAACCAGATGTTGATTTGTTTTATGTTTCCGGCTGTATTTGTATTTAAGATCTTTTGGATATGTTCCCTTTTTTGACAGCTAAGGTGCTGTGGCTTATTTATTTTTTATGGTTGACTGTGATGGTTGACAGGAACCCAGCTAAACAGTCTTGTGTCATAGGGACCTTTTAAAGAATGTGGACAAGTCAGAAGGAGGAATCTTACTAATTGTGAGAAGTCTGACAGCTGCCTATTGAAGCGTGACATTTTGTTTTCACATAGGGAATGATGATTATTAGTTTGTTAAAAAGGTGTTTGTTAAAAAAAGTTTTCTGGTAAAATAATAAACTCTATCCTGTCACCTGTGCTATGAAATGCCTTACAGAACTAAGTTATGTAATGGTGGTCACTGTTTCCTTTTGCTCTTGCAGCTTTTTCTGGTGCCTGGATCGCACAGTGATCCGACATGACGGATATTTTTGATCCGATCCCATTAGTTCGGCTGGGGACGATGGTCCCCAGTCAAAGTAATAGGCGGCACACAAAGGGTGTCGGCCGATTCTCGACACTAGTGGGTGCATGGTGACGTCACCACTCCCGCTAGGTCGGGTCGGGGATTGACGGGAAATTGTCCCGTATATTCTCAGCTTAAGTGGTTTACATCATCCTGTGGCATTAACAAGACCAGTGGTTCCCCAACCTTCCCTGCATGGCCGCCCTTTTCTAGATTTGAACATTATTGAGTTCCCCCAATCAAAATACACAGATTGAGAGTCAAACGTTATGTGAAATACAACTTGTCCATGTCAACTTTTTTCTCTATTATACACACACTGCAATCATGCACAGACAGGCAGATATTTTCCAAGTGCCACCTTGACTGCTCCCCCTCAGATGTGCCCCCCTCCCGACAATACCTCTGTGCCCCTCCCCCAGTTTGGGAACCACGGTACTAGAGCCACCTTTTTTACCTTACTTATGGCCACTGCCCTCTTGGTTCAGCCTTTATTCAGTGGAATGGAAGGACATTCCTGAATGGCCACAGTCAGTGTCTTTAGGATTGGTGTAAACCCATAGTGGCATACGCTGAGTAATATGGGTGTCAAATTGTGTGGCAGTGTTGTATTATTATTATTATTATTTTTATTATCATCATTTATTTATATAGCGCCAACATATTATGCAGCGTTGTACAATACATTAGAGTGGAGATACAACACAGGATAGCACACACAGTTACAGGTTATGACACAGGAGGTGTAGAGGACCCTGTCCGGTCGGACTTACAATCTAAAAGATGTACACATATATATATACAAACATTGCATACAGTCTGAAGTTTTTAATTTTATCTCAGACCTGTATGCACTACAAATATCAGTCTCCCCCAATGACTAAAGGGATGCCAAGGGTACATGGGTATGTGTAGCCAGGGATGCAGGTGCTGCAGGAAAGAGAAGTTACCTATGCGGTGCATGCAGAGACTGTACCATTCACATGGGGGTGAGTGAAAGCTGCAGCTGTAGCCGTCACACTGACATTACAGCTATGGTTCTAGAGGAAGGTTGGAGCCCTCTTGCTAACTTGAAAGTCCTTTAGTCCTTACTCTGTTGGAAAGCTTGGTGTCACCCCTATGTGGGATTAAAATGGTTTCACTTTACACATGATGCCACTGGACAGTCTTTTGTAGGCTACAACGTAAGCTAGTCATACATGAAGTTTTGCCCACTCTTTGATTGACTTATGCAATATAAATATCGTAATACTGCACAGTACCAAAGGCCTGTGTGCATTTGCCATAATACCACCAGATAGCCATGGATTGTAATGCCTAGAAAACCCGCCAGATACATAAAGGATCAACTGAAACTTACCAACATGACTGATTACGTCTCTTGTCATTTTATGCTTAATTACTTCTAATAAAGTAAAAAAAAAAAAACAAGCAATGATCATGGGTGGAATGGAGAAATCGACCTGTGCATGGAAAGCTTCACTTATCTTATGTTCACATCACTAAGCATCTGTAAGCCAACTTCAGCTAGAATTGTATTAATCTGCTTCATTTCTGCATTTATTTGATCTGTTGATTTGTTTTGTCTGTGTATATTCATTCTCTTTTATTTTAACACTATGATTTACTTTTTTACCCTTTAACTTTCCGTATGACAAGTCAAGTACAATGTACGAACAAATAGATCCCATTCTAATTATTTCATTCTATTGCCTGAAGTCAGATTCAGCTCAGGAAACAGGAGATTAGAGGTGTGAGCAGGAAGATAAACAGCGACCTCAGGCTAGAAATATATCAATTAAATCACTAAACCAGTATTCAGATCAGAGGCAGAGGTTCTGGGATACATTAGGTACAAAATGCTAAATCTTGTTGTTGCCATTTATTCTACTGTGTGTGATAGAAGATACAGCTGAATGTAGCTTGCAGTTTTTTTCTTTTTTTTTGGGGGGGGGGGGGGGGGGGGGGGGGGGGGGGGTTATTAAGTGTCTTATGTATATCTGTCAAGAGGAAATTGGGAAAATAACCCCTGCACTGTGGTCTGGCTTTTGTTCACTTAAATTTTGCCAGACTTTAGCAATCAAAAGTGCCAGATACATTTCTGAAAGGTGCTGTCTTATTTACTCAGCAATTTCAAGTCATTTTGTGACGCACACAAGGCCTGGATTCAGTGTCTAGAGTAACACTAAAATAAAGCTGGCCATACACCTTTAGATCTCTCTGTTAGATATCCTTTAGATCTACCAACAACTACGGTATCTAGTGCCGGGTCCTCTGCGATTGAACACAGGTAGACTTGATGGTTTAGAAAGTCCCTCATATTACATGGTTTTGGTAAAACAAAAGGAGATCTAAAGGGAATCTGACAGAGAAATCTAAAGGTGTATGGGGCCCTTAAGTCAGTACAATTAGCTGTTTCTTCCACATCTGCACTGATAAATACTGTCAAAGGGGCACCATCATGGTATTCAGTCAGTTTTGTGTCGTTTTTTAAAGATTACAATTTGATAACTGATGGTTTATATATTTTTTTTTTATTAATCATAAAATATCTACTATAATATAACAAATGACATTAACACAAGATCCATCCATAACACTGCTTTTGCAAAACATGCTTGGCATCCTAAATAGAAAACCCAACACTGGCGGCTTAGTATCTAAATCCCAGGTGCCCAACCTTTGGGTGTTGTTTGGCGCCCCCCTTGGTCCTCCACTTGTGGCCCCCAAAACTGTTAATGCATATGGCATATGAACTCACCTGTTCACGGATTCTCCACATCCTCGCCTGGGAACTTCTTAGAGCGGTAAGAGGAGGAGAGGGACTCGCTGAGCCTTCAGCTGAGCACACTAATTGGTACACGTGAAAGCGAATGAGTGACCCAGACAGCGCCTTAGGGCCTTTGCTTCCACTAGACTACTTTGATAATATCTATAAGGCACATATCCTCTACTGATGTATATGGGGCGTTCCATATATCACCATGTGTAGTGGTCACACACTGACCCGGCTTTACTAATCAACTTTGGCGGTCCTACATGTTATGTGCGGCCCCTAAGGCCAAAGTATGATATAAGTTTGCCAAGGGAGGAGGTGTAAAGCGAGAAAAGGACCGGGACAAGGACTGAGTCTTGTGGGACACCAAAGGGAGGGAGAAAAGGAGCCATTGAAAGAGGTTTGGAAAGAGCGGTCAGTAAAGTAGGAGGACAATCAGGAAAGTGCAGAGTCACGAATACCATCAGAGTGGATGGTCTGTAGAAGAAGAGGGTGATCTACATTGTTAAAGGCAGAGGAGAGATTCAGCAGGAAAAAGCTCAGCTCTCCTTCTTTTGGCCTAATCTGAATCACAAGTTAACAGCCAAAAATTGTGACCATCTAATATGGTTTAATATAATATTTTGCCATAAAGGTCTATTCACGTCATGGCCTATTCAATCTATACACAACATAGCATTTCATTTTATTGCTAAATTGCATTTGCATTGCTGCATTTCCATCTGGTAACAATTGTTAATGCACAACATGGACGCAAGTATTGATACCCTTTTACTCATTACATTCAGGTTTTTCATTAGATTTAGGTGTAAGTATTTGAGCCCTAAAACTGTGCTTACAATCTACTGTCATAAGATTCTACCTTTGCAAAAAGTAACTGTATGGAATTTCCACTGTAATTGTTGGGACTATTACACAGTGGAATCGTGTAGGAATAATAGCAACCAAGTGTCAGACCAAGTAAAATCTCAGAACCGCAGGAGTAACGTAAGAGTGGGCAATATTCTGTTTATTCGGTAACATCAGCTTTCCAAATGTTCTCTGGCACTAACTTTACCACAAATCTGTGCATTGGGAGCTTCATAGAAAGGGTTTCCATGGCCAAGCATGCAAACTTTGCTTCCCAATTATATGCAAAGTGGTATAATGGATATCAGCCCTGGACTCCAGTGCAATAGAAATGTATTCTGTATATAATCAATCATGCTTAAGTGTTTGACAGGTTTGGGTTTAGTGCCATAAGAAAGTACTTTAGAAAAGTTGCCTAACTGCATTGTGGCAACTGTAAAGTAGAAAGGATAATGGTATGGGTGGCTTTTGAGCTATGCCCCTATCTTCCCATGAAGAAACATCTTTATGCTTCAGCATACCAAGACATTTTTGGAAATTCTATGCTTCCAAATTTGGGAGAGAAATTTATAAAAGTCTGTTTCTGTTCCAGCATGACTGTGCTCAATTTAACTATACCATGTCCATAAAGACATGGCTCGGAGACTTTGGGGCAGAACACAGAGGTGTAGCCTCAACCCCATCTAGTAGCTTTGGGAATAACAGAGATTGTCACTCTGGCCTCCTCCTCCAATAGAGCCTAACCTCAAAAAATATTTCTGGATGGATGGTCACAAACACATTCCTACGAACACACTTCAAGTCTTTCCATTATAAGTGGCTGCAATAGGGGCACAAACTCCATATTGAAGCCTATGAATTTAGAATGGGATGTCATGCGTGTCAAAATATGGGCTAATATTTGCTTTGGATGTTTACGTCAAATTGGTTGCCTTGTGTGTAGTTCTTTTTTATCTTATCACTCACAAGAGTGAGGGCTAATGGCAGTAGGTGTACTCTATAACATCTGTGAGCCCCAAGTATTCCACTGCTGTTTCCACCACAATAGTGGTTTCTGTCTATAGAACATGCCTGTTACTCGCCTATTATTCCACCAACACTGTCTGTATGATTGGAATGCCAAGGTGACTTCTAGAGACAATCAATGTGATGCATAACATTTGTTGTACTTCAAGAAAATGTAAGTTTCAGTGACTTTTTTCAGTGACCTTGACTCTTAAAGTAGAAAAATACCTGGTAGTATGCAGGAGTATTTTGGGGCCTCTCCCCCATATACAGAAAAACAATGGTAGACTTAAGCCGGCCATAAACAGGTCGATTTTTGTTCGATTTCAGAATGATTGATCGCCGTACCCGGCAATCAATCATTTGGGAAACGAAAGCCCACCTTAAGCGAACGGTCCTGCTCGAATCCAAAATCGGTCGAATCAGGATACCACATATCAATATTTCCCTGTTGGAGCACCATTACTCAATCCCCATCCAAAGTATCGGCCAGGGATCTATTCCCCAAGGTGGCGCGCATCAATTCCCTGAACAATTTTTGCATATATATGGCCACCTTTACTGTGAAATTTTACTTTTACTTAACCCAACTGACTCTTCTGTGAAGTAAAAGCAGCCACATCTACAGAAATACCCTCTACTTGATGGTGCTCCAGGCAACTCTCCTAATGAATAAACAACCATGAATGAATATTCTGTGGTTCCAAAATTCACCTAGTGGCCGTACTGCACACAGTTATATTATATTACTTATAAAATAGATAAAAAAACTGATTTAAGGTAAAGGTATTAAAGCGGACCTACCACCTCACTGGGCATTTTACAACATCAGCAGCAGCACTGCTGATAATTAGGCAATCACTGCTCAAAAGTTTTTTTTTTTTTTTTTTTTTCCTTACAGCAGCAGGGGGGATTTTCGGGCTCTCCCCTCCCACTGTGGGACGTACCTGCCGCGACCAGGTTGTAGGTGCATCTGGGATGAAGTCTGTAGTTTTGTGTGAATTGGAATGCAGCTTCACATCTGCAGAATCTAACACAATGTCATCAAAGCTCCATCTAGTGGCCGTTTTATAGAATTACAGTTCCATAGTGAGAATGAAGTCTGAGTGGAACTGCTTCTCTCTGCCTTTAATAAATATGATTTCCTTGGGAATAAGGAAGTCCATTTTTTTATTCTGTAGCAGTTTTCACAGATGTAATTTGCTGACAGGTGAGTATTATGTCAATGTAATGTATGTGTTTTTTTAATTTTGAGTATAGAACCACTGTAACTCATTTCAGAAGTTCAACATAGTTACTCTATGCCCTGGGCAGGGTTGAAGTTTAACTGATTGATTTAACTTGCCTTAAGTTTTTCATAAAAAAACAGAACTATTTTTTTTTGTAAGGGCATCAATCTTTTGTCAGGCCAGAAATTATCTCTCCTTAGCTGCCGTTCAACAGACTCCATTCCAAATGAAATAGCGGTATAATCTATGTTTGCGAACAGGAAGAAGGAAGTCTGATAAAGGGTAATTTTTATCATCCTTCATTTTAAGCTCTAATTATAATTTTGATTTGGCTTGCACTAATGGTCATCATGTTAATTGCCTGCATTGCCTACAGTTAGAAATATTTCTGGATTTGCATAAATCCTTTTCCACTAATTTCCATATGATTAACAGAAATAGGTTTATAAGAGCTGGCGTGACCTAATAAGTCTTGTTCAGCTTAATGCGTGACAGCATCTCGTCTGTGTAGAGTGATAAAATTTATGGGGAAATAATGTGAAATATTTCTCTATAATGTGTATTGAAATGAGTTGAAGAACCATGGTTATAACTCAACTTCAGGTTAAATGAGATTTCAGCAACTGATAAGCATTGTGGAAAAATGATGGTTGTTTAATTTTTTGGTTGAAAGGCCCTTCCGCACTGCAGCCGCTAACCGCGTTTGTTACAGGTGAAGACCCCACTGTTTACAGTGCTCTCCTATACAAGTATATGGAACACACTTGTGCCTGCAAAACTGTCTGCAGCAGGGCATTTTTGGCAAAGCCAAGCGTTGTGTGTTACCGGAAAAGCAAACGCGGGGCTAGTGTTAATGTTAGCTGTGCTGTATTGTGCTACTGCACCTATATTCATCTAATGTACTTTATTATTATAATTATCATTCATCAAAAAAAAAAGTAAAAGGAGCAGTTAGTCACCCTGTGTCTGGTGAACACCATTAAGAGGACTGTTCTCATTGTATAGGGGAGAAGTTGTGTGTACCGATACCAATCCTGTGGTGTTGGATGTCCTCAGCAAGGCTTGTGTATGGGATTAAAGCAGCTAATGAGATCTTCATGAGTGGTCAGACGCACCTCAAAGGGAACGTAGAAGCACCTTCATTATAATTATCATTTATTTATATAGCGCCAGCATATTACGCAGCGCTGTACAATACACTAGAGTTGAGATGCAACACAATATAACACACAGGTACAGGTAATGACACGGGAGGAATATGTCTCTAACTGGAAAACACGCCATTATACAGCAAAAAGATTTACAAATCCCAACCTGTTATGAGATGATCTTAAATTTCCCTCTTCGCTCCTCCACTCTCTTAAATAAACATCTTTTCACATTCCTTTTACAGGCCTATGAAGCTTCATTTTCCCCATTGAAATAAACCCAAACAACAATATATTGTCTAGTGACCATACGTGATACTGTGGTGCATTAAAGCTAGCCATACACGGGTTGATTTTTGCATGATCGATCTTAGATGTGATTGTCTTGTGCGACACATTGATTGATTGTACCACCACACAGTGTGATTTAAACACGATTGATTCCTTTACTCAAATTGATGTGCATGTTCCATAGTACGATCGCAAACAAATCAATGGAAATACCTAGAAAGCCCATCAGATACTTGCAGGATCGACTAAAATTTATCCAACATGTCCGATCACTGCTCGATCAATTTCGTGATCAGAATACTGCCGAGGGTTAAATATGGCAATTGCCACAGATGTAAGGACAGGGGTTAGTATTTTTTAAGCATTTTGCAGTGCTTCTCCACCATAGTGACATCTCAGAGGTAAGTAAAATTTTAATTTAATATTTTTTTTTTGTTTTTTACTTTAAAATGCTGGTCTGTGGGAAGATGACATCTGCATGGCACATTCATCCTGTGATAGAATACAGGTTCTACTCTTAGAACTCCCATTACATCCTTCCCTTGTTGACTGACACAAACCATAAATCAGGCCAGAAATTGATCGGCCAAATTATGAACATGTCATCATTTTTAGGTAGATCTCATTACTTTAGATGGGGTCCAACCTCCCCATCCAAAGTAAATGCCGGCACACAAAGGGTGCGTGGCAGATTTTCGTAATGACTGGCCATGTGCCATGACGTTATCTGCAGAGAAAGCCGCATGAATACGAAACATCTATGCCCAGCTTTATACGTAGTTTTTGTATTGATCTTTCGTCATCTCATTCTTCAAGCTCGGTGCCTTGGTGTCACTTTCGACTCTGTACTCTCCTTTACTCCCCACATACAGAACATTGCTAGATCCTGCCACTTCCATCTCTGCAACATCTCCAAGATACGTCCCTTACTATCCCCTGAGACCACGCTCTCATCATTTCTCATCTGGACTACTGCAACATCATCCTCTCTGGTCTTCCTCTTTCTAGACTGTCACCTCCTCAGTCCATCATGAATGCTGCTGCTCATTTACTCCTCTAACCGCTCCTTGTCTGCTGCTCCTCTCTGCAGATCTCTACACTGGCTTCCAATTGTCCAGAGAATTAAATTTTAACTTCTGTGCCTTGCTTTTAAATCTCTCCACACCTTCTCTCCCACTTCCATCTCCAACCTGATACACAAATACACCCTAACCGCCCCTTCCGCTCCTGTGGCCTGCTAATGACATCCCCGCTCATAACCTCATCACATGCGCAGCTTCAAGACTGATCTAGGGCCGCTCCTAGTCTTTGGAACTCTCTTCCTCGCCCCATCAGACTTGCTCCTACCTTCAGCACTTTTAAAAAAGCCCTGAAAACCCACCTCTTCAGCTCTTACCCACCTTCTCATTTCTAACATCACCACCATGCCAGTCACACCCACCCTACCTATTGTATACTCTGTTCCCCAACCTATTAGATTGTAAGCCCAATTGGGCAGGATTCTCCACTCCTCCTGTGTCATACCCTGTACCTGTGTGTTATCTTGTGTTGTATCTCCACTCTAGTGTATTGTACAGCGCTGCGTAATATACTGGCGCTATATAAATAAATGATAATAATAATGAAGTTGCTTCTAAGTTCCTTTTGAGCTGCGTCTGACTACTCATGAAGATCTTCTTAGCTGCTTTAATTCCTCTTTTTAGTTTATTCATGGAGCAAGGCAATACACAAGCCTTGCTGAGGACACCCAACACCACAGGATTGGTATTGGTACACACAACTTCTCCTCTATACAATGAGAGCAGTCCTCTTAATGGTGTTCACCAGACACAGGGTGACTAACTGCTCATTTGACTTTTTTTTACTGCTGCCTCACTTTACCTATAAGCAACTGTGGCTGTAACACATAGCAACATCGTTTAAAGGTCACAAAGTACCGTTTATTTTTGTACGGAGAGTTCTATTCTGTTAATTAGAGTTACTAACAGAAATCTCAGAAATGCTCTTGCTGTCAATGAATTGGACGTCCCTTTTAATGGGACATCATACTAAAAATCTGCTTCTCCGTGCCCCAGAATGTCAGCACTTGCGGTGATAAGAGAACAGAACATTTACATACATAACATAATAGACAACACACTTGGGCTTGCCAAACCCATTGTTTAATGAGAAATAGGAAAACAGGGGCACTGGCAATGTTATGTAACCTGACTCATGTTTCCTATGGTTAAACATTGGTTTCATTGGTTACAAAGCAATGAAGAATGTAGACAAATTACCCGGCCTAAAATTAGTGGTCACTTTTCCCACTTCAAGTCAACATATATCCTTTCATCGGATGTTAGATTTAGATTTTTGGGGGGATGAAGTGGTAGCAAAGCCTAAATTCCTGAAAGTTTTTACTTCTTGAAATCATATTTCAGACAGTTTTCCATGCATGGATGGTACTTTGCAGGCCAGGCCCAGATTATGACTTTGTATCAGGTATGCAATATTTCCTTTATTTTAGCTTTCCAGCTTTTTCAGCAAGTATCTTGCAATGTTGGCATGATTTTAGTTTGGTTATTAGTACCTCAATTTTATGTGTTTATAGAATTGAGTGAATGAATTGTGTTCAATATTTTAAAGTTTGTAAAAAAAATGTATTTCACTGCATTTGCACAAAAGGCCTGATAAGCCATTAAATAAAATATAAGTCTTCAAAACTGATATTAAGTTGAAAGAAAATGGAGCAAATCACAATTTGATATAGACTTTAGATTTTGCACGGACTTGCTTTCTGTCTGCGCATTACGCAGACAGAAATCAAGGTCAAATAACAAGTGAAGGTCATGGTCAGGCAAACAGCAGGATGTACAGTAATTAGCAGGCAGCAAATGAGTCAGGGGACAGGCCAAGGTCAGGATCAGACAGACAGCAGGATGTATAATGTAGGCAGGTAATGATAAAAGTTGAAAGGGCCAACAAGTCCGAGATCCAAGAGCAGGTTAGGGGGATGGACAAAGCTGTAACAGAAGCTTAATATTTGATATCCCTGGAATAGCTGAAGATCAACCAGTAAGAAATTCAAATAATTAGAGGGTTTTAACTTTTTGTTCTGTTGCTGGATATTCATGATTGCACATATTCACATCAGGAAGTACGCTCATAAATGAATGTAGGCAGACTTGAGACCCTCTATACTGGGACCTATGCCACGCATGTGCTAGTTCCTCTCCGGTGGGTATAACTGGTAAATAAAGTTTAGGGACAGTGAGCACCAGATAGATTTCAATGGAAATGGATTTACAGGATGAGCTACCAACATACTAAAGCTGGGAACACGCGCATAGATATGCACGGTAACGGCCATCTATCTAGCACATAACTAATCCGGCCATCCCTGTTTTTGAGCGGGATCACTCAATCCCGCTCGAAAACAGGAATATCGGGCGTGACCGTAAACCACGTTGGATGTCCATTACTTTTCATTGTCTCCATGCAAAGCATCATCAGAGCAGGGCTGTGCCTTCAGCTCTTTCAATGTCGGGTAGAAGCGTGATGACGTGACCGCGCTGCTGCCGGGAACCTTGAGCGGCTCATATATCGAGCCGTGTGTTCCCTACTTTTGAACTGGAGGATATGTGATACAAAGATGAAGATATGTGAACAAGAGATCGCTTCATCTTATAAACATCTGAATATGTTCAGTTTAAAAAAGTGCCACTTTGCAGCTGAATTTATTATAGATTGATTAATGGTTGTTCAAGAGGTATCACCGCTGTACACAGTGCCCAAATGGTCTATATCAGGATTGGGCAAACTTTTTAACTCAAGGGCCACATTGGCTTCTTAAATTTCTAAAAGGGCCGGACCAAGATCCTTTAATGGCTGACCTGCCATCGGGGTGGAAGTTCTATGCATCGCCGGCATCACTAGTGATGGAGGTGATGTGTAATAGACGACATGTGACAAGGATGTTGTTATCTGCACTTTAAAAAAACAACTAATTCCTAGAGACTCCCTGTTGTTGCCATGAGGATGTGCCCAAAGTGTTATGATCCCCACTTGATCGTCCCCAAGGCAAGGTTTGGACACCTAGGCATTGTGTGCACCCAATGTACAGAACAAGCAGAGGGGAGAATCTTTTCAGCAAGCTAACGGGCCATATTCGGTCCCCAGGCCTTAGGTTTTGACCCCCCCTCCTCATAGCTCTCAGGTGAATGGGGTCATAACTATATTTAAAAGGTAATAACTTCTATCCTGAAGCTTGGTGCACACTTAGTGAATTTATATATTTTGTGGATGTAAATATATATGTATATTACTCAAAATAACCAGTTTTTATCACATTTTGGAGTTTAGTTTTTCTTTCTGTGAGCTCCTTATAGGCTTAGTTTGAATACAGTCATTATTTTTCATTTCTTTTGTAGTATTTGAAGAAAGCACGAAAGTCTCTTGGTTGGGTAATGGTCCTTTGATATGAAGCTTGGGCCTGTTATAGCAAAAACCATTTTATTATCTTTACTAGTATTTGAAGTTGTCTGGTTCTACACATGAGCTGCACCATCTTTGGTGAGCTCTATACTGCTTTATGCAAGCTGTATCTTCCAGCTTGATATATATTTCTCAGTGGCAGCCAATTTCTAGTATCGAGGGAGATATTGATTTTTAGTGGAAGCTGTAAAAAATCAATATTTTACTAGATGCCAGAGAGCTGTTATTGAGAACGGAGTTTCATGGTTTCCAGACATTGTATGGAGTTTCTCATTGTTCCGAGACTTGCAGAAGATGAAACTAGATCAATATTTGTCTGTGGTGTGCTGCTGTCTTTTAATAATTGAAAGTTCACACAAGTCCTGGGCATTAAGGTCCCTCTACGGTAATATTTTATTATGGATGACTGAAGATCATAAAGTTTGTGCTTGTGTTGATCTGATGGTGTTACTACAGAAGTTCTGGGCTGCTGTACAGGATGCTGAACGCACACATACTGGAATACTTAGCAAGCGGAAGGCTGATGGCAAAAGGAAAGCTTCTGTTAATTAACATTTTAGTGGTTTCCACAAATGAAGCAAATGATCTCAGAATTTTCCATGACTGATTGTTTGAGCAGAGCTAGAGGAATTCAGCCGTTGTAAGCGCCTAGCAGTGAAATGAAGTCTTGGCTTTCATGTGGGGTGTTCAGTATTAACAGCTTGGTATTGCAATAATAGTGTACTGTTTAAATTATGAATAACACTAATTTCCATCAGCATACCTGAACAAAACTACTTATTCTAAGCATAAGCAGAGTAATGTTAAGTTCAGAATTCTCAACGATACAACTGGAATTACTATAAAGCCTGTATGAGCTTGTGCCAGCATAATTCAAGTAATTTACAAGAGGCAGTTAGCCATGTCAGATGTTGTTGCTCAGTTAGTTAGTGGGTATTCCAAAAAAAAGGTGCCATTTATGAGCTTTAAACCCCCTATGGCATGAATGTGGACTGTCCACTGAACTTTACCTAACTGCCTGATAAAAAAAAAGCTTTCAGTTAATTAATGTAGTCTATTTTTAAAACTTTTGGGCCTAGCCTCCACTGCACTTACATCCCTACCCATGATAAACGCTGGAATTTTAGAACATTGGCAATGAGTCTATTTAACATCACACATTTAACATCACGTTTTGTCAGTTGACGTGCCATGACAATAAATTTGTATAGGCCAATTGAAGTGCACCAATAGGCCAAATGGAAACATAGCCATATGCTGCATTCATACTGTCTTGTGTAAATGTGACCTCCAGTTGCTGAAAGCTTTATTGACTAATTCTTTAAGCTTATAGCAACAAAAATTTATGAAAAATATCAATAGGGTAATTTAATGACCAAAGGCCATCCAGCTCACTGCTTGATATGACATCAGCGCCTTGGAATCCCATTGTTTCTTACCCCCATTGTCATTTTCTGGGCCCCTTAATGCACAAAAAGTGACTTAATGTGACTTAAGATGACCCTGTGAATATAGCATAAAGCAGAATTCTACTCACCTAACCCCAGAGAGAAGGAACATCTGTGAGCTTCCTCACCAGCAATAATGTTTTATTCCACCCTGGGTTTGGGAACCTCCAACTGTCTTACGTAGGCTATGTTTCCATGGCGTTTAGGAATGTGCTGATACCCCCTGCGTTAATGGCTTGCCTTGACCGGAATATATGGCACCCAATACATATGCTTGACCTTATGCCGCCTGTTCACATGACGTTCATCAGGTTCGCTGGCCGAGAGGTTAGCGCAGGGCAGTACATCAAACTCCGCTGTCTGCTCGGCCATGAACAGGGAATGCATATGTAGGGGATGCACTGTCATACCTTCCAAGGCATGTGATTAAGGCAGTGGGTATCCGCACATACCTAAACGCTGTGGAAACACAGCCTTACTTGCCAAATTGACATGGCCAGTTGCACACTAAGCTGTACATTGTGAACAGAAAGGTAGGAATCCTTTATTGAAATAAACTACAGTACTACAGCAAAAAGCCTGCCCACCCGCAGTCTTTTATTTGACAGCTTAAAATGTAAAAATATTCCCTGCGAGAACACAATATGCTTTATTATTATTATGCTTACTATATTTTTAGGCAGAAAAGCTAATTCTGTGTTTTTGATTTTACTTTCTCACTTCGGACTTCATGGCGGAATTCCATTAATTGTCATTCCTTTGTCCATTGAGCTCCTACCCGAACCCGCCCTCAGCAATCTTACTCATATAGCCAGATCCCTGGTTACAAAGTTAAACTTGGTTCATACAGGCACAAAAATAGTTTTCCCTATAAAAAAATAATTACACCTTGGATCTAGGAGTCTGGCGTCTAATTTTAAAAATTGCTGAGAGTTCTGTGGAAGAGATTTCAGATGCCTTTCTTTTTTTTTGCAATTGGTTTCTGTGTGGTCACTTCTAGCTTCTTGAAGTTTATAATGCTTGAAGTAATGGCATTCTAAAAATGGTAATTATTAAAGTATCTACACATACGTGCCAACACCTAAAACACAAACATTAAAAAACATTGCAACTTTTACAAGGTTTTTGTAGGCTCCCAGAGTACCCGAGCTGGACTCGCACGGGTAAAAAACAGCCATCCCTACCCTTATGTATCATGGTTGCCAACATCCCAATATATATATATATATACACAAAAAAGTGGAAAGGGTAGACAGACCCAAATATTTCTCAGGTTTTCCCATTTCCAGAGGAAGTGTGGGACCCCAGGACTTTAACAGCAACAAATACATTTAATCTCATATTCAGCCTCATCAAGATTTATACATTTATTCAGTGTATTTACAGACTTTTACAGCATATATAAAAGGATGTACATAATTACAAAGCGCTGACGTGCCAATCATCATAGTACATATAGAATGGTAGTTCAAAATTTTTGCTCTCTTTTTTTGACACGTTTCACCCTAACTGGGCTTCATCAGGAGGTTTTTGCAGCACAAACAAAAATTTAACAAAATACAAGTCAATGCATGATTGGCTATGCATAGATGATTAGTTGATATCAGTCTGTCAGGTCCCTGCACCTTCCAATCGGGCTGGCTCACCCCCTCCGGCTGAGCCGCACCTCCTTCCCCCCTCTGCAGCACGTCTGTCTGGGGACCCTCAGTGCTGCGAATGTTCCTGGGCACACTCAGGGCCCTGCGGGGTTCTTCTCCGGTTTCACCTACTCAGCAGCCCAGGACAGTGCGCGGCGCGCGATCTGCGCCTCTCGCGCCGTGCGCGTGCGAGCGCTGTGCCGATGCGGTGACCTGTGCGATTCGCACTGCGCAGCCCTCGCCCGAGTTTTAGAGGGCTACACGAGGAGTGCTCCAGGGGCGGAGCCCCTCCATCTGGGGCGGCCCTGGGAGGACGCTCCCTATAAAAGCCTGCCAGTCCCACAAGTCTTTGCTGGTGTATCAGTTCCTGCTTCCTGTGAATGACAGTGTTTAACTTATCTTGGCTTGATCTCCTGGTACCGACCCTGCTTGTCGTCCCGACCACTCTTGACCTCGGCTCCCCGACCTCTGCTTGATATTGACTCTCCTACTGTTCTGCCGCCTGCCTCGACCCACGCCGTCTCTGGATTTTGTATTGTCTGCCGCCTGCCTCGACCTACGCTTGTACCACGTTTACTCTTGCATCGCCACCGTGCCTCGAACTCTGCTCTGGACTCCGACTACCCTACAACCTTCCCCCTAAAGGGAACACCCGTCCGCCACTACCTGGAGGGGTTTGCAAGGGAAGCAGGACCTTGCCACCCGAGTGCGGGAAAAGTCCACAGGGTCCCCCTCAAGGGATTCCTGCCTATCTCCCATTAGGGGGCTCTGGGGAGAAGACCCTTGGGTGGCATAGACTCCCTGCTCCTGGTACCCCCGCGCCAATCCAGGTTCTGCGGGGAAAAACCCCTAACAGAATACACAGCCATGGATGACCCCTGGGGAATGGTTCTCTTGTCTTGCCGATCTATGCCAAGCAGGTTAGAGGACCTCACTATTCTCTGTGGAGCAGCTCAGAGAACCCAACACCAGACCAAAGTCACCATCCGCAGCCGGCCGTGCACGTCCGTAAGCTTCATCACTTGAGGCCAAAGACTCCCATTCCGCTGCCACAGGACGCTTCTCCGGGAGAACCGATACGGCATGTCGACACATTTCAAAGCGCATGTTTAACTCCCACTTGTTCCCTCCTACCACGCACTTCTACGATGAAAAGATTAAAAGTGGGCACCGTTATCTCCCTCCTCTCCAGGGTGAACACCCAACGGTGGGCGTTTCAAACTTGGCTCCAACCAACCAGCTGAGGAAACCCTTGTTTGAACACCCTTGGAACGGGTTGTTTTCATTCAGCGACCGCGCCATAGAGTCTACAGTGACCCCCCGAAGGGCTGAGACCCGCCGACGTCGCCATCAATCCGCAGCCCTCAACCGAATCACGATATCGTCACAGTGGAGTGATTACGTGGCGGATTTTCAAATCAATCAACCGTTTGGTCCGTCGGTGAACTAGACTGGAACGACCCCATCTCTAACTGGAGCCATTTTCCGGGGGGGTGTGGGTCTGTCTGAAGGCTACATAAAAGACGAGCTGGCCACGAGTGGTGGGTCCCCCAGACCTTGTCAACTGTGTTTGATGGACCTGTCCATAGACCATCGACCGTCGCCTACAGGGTAACGCAGCGGCTGACTGAAAGGGCGGTTGGCTCAGCTCCGCTACTTCCCTCTGGGACCCACCCGCTCCGCCGCTCACTCCTGTGCCAACCGTACCCCCCCCCAAACACCCCCCCCTCAGTGCGCCCTCTATCCAGGGACGATCTCCATGCCGTCCCAAGTACAGATCAGGTGACACCCCGAACCTTCGCTAACCCCAAGGAACGAGGAGGAGCGGCGTTTCACCAGTCCGACTTATGTTTTCCTACTGTGGCGCCCCAGGCTCAACCTCATAGCCTGGCCTGCAACCTGTCAGCCTTTCCCGTCTAAGAAACCGTCCTCCAGAACGTTCACGGACCATACTCCAGAGTGCCACCCCAGTTCCCCACCCGCACCGTTGGCCTCCCTCTACTACTCTACAGGGAACCCCGAGCGGCAGTCATCACACGTTGAAGCCATAGTGGACTTCCGGAGCCTGTGACTGTTTTTATGGTACTACCAGCCCATGTCGCGATAAGTCCCTCAAGATAACTCTCCTGAAAGACAGGGACAAGTCCCTACCCTCTCCACGACTGGAGCGGATGGTTCCCTGATTCCTCTCTGGCCCCGTGTCCTGGGATAACACACTCTCTTTTACCCAGCCAGTAAAACATCACTTCAGAAGAAATCACGCCGAACACATCACGCTCTCTCGGTCATGCGCTACCCCCTCTTCCCTGTTGTCCTAGGCATACCATGGCTTGCACGCCATAAAACCCCACCGTATGAGGCGGCTATACCGAGAGAGTGGGGGTTGTTCTCATCGGGAACTACTGCGACAGTCCTGTCACATCCCGAGGGCGCCCCGCTCCTAGCACTCTCGTGACTCCCGATTGCTGAAAGTAAACCCGTCGTGCCCCCCACAGTTACCCCACCAGTACCTGGACGTGTTCAGGTACAACGGGCGGGGGCCGAGCAGTTTGCCCCCTCACCGTTCCTCTAACGATTGTCCAATATAGACCTGCTCCAGGGATCGTCGAAAATACCCTACGGCCACGTTCTACGCCTCTGGCGGAACCCGTCATCCCTGGGCCTTGCGGGGGAATACATTATCGAGCTCGGTCCTTGTGAAAAAGGCTTACATTCGCCCTTACCAACCTACACCCGCAGGAGGCGGGTGGGTATGTTTTCGTTCCAAAACAAGGATAAATCGTTGTAGGCCAATCGTTGACTACAGTGACAACATCAACGTCCATTACGGTTGAAGAACCGGTACCCGGTCCCACCCGCCCACCCTAACCACTCTCCCCCTAACCTAATTCCGCGGAACTCACCCAACCGCCTCTACTAACCGCTCGACTACTTCTTCACAAGACTGGATCTGCGGGGGGGGGGGCCTTATATAACCTAGTCAGCCGTAACGACTCTGGTGATTTGAGTGGTAAGACCTGCTTTTTTCGGGACAAAACTCGGCACATTTTCGAGTTAACTTGGTAATGACCGTTCGGATGCTCTGGCAAGCCACCGGCCACGTCCTTCCAAGATTTTATCAATGATGGTCTTTTCGTGACTTGGCCTGGACAGGTATCGTCATGTGGTTTACACTTGACGATATCCTCGTGGTTTTCCGACTCCTCGGGAGCAAAACACCGATGCCCACCCACACTGCGTAAGGGGTACTGGGACCGCACTGCGCATCCATCCCCCCGCTCTGGTATGCCAAGGCGTGAGAAGTCCGTCATTCGAGAAAAGGACCAGCATACCAGTTCCTTGGGCTTCGCTCATTCTCAAACCGCGGTGTATCACGATGGGACCCCACAGAAAGTGTCTTCCGCCATTTCGTGAGTTGGCCCACCCCCAGTGGACAGGAAGGCACGATCCAACGTTTTCTTGGTGTTCGCCAACTGTCTAAATTCTAAACCAGACCGGACGATCTCCATACAAGGCGGGTCTCTCCAAGGTCGTCCTGCCCTCTCACCCAACTGACTAGCAACCAATCACCACCGTTTTCTCTCCTTGGACTCCCTCGGCCCAAGCCCGCTGTTTCGAGCACTTACTTAAAGATTACGGTTCCACTTCAGCTCCACATCCTTAAGCCAGGATCCCCCGATCCTGCTCTGCCCTACGTTCTGAGCTTTAGGTGGACGCCTCGGAGTAGGGAGAGCGACTATAGGCGCAAAAAGTAGTAGTACTGTCCCAGAGTGCGTTCAGGTGAGAAGAAATCGTGCATACAGTCCCGTCTGTTTTTTTTTTCCTCGCAAAACTCAGTCCCGGCCGGAGTAGGGAACTAACAGCCGTGCGTGGGGATACGTGAGACCTCCTCGACAGATGACGGTCCGAACATGAATTGGAATGAAAGATATGCGAGGTTAGCGGACAGGATACCGTCCGTAGAGGGGGGCTCAGCATACAACCTCCGTATTCTTAACAGAACCATAAGAAAAGCGAAAGGACCTTCAGTATAGTCCGTCAGGACAGAACCGAAGGCAGAAATCAACCCCCCCTCGCCAAGACTAGGTTGGGCAATCTCCTTTTCGCACGAGGTTTCAGATTTTACACCTCACCTACACACAGGGCCCGGGGGCGGCGGCCAGAGAGCAAGAAAAGAATGTTAAACGCGGATGTGCCCTTCTCCGTATGTACCCGGGGGACTACCTGCTTGTCTCAGAACCGGTTGCCTATTCTCACGCGGGAGGAAAACATTTCCTCCTCCTTGGGCCCCGGATCGTCTTGGAGAGTTTGATTTTTTAGTTTGAAAGGGACTGTGGGCGGACAAACCCGAGTACCTACATCGTACCACCACCCTAACCTGACAGGGAACGTGATTTGGCGGCTATACCGTGGAGGCGCAAGACCGTTGGTACCTACGTCCCAGGAGACCAGCTCGGTTCAGTAAACCCGTTGACTCTCAACTCTGCCCACGACAGGCCGTTCTTGCTGCGTCATTGTCGGCATGCACAGGACTTTGACCCTCCTGCAAGCGTCAGTTTTCTGGTTGGCCGGACCTGAAGGGTGGAACTGTGTTTTTCCTATGTGGTCAGCCTTGCCCACCGTCTGTGGCCCGGGGCAAAGACCACACCCCGAACCAACCCGTCCTTTTGGCCTACCTTCCTTACCCTCTGCCTGGTTACCCGAAACGGACCATGGTCCCAAGCTTGGCAATGGATTTTGGTGGTTATGGACACCTGCCACCCTCCCCCTGACTCCTACTACTTGTGATCCTCACACCGTTGTCCGATAGGTTCACGAAAATGGCACCATTTACGTGGCCCTGCCTGTCCTCTCCCTTTTTCAGTGCCGACGCGAGACCGCCAGCCGCTTCTTCCTACGTTGAGGTTGTTCTGCTGGATGCACGTGCCTCCCTACGGACGTGGTTCACAGTACCAGGGATCACGTTCATTTCAACCTCCAGGTTTTGGAAGGAGTTATCGCGTCTCCTGGCGGTTTTACTTCTTACCTCACCTCGGATGGTACCACCCACCATGCGCTTAAGGTGGCCAGTGTTGAGGAGACTTAAACCAAACCCATGGAGCAGTTACCTCCGATGTTTCATCACATTTCACCGACGACCACCCAGGACTACTGGGCCTCCCTCCTTCCTGCGGCCAGAGTTCCGCCTATAACAAGTTCGAGGCACTCCGGTTCAGCTCCTATTATTCTCCTTTTTTCCTTCCTCAAAAGCCCGGTTTCCACCGCCCAGTTCCTCCCGGCCTAAGCGTCCCTGAAATCTCCTCGGTGCAACCCCGCTATGTGACCGGACCGGTTGAACTGGCTTTTGCACGGTGCTTGGCTACGAGTGCACGCGGTAGCGGGCTGCCTGCAAATGTGGCAGACGGCGATTTCGAAGAACCGCCGCGTGACGGGAGTGCGTGCCCCTTTTCCTGCACCTGACAGCCGCCCCGGGGGGAACAAAGGCTATGGCTCTCCTCCCGCCTCCATATCCGTCCTCCGTTTGTCACGTTCCCGTAGGCTCGCCCCTCGGTCCTGTTTCACTGCCTGCGGCACAAACATATGTGGTCGACATGGCTGGTCAAACCCCTGTGGCGGTGCACGCCTGTCGTCCTGTCCTTCCTCGGCTCCGTGTGTCACACCGTGTGTTCACAGTTCTCCTTCCTCCAATGCCGTGTGGGATGTGGACACTGTTCCCTCGCCGGTCGCTACGCTCCCTCCGACCTCCCTCCTGTTCTCCTGGACGGGGTGGTTGAGGAAGTTCGAGAGTGTGGAGTCACATCACTGGAACTATCCTCTGGCGGTTTTCGGGGCCGGGCCCTGTCAGTATCTGGTCCCAGTTGGAAAGGGTGTTTCGGGTTGGATGGAGGAGAACCTACTTGGGTATCTTCGTATCTAGGGTGGTGATCCATTGCTACCCCCCCGGGCTGGTGGTTCCTGCCCTTCCATGCCACGTTTTCCCGGATAAACCGAGGTTACTTGTTGCACGTCAGCGGAGGACCGGACTTTGCAGGGGGGGCGCTATGGGTCAGGTCCTGCACCTTCCAATCGGCTGGCTCACCCCCTCCGGCTGAGCCGGGTCACCTCCTCACCTCTGCAGAAGTCTTGTCTGGGGACCCCTCATGCTGCGACTGTTCCCTTGGGACACTCAGGGCCCTTGCGGGGGTCTCTCCTCTCCGTTTTCACCTACTCAGCAGCCCAGGGACAGTGGCGTGCGCGCGCGTCTGCGCATGCGCGCGCCTGTGCGCGCGCCTTGCGCTGTGCGCGTGCCTGTGCGCATGCGCGGCGCGGCCCTCGCCCGAGTTTTAGAGGGCTGACAGTATGAGTGCTCCAGGGGGGCCCCCCCATCTGGGCGGTCCCTGGGGACGCTCCCTATAAAAGCCTGCCAGTCCCACAAGTCTTTGCTGGTGTATTCAGCTTCCTGCTTCCTGTGAATGACATGTTTTTACTTATCTTGGCTTGATCTCCTGTACCCCCCGACCCTGCTTCGTCCCGACCACGTCTTGACCTCCGGCTCCCCGACCTCTGCTTGAATTGACTCTCCGTACTGTTCTGCCGCCTGCCTCGACCCACGCCTGTCTCTGGATTTTGATTGGTCTGCCGCCTGCCTCGACCTACGCTTGTACCACTTTACTCTTTGATCTGCCACCGCGCCTCGACCTCTGCTCTGGACTCGACTACCACTAACACCTTCCCCTTAAAGGAACACTGTCCGCCACCTACTGGAGGGGTTTGCCGGGAAGCAGACTTGCCCCACGCCAGTGCGGGAAAAGTCCACAGTGTCCCCTCAAGGGATTCCTGCCTATCTCCTCCCATTAGGGGGGCTCTGGGAAAGACCCTTGGGTGGCATAGACTCCCTGTCCTGGTACCCCCGCCGCCAATCCAGGTTCCTGGCGGTGAAAACCTAACACAGTCACACCTTGTAAAATCAATACTCACAAAATTTAGGTCTTATTTGCAGCCATGGACCAGTCCAGGATATGAAGCCCAATGTGGCGCACCCCCAGTAGGGGAAGAGAGGACATCAGGTGACTTGCAAGGGCACACATCACAACAGCCACCCACCTATAACACATATGGGATGAAAAAAAAGTCCCCTTTATGTCTCAAAGTATTACATGTTATTTTGGGTCCTAAATTTAGTCCATATGAGGTGTCTACATCTCTGTACCTATTGTAGCCTGTATGCTGGAAAATATTTGTGTATGCAGGGGACACCAACTAGTTTTTCTCTTTTAATTTCTTTTTCAAATGTTTCCACAACAAGTTCCTCAAGTTGACCTATAAAATACCATGATTTTTATTTCTTGACCTGAATACAAGCTTACATTTTTTGAGTACATTTCAGGTTCTAAGTAATTCAGCTTATACTCGAGTATATACGGTAAGCTCACATGACTTGGATGCAGACGCTAACACAAATAAAGTATTCCTCAAGCTGAACAGAATCATTCCTTCCAACTCACATGGTGAACGTTTGTCATGTAATTTATACTTCAACGTTCAGGTCCTGTAAATCCCCTCAGAAGTCGCGCCTGTTATTATTCGGGTGTACGCCATTATTTTTAATTATCTCCTGTCTTGTGTCCCGCTCTTGCCCTCTGTGCGCACTCCCTGGGAGTGATATCACACGGGGACAGGCATTGTTTTTGGGGAAGCAGGAAAAGGGAAACCACAGAGGAGCCAAACTGCAATTCTGTGGCTTGGAACAGCCCCAAGCCATATTAGAGAAGCAGTAATGTATACATTTAGTGGATGGGACCTGAATGCTGAATGAAAGGCACTGAAAGGAACGAGAGAGTATTAAATTATGATTTCCAAGGTATTACTGCTAAAATAGTTTGCGGCTCTGTCACTAATGATGCCAGGTGCAGTCTTCGCCTTTACAGATCTCAAGGTTGAATTATGGCGTGCAGCGATCTGATAAGCATCGCTTAATGTTTGCGCTCAGAAAACAAGCAATTTTGTGTGTGTTTTAAAGGGCAAGAGAGTTTCAAAATATCCCGGCTGTTATTTTATTAGTTGACAAGTGAAATAGTGTTGTCACTTGCTAGAGTACAGCAAGGTAAAAGGCACCAGATAATGTTGTGTTTACCGCGGAATCAAATCGTTTAAAGTAGATAAAGACACTTATGGAATATTTTCAGTTTGTTGAAACACTATTTATCAAACAAAAATTTTCATCTTTTCATAAATTAAATTTTCATAATTTTTTCAACTACTTTTGTTGAAATGTATTATCATTATTGCTTTGAACTGGCCATTAAATACAATAAAAAACAAGGGTCTTTATAGCAGGATCACCAGGTTTATGTTAAAAACTAGAAATGGCCTTTTTAAATTTACAGGATGTAAAGTTCAGGGGATAGGGATCACCAACACAGCCCTTTTCAGTACCGTATTTTTCACCATATAAGACTCACCGGCATATAAGACCATAGGAAAACCAGAAAAAAAAGATTTAATAAGTTTTCACATCAATTGGGTTAATGCAATATTTTCAGTGAATGCAATATTCAATTCAGCCAGCAGGTGTCACTAGCAGCAGTACACTCTCAGCTGAATACACGTCATCTCTACACTGATCTACAGGAGGAGGGGGGTCGGGCTGTCTCCTCTCCTCTCACTGTCTGTGAGGAGTTATTGCTGTTCCCACGGACAGAAGAGAAAAGGTATAAATGCAAGTTCCTCTATACTTTTCTCTTAATTTCCTATACCAGTTCAGGGCTGTCATAGGCAATTACACAGTTCAGATGAGAGAATCGGCATTAGCCGGCATATCACATCTGACAGCTCCTCCAGCTCCCCCAGCTAATCTGGCAGCCAAGGCGCGATCTCCAGCAGCCGAGTGGCCGCCGGGGTCGCACATTCAGCGTATAAGACGCAGACACCTTTTGCCCCCCAATTTTGGGGGTGAAAAAGTGCGTCTTATATGGCAAAAAATACAGTATTTTAAAAAAAATAAACAATGAAACAATATCAAATCTTGCACAAAATAAAAAACAGCCACAGTTTTAAAGCCTTTGGCTCACTAACTTATGAGTTGCCTTTCCACTAGGTTCCTCAAAAAAGTCTTCAAGCCCTCCTGAGCTTGGCATGTAAGCCTGCACAGGCAGAGAGATGAACTACATACAGGTAAGCCACCTGGCTACTGTTCGTCCATCCCCGCCTTCCCTGAGACCCGAAAGAGATTCTCTCCTTCACAGCACCCCCACCGCCTTCCCAGAGAGAGATCACTCCCGGCCAGGGTGGTCTGTCGGCTAACTGTCACAAACAGGCAGTTTCACACACGGGCATTATTGGAGGATGAGCCCCCTCCCATCCCCGCCCAATGCTGCCTTGGGCAACCACCCATAATGCCCATATGTAAAACTGCCACTGCCTAAAACCAGCATTGAGTTTATCTAATGTAAAGTGTGATTGATGTTAATGGGGTCCAGTAGGCCTGGATTAAAGCACAGATAGAATTGTGTATTATCTGTATAGAGATGATAACCTTTACTATGTACAGTAATAGTCTAGACGCATGTAGACTTCTAAAGACAGAGTTGACACCACTGTACATTATGAGTGTACAGTTTGAACCTATGTGGCATATTTTTGGAACTATAAGATGCAATTGTTCACCCCCAAAGTCGGGGGGGGGGGGGTGCCTGCATCTTATGGTCCGAATGCGTGACCCCTGCGGCTAAATGGTCACATCTTAGCTTCCTGCTGGCTCTCCCGGCAAGGAGATTAGCCGGGGAGCTGGCAGATGAGAGATGCGGCCACGACTGGATCTCCCATCCTCCAGAGAGGAAGAGAAGATCTGCAGCCGTTCCCTCCAGGCCCCCCCCCCCTCTTCCCGATCAATTTAATGGTGAGAGTTTCTCCCTATTCTTCAATAATCAACCCGTATATGGCTAGCCTAAGGAATCATACAGTGAACAAAATTAGTGTTCAATATACATTCACTTTTTATAAATATTTGGATGAAAAACGCGGGGTACCAGGGATCCACAGGGGGGACCGGGGGAGGCAGGGAATCTATGTGCACCCCTGGTCTTCACCGGAGCACTCCGCAAGGAGGGAAGGACTACGCTGCCGGGGTGCACAGGTCCTGCCTCACCTAGAAGCCCCAAAGGGGTACCGGGGGTGCGTTGGGGGATTGAGGTGCGCCAGGAGGCGAGAGTGGTCAGAGTCCAAGCCAAGTCGAGGGGTACAGAACACAGCAGATCCGGGTCACAAGCAGGGTCAGGGTCACAGGCGAGCAGGGGTGGTCGATATCCAAAGCAGAGGTCAGGGAGCCAGAGATCAGAATAGTCAAGGTGAGAAGCGAGGGTCAAAAGCCGGGAGATCAAGCAGGGTTCAAGCATATAGCGCAGGGTATAACTGGGAGCTGGGAACAAAGACTCAGCACTTGTTTACTGCCATGCTGAGTCTTAAATAGGCTGCAGGTCACACCCGCTGGGCTGGGCTTGCTGATCAGCTTCCTGCCCAGTCTACAACTTAACCCCCGAAGTACTGGCAGCAGAGGGGGACACGGTATGCCCTGAAGGAGTGGTAGATGGAGGTGGCCGTGGTCTCGCTGGACCCCGAGGGGCACGTGAGTGACACTGAAACAGCAGCACATGTGTAATGACTCAAGGAAATAATAAAATTTTACATTTCTCCGAAACGTTTTTAAATCCTTAATCTAGAACTGGTATTGGAATAGTGCAATTATAACACTAAAATTTTTCATGGTCTGTCCTATTGTATCATATATTTCGGGGGGTGGGGGTCACATTACATAATTCCATTTATTCTGTCTACTGAAATAATGGGGATGCTTTAAAAAAATCCTGGAGACAGATACTATCTTTAAACTTCTGCCCATAAATCCATAATTTGTGATGACTTTGTAATAACACCCTGGAGGATACAGTGCAGGAGATGAGTGATGACCCTGAGGGTTCCTTTCTATACTATACTAAATATTCAGGGATGAGCACAGGACACACCATCAAAATTCTCTAGAGACCGCTTGTGACAGCATCACTCGTATTGGATTTCAGGACAGTGTCATTTATATGCACACCATTGTAATTCAAAACCTGAGAATAATGGTAAAGCTGGAGATGATACACTACCAAAGTGCATGTGTAAGAGGAGTGCATTGGATTTGGAATCACCCATGTTCTCTACAGATAGATAATAAAAGTCATATACATAAAGTGCTTTAGGAAGTTTGAAATGACTGGCTCATAATCCAATTTTATAGATACCATGTCATCCTGTGCATGGAAGGGAAATCTTTTAATATTTCACTCAGCTGATGTAAGGCCTGCTGTAAGGAATCATAGAGCTCAGCAGAGGATCATGAATCTGAACTAGTGATGAGCGACTTGGCAATATTCGCATCTGCATAATTTCGCAAATACCCGCAATGATATTTAATTTGATATTTGTAATCCAGAATATCTGCATTTGTGGATGTGGATTGCGATCTAAAAATCTCAATGCGATCAAATATGCCCAATGCATGCAAGTCAATGGAGTTTGGATATTCGACTTGGAGACTATTCGTCATTTCCATTACAAAAAAAATATCATCACAATGCCGTGAATCACAACAATTTACAATAAATCGCACAAAATCTCACTGGTGGCAGATATCCAAAGATATATTTGTAAAATGGCGATATTCACGCGAAATATTCGAAAATCAAATATTTGAGCTCAACACTAATCTGAACAAGAAAGTGTGAGATGTAGAACACCCATTATGCTGAAGTTTATAGAGAAAAGTATTAAAGGACAATTTAAAGTGGTTTAAACTAAGTATAAAACACACACACACACACATACCTTCCTCACATTCTTGGTCCAGCATCTTAACTATTGGCAAGCTGAAGCCACTTCCGGATTCACAGCTCTCATCACAGCAGCGAATGAAAAACCCTGCCGGGGGCTGGGCTTACAGGTTCCATTTTACCTGAAACATTGGTCACTTACCACTTTCTCTACAACCTGGCTGGTAAAAATACACTGCTCTATTAAAGTCTGCATTTTATCACAAGCCGGTGGTCACAAAACACAACAAGTTGTGTATCGTGTTGGGGCAATTGGAAAATATGTGTAAAATATCCGCATTCGCCTTATAAGACACAGGCATCTATCATGCTTTATTGCCGTATGTGACCCGTTGTCTTTCCAATAAGGATACAGAAAAATACTAAAATATATTTTAGTAAAGTTAAATTGAGAGCTGAGGAACTCTTTTTTAATATTAGCTAAGATTCATGGAGAACCTTTTTACATCTAATTTTAGGCAATATTACATTAGGAAAGAGTTTAAATGTTTGACATGTTTTCTCTTCCTCCTGTAACCTCTTAAGAGAGAATGATTCTCACTTCCCGTGCCATTGACACTCCTAAAAGGAATGGGGGTTGTGGTTGTCACTGGGTCAGAAAGTTTAGGAATGTTTCTCCAAGGGGTCAAAGGCAAAAATCTAAATCTGTCAAATAAAACGTGAACTGTTTTAAGCTTTAAAACATTGAAAATAAGATATATTAGAGCAGTGGTTCCCAAACTTCCCCTGCAGGACCCCCCTTTTCTATTTAGGAACATTATTGAGTCCCCCCTCCCAATTCAAACGTATGTTAAGAATGAGGGCCTGCATTCCCCTAGTTTAGGAAACACTGTATTAAAATTTGCTTGCAGATCTAAATACTAGAAACAATCTGTATGTACAGTTTGGAAATGTAATGTGTGTTGTCACATTAAGAGATTTTTTATTTCGAAAAACACATGTAAGATACTGTTGCCCTTTTTATTTGTTATTAGTAACACATATATGCATCACTTGGTTATTCATCACTTTACAGAGTCATATAAGTGTATCTGAGAGGAGCTCACAATCTAAAATCACAATAATGTCCCTACCATAGTCATCTTCAGGAAACTAACACTTAACTTTTAAGCTGGGAATAGACGGTCCGTCGATTTCCGATCCGATTTCGGCACTAGGAGCCCGCTAGTGGCGAGAATCGGTCGGCACTCTTTGTGTGCCGCTCATTACTAGTGATGAGCGACTAGGCAATATTCAAATTCGCTTAATTTTGCGAATATCTGCCATAATATTCGATTCCGATGATATATTCGCGAAATGACGATATTCGCGCTAAATATTCAAAAATCGAATATTCGAGCTCAACACTTCTCATTACTTCGGCTGGGGCAGCCGTCGCCAGCCAAACTAATGGGATCTGATTAAAATTTACCATCCTGTTGGATCAATGTGCAATCCGACATGACGGCTGATTTTAGTCCAATCCTAGTTAGTTGCTGCATCCAATTCCTGCACAACCTGATCCCTAAGGGATGCGGGAGCGCGCACAGCATCGGATCGGCAGTCGGATCGTGCAGAAATCGGAACATCTATGCCCAGCTTTAGACTATGCCGCAGTCAAAGCCATATGTAACTAACATAGTCTAAGGACAATTTTTGCTGTAGATGTAGAGAAGAACACAATACCCCATGGTGGCGGCAGCATTATGCTTTGGGGCTGTTCTTCTTAAGCTGGATCTGGGGCCTTAGTTAAAATTTAACAGTTCAAAATACCAGTCAATATTGGCATAACACCTTTAGCCTTCCTTTAGAAAGCTGAACATGAAGAGGAACTTCCTCTTTAACCATTCAAAGCATACATCCAAATCAACAAAGGAATGTCTTCACCAGAAAAAGACTAACGTTTTGGAATGGTTCAGCCAGAGCCCAGACCTGAATCCGATTGAAAATCTGTGGGGTGATACCCATTGGGGTATGATGATTCTTTGACTGTTAGACAGATTAATTGGATGTACCTACTAGTCATATCCATCCCGGATAATAATGACACCCGGGATCAATGATGGTAACAAATAAACATTGGACTTTTACACTTTAATTTACTACTGGACTCACTATTTTTGGACTGTATATTTATGTTGATTTTAATTTTTATTATTTTATTTAGAAATTAAACCTATTCTTTCTGGGTGGCCGCTAAAGTCCCCTTGTCTTTACAGTCATTTAACAGTCATGTCCGATATGGCTGTTTTCGAGCCCGATGGTGGCATATTATATGGGCCAGATAGATGGCCGTGAGCGCACAGTGCTCGAAACGGCCATCAATCTGGCCCATATCTTCATGTCTGTACAGCATTGCCTGCTTAACATTTTGGTTGTATCTTAAGCTGGTCTTAAGTCAAGCCAGTTGTAACTCATGGGTCCACTGTAATATAAATATATATATACTGTCAAGGTGAACAGATATGTGGAATCTCCTTCCTGCCGCTTCCTCAAGCTAACTCTTGTATTTGGTACTTTGTATGTGTGCAGAGGAATTATCCCCGAACATCAGCACATTCTCAGGAGATTATCTGAAAAGGTGCAGTACCCTCTGTTGTAAATGTGTAAATATGTCGCCAGGATTGGCAATGGAACATTATAGTGTAAACCATTTGCCAAGAAACCTTTCAAACAGGATTAGCGATGGCGAGATATACCTGTTAGAACAGACAAAAGGCTATCGCTGGATAATTGATGTCAAGCGGTATTGTGAAAAGACAAATAAGAGCTCTCTCAGCACGAGAGCACGAATAAAGTATATCATCAGGTAGATTATTACAACTTTTATACAAGATAAATACAGCAGAACATTTGGTTTTGTTTGCACCGACTTCATAAGTGGTACTTTGTTGCTCCAGCTAATGGAAGTTAATCCTTACTGGGTACAAAAGTTTCTTTACAAAGATTTAATGTAATACCTTCATATGTGTTCAGCTAAACTGGACAGGGATAATTAATTTTCAGTTATGGGGAGCAGCCAAATCACTTTTGCTAATAATATGAGGTTATCTGGGATGGGCAGCAGTGAACATGGGATTGCCCAGATTGTGACACAGTTTCTTATTTATTGACTTGATTTACATTACTGGTTATAGAACAAGACGTGAAAAGTCACAGAGCCGTCAAGTTCAACTTTTTACACGCACTCATTCACACAAGGCTGGCAGGAGATATTAGATCGCATTTGGATATAAATAAGTGATACAACTGCCAAAAGATCTTTCAGTTATCTTGCTCAGTGCAAGCACATTCTGCTTATTATTTACAAAACTTGGCATACTGAAGGCCGATCATTAAAGGGAAATTATAATGAAACCGATTTATTCATTTCAATGTTTTTCTAGAAAAAAAATGATTTCAGAGATAAAAACTTTAAAGTTAGGTAAATACAGCTAAAACAAAGATGAAATATTGTGCACCCTGTCAAAGGATTTGTGTTTCTGTGTATACACAGCTCATAGCCCTTCCCTGAGTGGCAAGTAGAGATTATCAATTTTTTTAGCTGGCTTTGTAAATAAATTTCAAAGCCTTTGATAATGGTAAGTCGAAGTTTCAACTTACATTTGAACTTAATTTATAGCACAGTGAAGCCTTTTTAGAACAGAAGGTTCTATTTAAATGCCCAATCCATCAAAAATTCCAAACGTTAAGGGAAAAATCCTCACTTCAGGACAGTAGGTGGGGCCATGCAAATCATTCCTTTACATCCCATCAGCCAAATGTACATCCAGAACCGCTTGTGTACAGTGCAAATATAGCCTTATGGTACTCTTCTCTACATCTTCAGAAATTTGGTGATGATAACTTCTTCATGGGCTTTTTACATTTTCTCACTAAGTCGGCTAAATAAAGTTTTGCAACCAGCTCTAGTGGCAAGACAGGAGACTTCTTCTTTCTGTCCTGTACTTACGATGGTACTTTGGTTAGAAATAAAAATAGCACATCTTATCCAGTCTGTCTCTAGGCTTTTTTCAATTAATAATTTCAATAAAAAATCAAATTAACCATCAATGGATTATTTACATTTGGTTAGCCAAATGTTATTGAAATCGTGTGTAGAATTGAAAAAAGCCTCCATTAAATATTTTCAAGGCACAAGTATCCAAGGTGTTTGAGCACTCTTGTTTAAATTACTGATTGAAATTTGGAGCATCTCATCCTTATTTTGTTATAGATTAAGTATAAATATAGCAAAGGCATACATGTCGATCTTCTCTGTAAAAGCTGCTATGTGGACAAAAACTTGTCATTAGAGGGCAAGGGAATTCAAGCCTTCTTTAAACAGAAGGTATTTACACGGCCCAATCCAGCACAAATCCCAAAAGTTTAGGTAGAAACCCTTGTTTAAGGATAGTGGGCGGAGCCATGCAAATTATTCCTTTTCTCCCCATCAGCCAAATGCACATCCAGAACCGCTGGTGTACAGTGCAAATATAGCATTTTGGTACAGAGTCATTTATTCCAAACTGCGTACAGATGTTTCAGGCTCATAGACCATCATCAGTGCAGTGCATGGAAACCATGGCTCTATGGTGTGGGGCTTGGAAGCCGAACAAAGAGAAGTAACCAAGAAGGTTATGGTGAGAAGGTATGAAAGAAATCAAAAAGCCCTCAACTCCGAACAGAACTCTTAAAACAGAAGGTATTTACACAGCCCTAAACTTTTGGGATTTGTGCTGGTTTGGGCCGTGTAAATACCTTCTGTTTTAAGAAGGCTTGATCAAGTTGAGGGCTTTTTGATTCCTTTCATCCCTTCTCACCATAACCTTCATGGACTTGCATAAAGAAATTGCTTAGGAGGTTGTTTTAAAAAAAAAGTTTTAGATCATTCAGCCAATTGAAAATACTGTTGTCATGACTGGCCTAAATTATTTCATAGCAAAGCTCCCAACCAAAGAATTGTTTACCTCCAGTCATACAGAATCACATTGACTGGGTCACCTCTAAGAATTACATGGAAAATTGTGCTTGCCAGGAAGCTGTACCCCCGGAAGAATTAGGATGTATTGACTTTCCACCATTCTAGTTTCGTTAGTTAACCACAATTTTTATAGAATAGTATATAATGTAGAGAAAAATTGTATTAATTTGTTGCTGCTCGTCTGGCCTGGCTTTGTGAGTGTAAAAACAGATGTAACGTAGGTAATTTCAGAAGCACGAGATCCCAACTGTAATCTCAAATTCATTTAATTTCAAAGCTTTCCTCACTACAGAATGGAAATCTTAAAAGATAAATAATGGGATTTATAAAGAATGATCTCAATCTCTTAGAGGGAACCAGCCAAGACACTTCCCAGGGGGACTATGATCTCACATGTTGCCAGAACACAGAACATACATGAAGGGTACCTGGCGTCATGTAAATCTGGGACTGCCAAGCCACTACCTGCCTTATATCCCATTTTATAAATCAATACATGTAATGTAAATGTAAAAGACTATATCGAGGGGAGCTTTAGAATAATTACTGTCAGAAACAAGCAATCCTGAGCAACAGTTATAGTGCCTAGGGGCCAACATTTCTAATATTTAGCTGACCTAGCCTCAAGCAGCATTACCCATCAAACAGTACAATTTGTGCATGAAATATAATTCACGGTCATTTCTGTCTAGACTTTATATTTTCGATGTGAATGAGAATCAGCCACCATGTTAGATGAGGTAGAATACATCAATGGGAATGTTTCATAATAAGTAGAGATGGTCAATTTTTTTCTTTAATTCAACCATTTAGACGATTTCGAGTTAATTGCATAGCCCCTGATCATGGTATCATCACCAAACTTGCTGGGGATGTAGAGAAGGGTTGGGGGTATACTACAAAAAAAAAGTCAAGTCAAAAATTTGAAAATCAGAATTTCGGCTTTGTTTTTACAACTTGTGCTAGAGCAAACCTTTTTTTTCTAATGTTCCCACAACCCTTCTGTACATCTCCAGCAATTTTGGTGATGATACCATTTTCAGAGGCTTTGCAATCAGCTCACAAATTCATCAAGTCGAAAAATTTGATCATCTCTAATAATAAGAAGCAGGTGAAGATATTTGCTCTGGCATGCACCAGACTAGTAGAACAGAATGTGCCTAGGCACTGCCCCTTGTTGAAGTTCTGTGTTGATTCTAATAGAGATTTTAATCCAATGGGTCACTAAAAACTCTTTAAAAGCCATGGCCTAAATTGCAAATATAATTTGCTTTATGTCACATGCGGGCATCTATCCAGCTGTCATTCTTCCAATTAAACCTTGGGAAGATATTGTCTTTGGTGGATGAATGTTCAAAGACATTCTCTAAATGAGTCCCCTTGTTTTAATATGCATACAGAGTGACTGTGTATCTGCACATTTCCTCCGTTTTTTTTTATATTAAATTTACCAGTGCTTTCCACCCAAACAGATGTGCACAATACCTAGGGTAGGGTAGGGTGGAGCATGCGACCTCTTTCTCTGTGAGGGTGCTAGCAACCATTGAATAGGTGTAACATGGTCATAACCAGGGGAATGACAAGATATTTAATTTTTTTCCTTTGGTTACTATAACCAACTTAAATTTGATTCACAGAACAATTAAAATAACCCCTTAACCCCTATAAAATTGTGAATGTGTTGTTTTCATTTGTTCTTACTGCCTTGGTGCTGCTTAACTTACTTATTGTTGTGATCGACACTATGGTCACCCATGGTGTATACTGTATATATGTATGTATATATATGTATTGATAAATTAACATTTGTTTGCAAATGTAGTTGCAATCTGGGAAGGTCAGTGATAAACTGATAAACTGTCAGAAATTATGTCTATGTGGTTACAAGAATGGCATATGTGGTCTAGGTGGTATGTATGATCTAACCAGAGTGGAACATTGTTGTTTTAGATATTAATACATATTACATAGGCCAGATCAGGGTTATAAGAGGGGACTGGAATATCTTCAATATTGTACTGGTTTTAAGTACTCTTTAAAAAGTTTTGTTAGCCTGGCTTCAATACTCATCCTTCATACATTCAGTCACTGAGCTGAGACAAGTGTCTAGGGCATGGCTCTTGATTTTTCTATGAGACTTCTAATCCACATACTTGAGACTTTAGAAAGTATACATATCCTTGAGTCAAAAGACTAGCGAGGTATATATATATTTCAGACAGAGGTACATAATGGCAGCCACCATATTTCTCTTGTAACTGTTTGCATAACATTATCAAAAAACATACAGAAACATTAGGCAAGCAATGTTCACATCTGATGTTGCATCTCCATTATCGACTGAAATCCAATGAATAAAAGGGACAGTATCAGAGAATAGAGTCAGAGACTGTTTAGCCCCTATACATCTTTAGATCACTCTGTACAATTTCCTTTAGATCTACTATGTAGTGCTGGGTCCTCCCTGATAGAATACATAGTGATTGGAAGGTTTAGCAAGGTCCTCATACATGGTTTGGGTAGAAGTAAAGCTGATTGTACAGATATTGTATGATAAGATTGTAAGGTGTATGGTGACTTTAGTCTTGGGAGGAAAGGTCTAGATCAGGGATGGGCTACCTGCATATCTTCAGCCTCCTTGCTTTGGCTCGCTATTGAAGCCTTCTCACCTTCGCCAACACGCTTGAAGGAAGAGAGTAGTCAAGTTCACCGAGTGCAAAAGCAGAAGAGAGAGCGGCTGGGCTTTTTGGCTGAAGTAGCAGCTGCGGCTCCTGGCTCTCGTCTTTACCTTCCTGTTGGCTCTTTTTGCTAGAAAAGGTTGCTGACCTAAGGGCTAGATGATCCTGGATGCCCAACAGCCAAGAAATAAGGTGAGCTCTTCATGGACCAGATATTGCATACTGTGAGAAGCTCAGACAGCAGTGATATCAGCCTGAGTAATCCCGGTACATTCCTGTACAATTGTGAGGATCCTGTACAATTCTACAAGACCAAAGGCAAGAATGGATTCCGGTCTTAAACAATGGTTCAGAAATCAGTATGTATTGTCTTTATGTTAACATTGCAAGTTTGTAAAGTCTGTGCCTTATGTCTGTAAAAAAAATTCCCCAAAGAAAACACTAAAATGTTATAAAATTAGCAAACCACAGTTTTTTAGTCTAATGGTAACCTAATGGATTCAAGAATATTTCTATTTTAGTTGATTCCCATGCCCTGGCTAGTTCACTGTATGCTGTACTGCGTGATCTAAGCATTGCTCCTGTCACACCGGAGAACTGTTACTTAATTTCCTAAAATGTGACTAATACAAGGTTGTTGTTACAATCGAGATAAATATAAAATATTCAATCTTAAATTACATTCTAATTCATATGAAATGTCTCCAAAAATTGTTTAAACTGTTCATCATGTTGATCTGTAAAAAAAAAGGGGTTGACAACCCTTTTTATGATTTACTCTTTATCATAATTAATGATACAATAACAAAATCCAAAAATATCACACTGAAAAGCTTTCATTTTCCCCAAGATAACTGTTAACTCACAGTTAGGCATGGGTGCAGCGCCTAATGTACTCCAGATAATATGAGAGAGAACTTTAATACGCTGTTTACTTTGAAACTTGGATGGTTGACAGAGCGTATGTGGAGTGGCAGGGGGATTGCCAGGAATGGTAGAGGTTAATGTATACTTTAATGGCTAAAGTACTGTAGTTTCAGTTCAGTACAGCAGGAATCCAAAATAAAGTTTGTGTAAGGTGAATAGCTCCTTCTTAGCTGTAGAGACTTAAAAAAACATCACACATGGGCATCAGGAGTGAATAGTTAAGGCCAGCCTGGGTACTTGTAAGGGTCTTGTATGGTGGTGGTTTGGCTGGATTTTATTTTATTATTGGCGCTATTTATTTCAGTGATGTAATTCTCCAATATAGAGATTTTTTTTAAGTTTTTATAACAGAAATTTTAGCAATAGTTGAGTGTTATAGAATACAAAACATTTGGAGTTTAGGTGATACCCTTTAAGTTATTTGGATGCTTATTTTGAAGAAGATGTTGCTTTATGGTCTATGCCCTCCTGACATTATAGCTGGACATAGGCTGATTTTTCTGATCGAAGAGTAAAATATTTTAACCTCCTGGGCATTCTGCCCAAGTAAACTCTGGGTGAGTTTCCCAGCTAATAAAACTCAGAGTTAACTACAGGCAAACTCCGCCGAAATGCTTTTGCGTCCTCCCCGATTATATCAGATATTGACCACCATGATACGGAACCACCATGATAAAAACACAACCACCTGCTGGTGACCATGGAAACTACACAGGGTAAGCAGAAGCACAGTGCCACCAGCAGGTGGTAACCACGAAAGTAAAGGTCACTCACAATAGGAAATATCTTATGGACAAGTACATACTCTTCCAACTTTTAAACAAATACCTTAAATGAAAATTAAGGGCCATTTGCTATAAATATAATATTAACAGTAGAAACTTCAACAGAATAGATCTCTGGGGCAACCAATGTGTAACCATCTGTACCAGCTCAGTGGGTATTTTCCAGCTCAGTAGGTACACAGCACTTCCTAAAACTTAGACCAAATACTAATGGCACTATTCTCACCAATACAAGATATCTATTAAAATTATAGACTGTCAATCAACAGGTTACCAATTTGAAAATCTGAGATTTCTATTGCAGGAACTATCAAGCACTCACCATACATGACAAATCAGATGAATAGCATTACACAATTACAATTAATTTACATAAAAAGCTGAACAATAGGGCGGAAGGGAGGGATAATCTTAATACAAAAAAAATGTCACTCTCCACCCTTCATCCCACCTTTCTCAACCTCCTATTCCACCAAAGCCCATCAAGTCAAACACCTTTTTCCAGTTGTTTCCACTCTGTGTCAGGTTGCCCATAACTGGAAAGTTGAAGTAATTGGTTTCGCATCAAAATAAGAATAACAGTCATTTTTTAAATTGCACACATCATTTCACTGAATTGAAAATCAATTAAAAGTTGTTTAGTGTTAGGTTAGTTAAATGGTAACCTAGAGCACTGGTATACATTTATATTGAAAGATCTAAAAAAAAAGCCAGAAAGGGGTGTGGCTGTTTAAATAAATTCACTTTCTTAAGCCCCCCATACACCTTACAATCTTTCCATACAATTTCAAAATCAAATTTTGTTCTACCAAAACCATGTAATATGAGGACCTTTCTAATCCTTCCAATCACTGTATTCTATCAGGGAGGTCGCTATACTACACAGTTGTTGGTAGATCTAATAGAGATTGTATGGATCGATCTTAAGATGTATGGGGGGCTTTAGTGTGGAAAGTTTGGAGTTCACGTGATACCATTTATTGGCTAACTGAAGTCATTGAACTCCAAATTCTCTATAGTTATCGATGGCTTAAGCTGGGCATACATGCTGCCCTGCTCAATTGTGCTCTAATCTAATAAGAAATCTACCCCTGTATGCATTCTTTCATGTGGGATCAATCAATCACACTTGAAAACAAGGCTATCGGACATGATCGTAAATCACGGTAGATGTCCATTACTTCAGAAGGGTACCTTAAGTACCCCTCCGAAGTAGCGAAAAGAGAAAGCGGAAATGGCAAGGGGGTGGGGCCTGTCACGGCTCTGTGTACGAGAAGAGGGGGGGGGGCATCCTGGGCTGCCTTCTTTCCTTATGCAGTTCCTGTGTTGTGAGAGATTTTCTCACAACATGGGAATCCCAGATCCCCATCGAACTGCAATTGATGTGCATTTGGTGCACATTGATTAGCATTCGACTGACACGTGATCAATCACAGCATGGTGACGTCATGATCACGGGTCGATTGCACAGGAATCTACCCGTGTATGCCCAGCCTTACACGGTACAACACTCTACTATTGTTGAGTATGGGGAAAAAAATGGTGAAAACCTAATTCTCTCTTTCTCTTGTCTTTAATTTGTGTCACTCCTCTTTTGCTTCATACCAGCATATTTTCAGTTGATCCAGCCCTTTTTTAGCATTATATTATCATATACAGCCCATTTTCAGTAGACCTTCCTGTGAGGAGGCAATAGCTCCAAAAAGGGAAAACTGTAATATTCAGAAATCATCTTTTATTTAGTACAATAAAATGGAATTCTGGTGAGTAGATTTGAATTCAAGAAGCCCAAATATTAATGGATTGTGTATACCAGAAGCAAATTCAGTATTACAGCTAGCCTCTTCCTTAACCTCTTTGTTCGGCTTCCAAGCCCCCACTCCATAGAGCCATGGTTTCCATGCACTGCACTGATAATGGCCAATGAGCCTGAAACATCTGTATGCCGTTTGGAATAAACGGCTCTGTACCATAAAGGCTTTATATGCACTGTACACCAGCGGTTCTGGATGTGCATTTGACTAATGGGGTGAAAAGGAATAATTTGCATGGCTCCGCCCACTGTCAAGGGGTAAAACGAGGGTTTCTACCTAAACTTTTGGGATTTGTGATGGATTGGGTCGTGTAAATACCTTCTGTTTTAAGAAGGCTTGATTGTGAAGTTCTTCTTTAAAATAGTGGGGAGTATTCAGAAGGCATACTACAATTGTTTCTGCTTGAACCTTTGGTAGACACAGGTCTTATAGACTAAGTACAATATCTTTTTCTGGCTGAAAGGATTAGGATGTTCATTACGTGTATCCATGCATATGGTTCATGTAATTTGTATAGGACAAGCAGGCTTAAAGGATTTTCATGTCTTTCCAGACTTTTGATAAAAGGCCAAGTGAAAACCAATGTGCATAGATTCTGTGCTTAACGAGTGATGACTGTAGCATTGATTTGTGGAAGGGAATGTGGACCTTTGGCATGAACATTTTTTTTTTTTTTTACCTGTTGCAAATTAAGAGATTTATGGCCTTTTAACACCAGAAGCATTTTGCTGTTGTTACAAACCCAAAGTAAGAAATCACCTTAAATCAAATGCATTTTTAATGTGTACTGTTCATGTTGAAAGATTGCATTGGTATCAGATGGGGAAGTTCAACAAACAGTCTACTGCAGTGAGCAGTAGCAGTAGAGATAATGGTACAATTTTGACTAGTTTATTGCAAAGCCCTGAAATGATTGCAAAAACTAAGTTACAAGTCAACCAGAATCTGGACTTTTTCGACTTACCTTAAAAGTAATTTATGCAAAAACTACATGTGCTAGAGCAATACTTAGTTTTTTATATCCCTTCTCTACATTTCCAGTAATTTTTGTGATAATCGGGGGCTTTGCAATTACCTCACAAAGATAGCTAGTCAAAAGTGGACATAATTCCTGTCAACCCCCTGTTAATTTATATAAGGCACCTGGTAACATTTTGATGAAACCACTACTATCTACTTCAGGTGAAAAAATACTTGATTGGTTTATGGGTGCTGGGGCAGAAAAGTCAAGGAAGGAGCAAACTGCCATTATTCATGGAAGATAATCATTTAGAAGCATGTTTAGACAAAAAAGTTCCATTGGCTTTAATTGCATTTACAAAGATTCCAAAGTACAAAAAAGTTCATAATATTAAAACAAGCGATCTCCAACACAGTATGTCATATCCAAGCATTGCTGTCCCCCTGTCGACTGGGAAGGTGCTATTTAAAAAAAAATTAATCGGGGGAAGGGGAGGTTGTACTAGTCATGCCCGAGCATATTCACGTCCACCACAGTTGCACGCATGGGCCGCCGGGGCCTACAAGCCCACATACTCCGCCTACGGCCCTGAATCTCCTTATGCCTCATTATTAACCTCCCTCCCAGTTTGTTTGGCATTTGGGTTCGCCCAACCGCCATGTTAATCATCATTGATGACTAATGTACTTTGTACACTGCTGCAATTGCCTGTACCGTCCGGTGCTGATTTACCCTGGGTCCTCACAGCTTATAGAACTAGAGAACAATGAGTACATTTAGCTTAACACAGATTAATCTATTTAAACATGGAGCTTTCTAGGTAGAATTCAACAAATAATCATTGAATACATTCCATCAAAAGAGCCCTAAAATCTTAAGTTTCCCCTAAATGATCATAAGCTAATAGTAATCAAGTATACAACTGTTGGCAGGATTGGGGGGTAGTGCTAGTGGTGGAGCCGACATGCTCTCCCTCCCCGTGCCCTGGCGGGCACCTTATGTGCTTGCTAGGGAGGCCCATGCACATGCATATTCAACATAGTGGGAGAAAGTGCCCTGATGACAAGTGTTCTGCCATCAATTGGATATGTAACCAAAGAACTACCTTAATCTCCCACTATATGATATCCCACTTTATGTATTAGGCTGGATAGAAAGCTTGTTTGTAAGACATGAATAAACTTACACTGAGTATATTAACTTTTTTTATCAGGTAGCAGAAAACATAACTAGATGTCATGGGGGTGATTATGTAACATACCCCTATTAAATGTAATTGTGATAAAACAAAAATGACCAGTAATTCTTCTAGAACTCCGTAAGTGCTATAAATCTTACTCAAAATGTACAGCTTCTGATGCACCCTATTGATCCTTTGATGTGATTGGTGACATCACTGACCAATTGAAGTGTGTGTACAGTGCTTTCAAGCTGTTACTGGAATGGTTGAGAATGGTATATCTCTGCTATGCATTTATTTAATTGTATTCTCATCTTAAATTGCAATGGTTAGGTAAGTTTATCACTTTGAATGATATCTTCTAATTATAAGTTCTTTAAACCATTAACAAACTTTAGGCCCCCACACAGTAACCAAGTGGGGGCCGACAGATGAGCAGGGTAGTGCAGCGTGATGATCATCACCCTGTTGCTCAGAGTATCAACAGGCACCCTTTGTGTGCCAGCCGTTGGTTTGAACGTTACCATTCAAACTAATGGTATTGGCCAGAGATTTACGGACATGTCCATTCTCTGGCCGACCGAGATTTGGAGCGACAGATCTAACCGAGCTTTGGGGCGACATGTGGGCACCTGCAATCCGTGCACGCACATCAGTCGGCTTGTTACTTGTATGGGGACCTTAACATAGATCTACCTGTTCTAATTTCTTATCTAAAAGACTGAGCGATATAAAATGAAGCACTCTTGCCTCACCATATCCCACACTTCAGTCTCCATTTGTTATAAATCCAGAGGCAGTTTCATCCTTTTGTATAAGATATCTGCTTGTCTTCCCATAACAATGTTCGTAAAACTTGTACAGCTGCCATCTACCAATGTTTATAGATTCAGGCTATTAAGCTGAAGCTGGCAATGTATCAGCAAAAAATAAGGAACAACATAGCATTTCATTTTTATTTTTAATAGCAAGTAGTCATTTATTGTTTGTTAACTGCATAACATATATGGGAATTGAAGATTATCAGTTCTCAGAAGCACACCTCTGCATTGCTCTCCAGCGGTTTAGCGTTTGTGTTGAAGTCCATGTAATGTTCCTGTGGTTGGGAGCTGAGTGGTTTTCTGCATAGTAACCCAGTTACATATTGGTCTGTGGTTACAAGGGATTGCATTGCAGCACTGACATAATTCAGGAAACCTAACCTTGGCAATAATCGGAGTGAAATTTTTATGAATCCTGTCATTTCAGCAGCCAGCTTGGCCCCGGGTCACTTGGCGTCTTTGGATGCAGTGTGAGTGGTAGAGCAGTTGGACTTTCTTTCACTAGGAAATGCATTGTAAAAGGCCAAAACTGTCATATTAATAAAGATGTCAGGAACACTTGTATTATGACTTTTAATGGGTAATTGTAAATGCGGGCTGTTGGTGTATAAAGACTTTGGCGTTAAAATTAAAAAAAAATATACCATTGATTGTAAGGTTAAAGTTATAACTGATTCCAGTGACACAGAAATTACTTTTGCGGCTGTAGATTGACCAACAGTGATCAGGTTTAGGTATAGTTTACATGGACTTCTGTGGGACTTAAAACAGAAAATAAATAAAAACCTCCCACATAAAGTGCCACATCCACTTATCCCTCCACAAACTTTTTTCCCCCTTCGTATTTACTACATACCTTAAATTCAGCATGTCTTAGTTGAGTCAGATGATGCCACTAGGTTGTCAGGACCGGGTGGTCTGCAGTAAAGAAGAGTGCCACCGAGATATTGACACACCCTTCTATAATATTGTTTTGTTAGACTCTTCCTAAGGCTTCCACACACGCACCGAGAGGAGGCCAATTTTGCCGCCGACCGATGTGCTTGTGCGCTCACGGCCCTCGGTCGGCGGCAAAATCGGCCTCTGATCAGGGGTGCCCACATGTCCGATACATGTCCGATAGTCTCTGGCCGATGCGGTTAGTTTCTATGGAGACCGGCATCTCCATTGAAACTAACGGCCAGCACACAAAGGGTGCATGCCGATGCTGTCAGCGATGGAGAGCAGCATGAGGACATCATCATGCTGCACTCCATAGCTGATCTGTGCTGCTCTGTCGCCCCCCACTCGGTACATGTGTGGGGGCCTTTACATGGCAATGTAGGGACCCTGTGCTCAACCCATCCTGGGCTCCTCTGGAAGTATGGTAAGTACTGTGAGCATAGGTATCTTTTCTGTTTTTAAAAAAGTGTTGGGTCACTCATTTTAACAAAAACAATGAAGGTTATGATGAGAAGGGATTAAAGGAATCAAAAAGCTCTCAACGTGAGCAGTGTGTAGCACAATCAAGCCTTCTTAAAACAAAAAAACAGTGTTCAGATTAAGGGCTTGTTTCCATTATATGTTGTGACCCTCTCCGCTAAGTGTATTGCATAGCAGGGATCCCGATGTAGCACATAGACTTACCGACGGATGCTGTGTCTTCACTGTGCCAAGCCACTCCGCCGATGCAAGGCTCAACGTAGTCAAGTATGTTGAGCCTCTGATGTTTACACATCCACCGAGCAGGCAAAGTCTTTGTGCTAAATCGGGATTAGAGATGGTCGAATTTTTTGAATTTTATTGCTTGGTGGGGATCCCGACTAGAGATGGTCGAATTGTTTTTAAAAAATTCAACCATTTCGCAGAGTGGCTGCAGTGGTCGCACATTCGGACCACAAGACGCAGGCACTTTTTGCCTCCAATTTTGGGGGTGAAAAAGTGCGTCTTATGGTCCGAAAAATACGGTATGTGTTTCAAACATTATTATAGTCAGGATGTCTATTAGACCCTTGTACGGACAGGTTTTGGGAAGTTACATGCCTACAGCATAAAAACAAAAATTTGGTTAAAGTCTATGGTGCAGAAATCTGTACCTATGCAGTGCACTAGGGAGGTTAAAGTAAAAAGCAGGGGCACCATTATTTATTTCTTTTTATTTGTTTTGTGTCAAGTCCTTTGAGTTAGAGAAATCTCTACAGCTTAAGTTTCAGATACCAATACAGATTTGGTAAAACTCTTCACTGGAGTTAGGCTTAGGCTACACTTGTGCTAAAATCCCTGCTTTCAGCACAGTGGTTCTAGTGCAATGCACAAGCCCGTCATTGATGGCAATGAGGGCTGTCTACACAGCCTGTTATAGCCCCTGATCCATTAGTCAGAATTTGTGTTGCATTAATGCCAATGCTGAGCTCCGCATCTACATAAACGCAACAAATGTTTGACATATTATGGGTCCATTGGCATATTGACATATGACTAATGTGCCCAGAAATGTTAGTCATACGTCAGCCCAGTGATCTAAAGAGGGTACATTTTTTGGTTAATGGAGTGAACGGGGGGGGGGGGG
>CM070033.1:27343867-27363791 GCA_036250615.1 Ptychadena robeensis
TGTTAGACCCCTTGAAATAACATTTCCAACACTATTGTGGCCAGAAAGGGTCCCTTTGTTGTTTTATGTTCGCCTGCCCATTGAAGTCTATGGGGTTCGCTGGGTTTGCGGACATTTGCGGAGGTTCGCGTTCGCCGTTCGAGAACATCAAATTCCGGGTTCGCGCCATCACTACTTAGAAAGCACACTTGGTCTTGAAGTCCATAGGAAAATGGACACTTTAACCTCCCTAGCGGTTGTGACGAGCCCAGCTCGTCCAGAGTTTGTGTGAAGAACAAACTCTGGATGAGCTGGGCTCCCGTGCATGCCGCATATCCCCGGAAAGCTACGGCGATTCTCTTACCAGCTGCAGCATCACGGTGACGCGGAAGGGGGCGGGGGGTGGGCGGTGCAATAGCCCTTCATGTTAATGGAGGAGCGCAGGCTTTCCAGCCCACACAGCTGACATCATTAATGATGCCGGCTGTGTGGAGAGAGGCGGGGGGAGGGGGGGAATTGCAGGCAGTGTACTGTGTACACTGCCGCGATTGCCCGTACTGTGCTGTTAAAAACAGCACGGTATGGGCAGTGCGCTAGGCAGGTTAAGGACATGTACCTTTTCATGGTCTTTAATCACTTTCATGGTCTTTAATCACTTGGTCTTTAATCACTTTAATCAAAATGGATCTATTACCTGCTCACCCGTTTTGCATTACGGGCACCAGACGTTCCTTTAATAGGAGAACCAAAGCTTACCAGAGAAAAAATCTGCTAAATTTAAGTGAAGCCTTGCCCTCTTCAATGAATCCACTAAAATAAAGTTAAGCCCTGCCCTCTCCAATTACCTTAGGAAAATGATTGGTATAGTCACAGTAACATCTACCGTACCAAGTCCCTTTGTGCCTGGCAGCGCACCACAACACCAGTTGAAGATCCCTTTTATCTAGTCTTTGTTCTCCCTTTCCCCTCTGTGATGGACACGGAAGGGTTGGAGTAGAGATTGGAAGAAGGTAAGAGGCTGTGATGGCCACCTTAGAGGATGGCGAATTAGTAAGTTATCATGTCGGTTCAGGGAGCGAGTCACATGGAAAGGTAAATATGTGAAAAGTCATGTTGATATTTTTCAAGTAGAAATTTCATCTTAGTTTCTGCAAAAACTAAATGTGCTAAAGCAATGATTTTTGTGTAATGTTCCCACAACCCTTCCCAACATCTCCAGCTTTTTTAATTATAAAATTCTTGTTCGGGGTTGCAATTTACTCCCAAAAAAACTACTTAAAATTTGTCAACCATTTTTAAAGGTAGCCATACACGGGTTGATGATTTTGTGATTCTAACGTAAATTTCATTGTCTTGTGCAATTTAAAATCGATCGGCAATCGAAACTCGATTGCTTGTACCATATAAATCTGATCGATTCCTTTACTTTAAAGCATCATAAATGCTTTCCCCCACAATCAAAAAACAACAAATAAATTAACAATGAATAAAGTAAATGTAAATGACCGACTAAAATGTCCGATCACTTTTCGATTGATTTTCTGTTCAATGCCGATCCCGTGTGGTGGATTGTACCAGGTGGGCAGGAATCGATTCCTGTTTGTTCGATGCAAACAGATAGATTTTTTTGTCAATCGAATGGAAACATTGATCCGTGTATGGCTGTCTTTAGTCTAATATTAGTTTTGTCATTGCTTCTCTGTTTTCATGTATCAGATTCTGGGGCAATGATGGAACAAATATGTCATCAGGAGTTTACTTTTCCACGTTCCTGTTCATTCAATGTACACTTCTACAAAACTATCAAGGCCAGAAAGAGACAGACTTATATATACATTTTTGGAATGGAAACTTCCATATTTCTTACTTGTTTGATAAAACCTTTGGAGTCCTTTTTTTGTTTTTAGAATCTTGTAGGAGCAGTTTTTCAGGAGGTTGGGGGAGAACTCCTCAAGCTTTAGCTTTAGGTTTCTCTCTTCAATTTCAAAGAATATCGCACCACATACACCTTATTAGTCATGTGGGTGCGATCGGGCCAGCATCGGGATGTATTTCTATATATTAAGTGATCCATCCTTAGTGCAGGCTATGTTTGAAGTCCTAAGAACAAACATTTATAACCAATTAAACTCCAGAGAGTACTCTATCCAAGGCATGTTTGATATTTTATCTGCTAATGGGGAGCACTCTTTTTTTAGAGTGTTTTTTTTGGCTGGAGTTCTGCTTTAATGTTATGTCTCCAACTCACTTATCACACTAGTTCAGTGACCTGTAGATTATCATAATTTCTGAGTTCTGAAAAGTTTATTCTAAATAAAAAAATTGAGTAAGGATGATATACACAGCAGGGCCACTGATGAGGAAGAAAGTAAATGTGTAAACCCTTTCGGAACCAGAGGCACCTCCTCGGTGCTTCCAGTCTGAACTATTGTTGAAGGTTCGCCTATTATAACATTTAGTTTGGTTTTGCATTTCAGTGTTACCTTTCTGCTATGTAAAGTGGTTTGGATTTTTTCAAAGGCATCCGCAGCAGATTTCCAGCATATCCTCAACAGCTGCTGCACGTTGCTCATAATTTCACCCTCACATTTAAAGGATTTGTAATATGAAATCTCACATTACATTTTGTCAGATGACATTAAGATGACTTTAAAAGTATATTTGTTGGAGCTAAGCACTTTCTTCTGTAAGAAATCTCATCTGCTTCGCAGCAAAGTTGAGGATTTCAGGATTGACAAATTTCTCCATTTCTTTCTTTATGGATATTGCTTCTGTTATTTTCTTGTGAATTAAATTATTATCTCCACGAAAACTTTATTATTTAAAGTTTGGACAGACATGGGCAAACTATAGCTGAGTTTTTTCATTTTAATTTGATGGTCTGGCTTCCCTCAGCTCATTCTTTGCAAGGCTGTTCGGATGCCTCTAGGCCCTAGGTGCCCAACCTGCGGCCCTTTGGGCGTTGTTTGGCGGTCCCCCTTGGTCCTCCACATGCGGCCCCTAAAACTTGTTAATGCATAAGGCATAGCAACTCACCTGTGTAGTGGTCACATGCTGACCCAACTTTCCCTTATTAACTTTGGTGCTCCTACATCAGTAAAATTGTCAATGTTGATCGGAGAAACCACTTCAGGAGAGGGGTGAGTGCTGTCAGGTTTTGACTGTCTGGCCCACTGCCTGCTGAGATATGTCAACGGGGGGAGGGTCTGGATCCATGTTATGTGCGACCCTTTAGTGATGCTGAGGGCCGCACTTGTGGCCCTCCATATCAACTCAGTTGCCCACCACTGCTCTAGGCATTATCTCTGCTCATTGCAATAAACGAGTGTTGGGGAGCAAGAGTTTCTTGTCACCAAGGTCTTCACATCTTAACTGAAGCCTTTTGGCTTCTCTATGTCACATTGACACATTTTGTTAGTTAATATATATAAAGAAAAATCATAGTAAAATGTATGTCTAATTATTATTATTCTAATATATGTATTTATTTTTAAACCTGGTGGTATGATTTATAGGAGCTATATATATATTCCTATATACAGGAAACACCTATGCCAGGCCGCCATTACAGGCTCTTGGTGTAGCCTTTCTGTCAAATTCAAGAACGCATTGTGGTCCACTATTCAAAAAGGTTTGCTCACCCCTGAGATACAACCTCTTCAAGGAAAGGAGTAAGGCAAAGTTCTCATGGGCATTCAGAAGGAGGAGCTGTAATCTCTTAATCCCTAAATTCTTCATATCTGCAAAGAAGTATTGAAGCTGTCCATGGAAAACAATTGGGCACAGTATTACATTTTCTGTCAGATGGACAGGAATTGAATTTCAAGAAGATGATGGCCAACAAGCCTGAAACAGCTGTATGCAGTTTGGAATAAATGGCTCTGTACCATAAGGCTATATTTGTGCTGTACACCAGTGGTTCTGGATGTGCATTTGGCTGATGGGGCATAAAGGAATGATTTGCATGGCTCCATCCACTGTCCTGATGGTATTTCCCTTAACTTTTGGTATTTGTGATGGACTGGGGCATGCAAATCCCTTCAGTTTTAAGAAGGCTTCTCTGTACTGTGATATATCATCTAAAAATACTATAGTTATTACTATATTTTTAGGAGGGCTCTGTGTCTTTTAGGGAGACTGAAGCCCATCCATAATAGCCCTTAAAATTGCCCCTGATCTGGGGCCACTCCCTAAATCCTCTACTTCTGAGGCAGTGCCATGTAAACTAGTTTTAATAGGAGAGCAAGTCTTTGAGGGCTTTGAGGGTATGTTTCTGTAATTGAATAGGGGGGGGGGGGCGACCCTGTTTAATCTTAAAGTACAACTGAAATGTATTCATGTTGTGTAAAGGAGAATTGTTAAATGGATGCTGATATAGCTGTAGAAAATAACATTACAGTATAGAGGTATCAATATAACCATTGCAATTTGTGACTACTCCCACTGCAAGGGTAATTTTCTTATTTTCCTGGAATTAGGCTTTTAATGTTGAAATTACCAACTCTAGACAAAAAATAATATTAAAGGGTCAGGAGGAAAGGAGAACAACCTCTAGCAAATCATTAGCGGTGGTATTTTAAAAACTCTTGCAAACTAGAGGGGTCCAGAGGTTACTGCTTTCCTTATTACAACACTGAGCCCGATCAGGTGGTCACATCACGTAACAGTCAGTTTGATCAGAATCCTGGCAAAGCGTAAAGGCCGACATCCTTGCAATGTACATAGTTCACCTGGAAAGGATTTTTCTCCAATAAAGTTTATTTTTTAAAGCATTGGACAGAGAAGAGAAAAGAGAGTTCCGTGGTTCAAATAATTTCCTTCTTGGTTTTTTAAAATTCCTTTTTCATTATTTAGAGGGCCATGTCTAGGAATTTCATAAAAATCTTTGGGTGGTGGTGCAGTTCTTAGTGGGGAGTCATTGATGAATAAGCCTTATAAATACTCTGAATTATGTTGTGAATATTTGTCTGGAGTAATAGATAACCTAGAATGTTCATTATTATAGACCTGTGATTGAGTTATGTTTTCTGGCTTGAAAAAACCATTCTAATAACCTTATACCTTATACGAAACTCAAAGATTGAGGGTGTACTCATGCCTCTGGATTGTGGTAACATGGTAAAATATGTGCAAGATTATGTTAAAGCCCAAAACCCCACTATGTTTTTTTCTGTATGCCCCCATTTAATTTTGAATGATGATCCATGCCATGCAAGGGAAGCTTTGCCACTAGAGAAGAAGGATATGAGTCGGATATCTAAAATAATTTTGTACATTTGTGAATAGCTTTCCTGTTCCTGATCCGCCTGTTCGCGAAAGGCTGCGGACGATGTTAGGTCATCACTAATTGTCACATGTGCAGCTTCAAGACTTCTCTACAGCTGCCCCAACTCTCTAAAACTTTCTTTCTTGACTTGCTCTTAATTTCAGTACCTTCAAACAAGCCCTGAATGCCCCCCTCTTTTGCCTGGCCTTCCCATCTTTTCATTCCTAAGATCAAGTTCCATCTCCTCTAACTATTGTGTACTTTGTTCCTCAACCTCTTAAATTGTAAGCCCAATTGGTCGAGATGCTCAACTCCTCCTTTGTCATAGTTTGTACCTTTTTGTTAGCTTGTGTTGCTCTTCAACCCTTATTTGTTATACCACACAGTGTTACAGGTTGGTCTTTATAAAATAAAGATAAAAACGAGAGGGTCAGATCATAGATTTACAGGAAGTGCAATTCTGATCACCCGAGGCAAGAGGATGTAATACAACTGTTATTTGACATGTTTTCTTTGTAACAAATGCTTTACACATATACAGCAAACACGTCTTTTTTCAATCATTTTAAAAGTGATATTGTACAGTAACTAATGACATACTGTTATAGAAAACTACTGGTAACTTAACAAATACAGCCATCAAAATGTAGATAGAATTATCATAAAGGAATTCAGTGTGACAAGAAATGAGGAGTAAGAGAGTTACCTAAGCTTGAAATGGTTATGGCACGCACATTTTCTATCCAAAGCATGCTCCTAGCAACTTCAAAGACCCAAATTAAAGACAACTTATTGCATGAGTAATTGTCGTCAATTAACCAAAAAAGCTAAATATTTCCAGCTTTGCCACATCCTGCTGTAGATTTTAAATATATCCTGTTGGTAAGTAAGAAAGATGGAGTTTTACATATCAAAGTTGACTTGTCTAATCCCTTCACTTATTGAGGAAGTGTGAGTGGATTTCCAATGACTTGGAGCAGCATTGACCACAATTTTCCTGTTGAAGAATGATAGTGATGGAAAAGGTATAATTCTAAGGGGAATGGCAAATTAATGTCATAAATCTTGAGTATAGGGTTGTAAACCAACCTTCAAAACAGCTAAACTTTTCAGCAGGCCAATAATCATTGGTAGTATGTGCCATTGTGCCAATGTTTAGGTTCAGTGTTTGTAGCTTTTTTGTCTTGCTACTGAAGGAGCCATTGTGGATCTCTAGATTGTTTCCCATAACTTATAAGTTCACTATGTATTGTAGTGGTTGCGTTCATTTCAATGGGTTCATACCCACAATGTGTATTGCGGCACTATTTGTCTTGCGCACATTCATTTCAGACCAAAGACGCAGCTAGTTTTGGCCTAGGAGTGAGCAATTAAAATTTCTTCGCCATTTTAGCTTGAGTGTATTGAGACGAGTGCGGGTCTACTCTCCAATTGTAGAGCATAACATTTTAGTTAGATTCAGCCCACATTGTAATTTTCAATTTCCGCATTGTAATTTTGCATATGCATTCCTCCCTATTGTCCTTACTTCTAGTGCCATTCATGTGTAGATCATTTTCTGGTGGTGTAAAGTTTACTAATTATTTGACAGGTATAACAGTGACTTATATTTAATTCCATTGTACATTTTGCTGTTTGAGTTCTGCTTTAGTTTTTGGAGCATGTAAAACACATGAGACCACTTTTTGAGAGCAGGCCAGGACTGTCTGCTAAATAACTTCTGGTTGAGGCTTTGGAAATGTTCGTTATATCTATCAATTTTTCTGATGAATCGAATTAACATGTGACATCCTCCCTCGATACAGTAGTGTTATTGGTGAAAGGACCTTAAATTTTCCTCAGATTTCCACATGTGCCTCAGGCTGTCCTCACTATCACATCAAGCTGGCAGGAACTACTAAAAACTGACATCATTAGCAAAGCATCATAGATACTGAACAAATTCCCGATGAAGGGATTAGGCATATGTTAAGGTCTGTAGAGATGGAAGAAGCCGTACAGTTGCCAAGTATCTGCCCATATTGAACTCTCGGAAAACCCGCTGGTGAACTGTGATCACAGCCATATGACAATTACCTACCATAGAAATGCATTTTCATAACAAGCTAAAGATGTTCTAAACTTTAATATTCCTGGGTACCCCAAAAAGAATTAGACATGGTATATAGACCCATGGCCTTTTATGCTCCTTGTTCTTTTTATTCCACTTTTCTCATTTCCGCTTTTCGTTAGCACACTTTTAGCCAGTGATAAGAACAACAGGACTACCTACTGTTAGTTCAGTTTAAGGTGAACACAAAATGCCAATGGGGATTCTACCAGGGATTGTGATGTGCAGAACAGCTTTATTGATTAAGTACCATTGGGTGTGTTTATGATGTCCTAGGGTCACATGAAGTGGGTTGAACAATACTGGGTGTCATTCAACCCAAGCAGACTGGCAGAATATTATGGAGGTTTACCAAGATGGCAGCAATGGAGGGTGCAGAAAGTGATTGCTGTTTGACAAAGTATCTTGTCTAGGTTGTCTACATATTGAAGTCTTTTTGTATCCAATCGTACTATGGAGCATGTGCACAGGCCTTTGTAAATAAATCCATCTCACTATGTGGTGGTACAAAAGATGTTAAATTGAGAGTTAATATTTAAATTGTGCAAGTCTATAGATTTTAGGCCGGATCAAGTAAAAGTTAATGTGTCTATGGCCACCCTAAGGTCTCTTATACAGCAGATACCAGAAGGTGTCACATCATACAGATACACATTATACTCCTGAAAACTTTAATTGGTACCACCAGGTTACTCTTCCCTAATGACTTTTTATTACACACAAGTTTTGGTTTTAAAGCATGTTTTTCATGCACATTCAACAAGTGTGTAAATTGGGGCTTTAGGGTTACATTAGGGAAATCCATCAGGGTAACAATACAACTGCCGCTCTAGATTGTATGATGTGACAGGTTTACATCATGTTCTGCATATGCTGATATAATGCTGTTGCTTTAATTTCACATGTTATATGTCCACAATACTTTGCAGTGAAATAGCCGCATGCTTTAAGTCTAGTTTCCTTTCTAATCTCCTCGTGATCTTCTGTAATAACCCTTCAAATTAAGAGATTCCAAAAAACAATAAAATTTCCCTTTAATCAGTGCTTGCTTGTTAGTACAACAGCATGTATAGTAAAACAGATGTGGTTTATTAATAATGTAACAAGGAAAGGCTGTGGGCCAACACCAGCTAAACGTTCCTAAAAAGTGTTGCGTACATTAAAGAATCACTGAACGTAAACCACTTATTCCATCCATACATTGATGTAAGGATAATAAATAAGTCTTTATAAGGTCATTTCAACTAAACCGACAACTGAGAATTCATTGTCTGCGTTACAAAATTCTGTAGAAAAAATAGATGATGTAGTGTACCTAGCAGCCAGCAAGTAAATATAGTTTTCTATTTTGACTGTATACCGGCAACCAACTGTCATGGAAAACAGCAGTTACTAAAAAGTTAGTACAAACTACAATATATGTAGAATAATGGTGACACCCCTGTACAGTAACTGAAATACTGGAGTGCACTCGTTTTGTTTTATTTCGTAAAGATACACTTTTGTACCATATTTTGTGGTCAATAAGACGCAGCGCATGATAAGTCGCACCCCTCCACTCAGTGTGGATTTGACTACCAGTACTTTTGCTTTCTCCGCCATGCAGATTGACAGAATAGAATACAGAGCTCCTGACAGCTGCTCCTCATGGAACTCCCACTTAGAGGTTACGATAGCTCCATGGTTGGCCTACTGGCAAGGCAAATGGGTCAGTGGAGCTCCTGACAGCTCCTCCTTCTCTTGGAACTCCTGCTTGGCCAGTTACACCAGCTCTATGGATGGCCTGCCAGCTGGACGATTTGCCAGCCAGTCCGACAATTTGCCAGCCAGCCTATCTGGCCTCTGCTTGGGTTGTTGTGCCTAAGATTCACAGAAATGTGTATGGTATATACAAATACGTCTATACCTTATCTACGAAAGACATACCACAGATTGTTGCTGATCTGCTTGACATACCTGCTTCATACCTATGATTTCTGCAATCTGTATTCTTATCCTTTTTGTGCTTGGAGATATTCTTTAAAGCTAAATTCAGGCCTTATGCTTGATTAGCCCTTGATTGGTTCTTTCAAGGTTTATTGCTTGCAAAAGAGGTTTTACTAAGCTTGTACTGCTAGTGCGGCACAATTTTGCAGAACTTTAGTCTGTGGGATGCCGTGTCTCTCATAATAATACAGAGACAAAGGCTTTGCATTATATGGGGTGATATAAGAGCTTTAGAATGCCACTCTGAGGGTCAAAAGAACTTTCCTAAGAAGAAGCCAGAGAACAGCCTAAGGAAGGAGGCGTCCTCAAGAGAAAGTTTTAGGTGAGCTCCAAGTTAGTGCTTTAGGTTGCCACAGGTCAATAAATATTAACCCCCCTAGTGTTCCTGACGGCTGTCCTGTCAGTACTGCACTCGGCAAGATGGGGCCGTTCGCCGGGGATTGGAGCCCCGGCAATGCAAATTTAGCATTCTGTGCTGTCCCAGTGGCTCCAATCTTCTGAATTGGCTTCTGCACTGAAGAACCATGTGCCGCGATGGCGTCACAACGGGGCGGCGGCTGGAGATTGAAAAGTATATCGCACGAAAACAGTTTACTATCCAGAAAACTGTTTTCAGTGTGATTTCCCAGATGTGCCCCTTTGAAGTTAACCTTCTCTACCTTTGTGTGATGCCACAAGGTCCATCACACCAAGGGAGAGAGGGTGCCAAAGGGAATTGTACTGAGTATAGTGATAACTGTATCCAATACAATTCAAAGTAAAAAAAAAAAAAGAACATAAAACACATTTCCAATTAAAAAAAAATGTGATTTTAAACAAAATATAAATATATATACATACTGTTTTGAAATCTACCATACAAAAGAAGTATTCTTGAGATTTTATTATTCAGATGATACCTTTTTTAATTTTTTGATCAATTTTTTTTTACATAATTGGTTGTTTCAAACATTATTATAGTCAGGATGTCTGTTAGACCCTTGTACGGACATATTTTGGGAAGTAACTGGCCTACAACATAAAAAAAATCCATCCAAATCAATCCAAAAATGCTTTTGGTACAGAAATTTAGATATACAATGAAGAATGTTAGTATTGACAGTACTTCAAGAGACATGTCCCTGCCCAGGTATTACTTATAATTAGAGGAAGGGAAAAATAATAAAAGGAATGGGGATGCAAAGTATCCAACACTAAAGTTGCACTTTTTCAACAATGTTCTTTAAAAAATTAGGATTCTTATTTTACTGGAAGGCTCTTTCTTCCTTAGGTATTCTGTTTACTTTATTGAAATACAGTTAATCCCGCTTTAAAGAAGTCATTTTCAGATTTTCAAAAGGAATTTGTCTTTGTCAGATGTGAACTTTTTTTTAGCAGTGTTTATTGAGCTTCCATGAGTTACTATGAGATCATAGTTCTGCATTGTGAGATAAATGAAATTACAGTTATGTATGATAAAAAATGTAATGTTACTTTAAGAATATTTTCACAAATGTTTTTTTTTTTTTAGTCTATGTAACATTTTGTAGGTTAGAAACAAAGATTGCCATTGCCTCATTAAGAGCAATGAGTAAAGCAATACCTGCCTACAACATTAACATTTTCAGTATGGAGACAACTACCTTGAGGGGCCACTGGGCTTAAAAAATTTTAAGTAGTCCGTCTGGAAAGTACAGTATATAACTAATGAGCACATATCTTAAGTTTTTATTGTAGCGTTTGTCTGAATTATTCCTTTTAGAAAAAAAAAAACATATTTTTATTGCTAGCAAAGTTTTTTGCTTTACTGTAAATATTGTCTTGTCTTATTATTATTATTATATGCAAATCAGCCACTGAAGGGAGCTCTTAGTGGCTCAGTGCATTTTCTGCTTGTTTTGTGGGTCAACGCACACACAAAGCGTGTAATTTCAGAAAATTTGTCTTTTATTATGTTCAAGAAGTAAAGTTAGTAGGGACCCCTAGGATTATAGGAAATGTATATAGAGGAACAACCATGAAGGTTATGGTGAGAAGGGATTAAAGTTATCAAAAAGCCCTATTTGCATATCGCAATCAAGCCTTCTTAAAACAGAAGGTATTTACATGGCCCAATCCATCACAAATCCCAAACGTTTAGGTAAAACCCCTTGATTCAGGACAGTGGGTGGAGCCATGCAAATTATTCCTTCACACCCCATCAGCCAAATGCACATCCAGAAATCGCTGGTGTACAGTGAAAAAATAGCCTTTATGGTACAGAGACATTTATTCCAAACTGCATACAGATGTTTCCGGCTCATTGGTCATCATCAGTGCAGTGCATGGAAACCATGGCTCTATGGAGTAGGGCTGGGGGTGTAGAGAAGGGATAAATGTACACTAGAATAAAAAAAAAGTATTGCTTCATCACATGTACCGTAGTTTTTGCATAAATTAAGTTCAAATCTAGTCAATGTTTTTGTCTCACCATTTAGACTTAATTTACATGTGATGGAGTAATACTTTTTTTCTTTGAATGCATTTACAACCCTTTTGGTCAATGTAGGATAATGGGCATCGGTTTTGATAAATAGTAGCAGAACCACATTCCAATTAAGCCTGCCATACACCCACCGAGTTGGGTGCCGACAGACTAGTCCCGATGAGCTCTGGAATGCAGCATGATGACGTCATCACGCTGCATTCCCGAGCTGCCTGCATCGGTGGCAGTGGCTGTGTGTCGGCTGTTACCTTCAATGAAGACGCCGGTCTTCATTCAAAGTAACAGCATTGGCTGGCATTGGCCAGAGAACATCGGGCATGTCCGTTCTGTGGCCGGCCGAGCTGTGGGGCGTCAGGGATCTGTCGTCCCATGTGGGCACACACCGATTGGCGGCCGCACGCCCGTCGGTCAGCGGCAAAATCGGCCACTAATCGGTGAGTGTATGGCAGGCTTTAACAAGACGAACAAAAACAACCTTGGGTAATACTAAATAGTAAAATACTGAACGCCGTGCAAAAAGGCGGAGAGGTAGGCATGTATATGCATAGGCTGCATCAACAGGATTACCCAAGGTTGTTGTTTTTGCATCTTTAACCCTTCTTTACATCTCCAGCAATAGGTGTACAGCAATACCATGTTTCTGGGCTTTGTAATGAACTCACAAAAAAAACTAGTAGAACTTTGAAACCATTTCTACCATCAGAAGGTGTACCAACAGTTAGGCTATGTTTCCACAGTGCTGAGGGCTGCATCGATACCCTCTGCATTAATCGCATACCTTGGCAGGGATTTTAATGCCACCCATCCATATACATACCTACCACCCTACCTGTTTTCACAGCATTCAGCTGTTCCGCCGGCCGAGAGGTTAACGTACTGCACTACGGCTGGGGGACCAGTCAAAAACACCCCTATCAAGGCATGTGTAACACAAGCTTAACTATCCTTAAAAAAATAAAAGTTTACAGATTTAAGTGAATTAACTCTACTGTCTATCAAATGTCCTTTTTGTGTGGACTGACCTTTGCATCCGAACGGTAATTTATGATCATATTGAATTACAAAATGACTTGTGTTGCAGTTAAATATGTTGTACCAATTTCTTTACCAAATTGGAGTTTTCCTTTAAAAACTGAAAACAATTTCTAAATTGCTTCAATCTGTCCCTAAAACAGACATGATGTTACTTTAAATATGTCAGGTTCAATTTAGGTTTGGCACTCATTTTCAGCTGACAGATGTGTGAGGCCATTTATTTTTGCTGTGAAACTGTCCTATGACTTAAATTTAAATTTTACTTAGGTTTATGAAAGAATGTGCCTTGGATTAACCTCTGTGTTGATGTCACGTTTGCCAGAAATTGAAGTGTCTGGAGTTTAGCTACGGCCTCTTGTTTTATTGTAGTATGTAGTATATGTGAACTATAAAGCTTCACGCTTATAGACATCGTATAAACAGCTGAAAGATTTCAGGCACGTTTTTGGACAGCAATAAAACCAATATTTTTGCTGTGAGGCACAATTAAAATAAGCCATTTTGCTGTGTACACTTTCCAGAGCCGGCTTTCTAAACACAATGGCACGTGCGCTCACCCTGCGAGCCGCCTCCAGAAGGTCCCCGGGCTCTAACAGACAATCAGTGCAACAGGGAGCTATGATTACCAGTATTTACTGCTCACACGTAGGATCAGTTACGAGTAAGGATGCAGATATCAATAATATTTGTACATTTGCCAGCATTATAAAATGACTTTTAGGCAAAGCTTTGCTCCTGAATGAAGTTCGGATTTTAGCTTTAATTTTCATGTATTGCGTTTTAGTCAACACTTCCAAAGTGTTACCAGGCTTTCCACATTCAGATATTTATATATTCTCAACAGGCAAGAAGGATGTTCTAAATTAACCCTTTCTAGCCTCTGTATAGTTGCTGTGGTGCAATTCATCCTTAAAATTCACAACAGAAGCAGCAAACTTTTAAAGTTGGGTGACAGCAAATCCCTCCCCTTTTACACATGTTTTGTTTTTAAATAAGAGATTGGCAGGTTGTCCTGCTGCCAATGCATGCATACAGGGCAGCTAAGCTATAGAGAAAAGTGAAAGAAATCTGAGATTTGGATTCAAACTTTATCATGAATTACTCCACAATAGCTACAGCTACATAGAACTTGCATCTTTCCTAGCCTAGCTACAATGCCACTTTAATCCCCCCTGTGGTTCCATGCCTTCAGGATTTAGGTACGAAAAGTGGTACAAAAAATTTACACAGATTACTCATTTATTTTATGCTAACTTTTGACCACAGATTAATCTGTTTGATTTACCCACCCTCTACCGGGGATGTGAGGACCCAGAGCGGCAATGCCTGCATGCTAGTCAGTGGTGTAAAGCAGAGGAGGAGGGACCCGGAATATTGCTGACGCAAAGAGACTATGTGGGTTCCCTCCGAATAGGTAAGCAACCCCAAGTGTAGCTCGGGATTAATATTTCTTATCAAACTCACCCAGACATAACTAGTGATGTCTGAACTTCGTCCACGAACAGGCGGATCAGACTTTTAAAATAGTTTGCCATAGTAGAATCGGGAAAACCGATTCAGTGACGTCACATCCGGTACCTGGAACTCATAGTTCATGGTTATGATTTCCAGATGTGATGTCACTGACGTCACTTCCAGTTTTCGGAGCTGGTTTTTCAGAAGAATAGTAAGTGGAAGAATAGTAAGCTCTTTCTTGCCGGTGAACACCTGTACTGCTTGCTGGCTAGAAGGAGTGTGAACATCCATTACTAGACATAACACACAGTAACCATCCAGAATTTCCAGCAATTTTGGGGAGGATACCATATTCAGGGGCTTTGAAATGAACTCACAAAAGTCAAAATAGTTAAAATGTAAAAAAATAAAATATTGGGCCATCTCTAATGAGAGGTTCTCTTTATGTTCTGAACTAATGGTGGTGATTCCAGGTCTCCCTGTGTGTATAGATGACAAATGGCAGTAACAGGAAACTGAAAGTAGACATCTCCAAGCAGGAGGAGAAAAGAAACGTAAAATAGATTTAGTATATCTAAGAACATAAAATAAGCAGGAAAGAAAGATAAAACAAGGAACAGGAGTATTTAGTAAAGGATTCAGGCAACTGCAGCTAATGCTAGCCATACACATGGCGACTTACCCCGACATCTGCCGCCGATATCTTTCCGGGAGGCTAACGTGATGACGTCATCACGTTTAGCCTCCCATTGCATTCTGGGGCCCTTCAATCGGCTGGGCACCCTTTGTGTGCCGGCCATAAGCTGCAATGAAGCCGCCGCTTCATTGTAGCTTATGGCATCGGCTTCCATCGGCTCGCGCCGGCCAGAGATTTTCCGACATGTCGGATCTCTGGCCGGCCGAGAAGTGGGGCGACAGGGATCTGTCGCCCCATGTGGGCACATGCCGATTAGCGGCCGATTTTTAACCTAAAATCCGGCCGTTTATCGGCATGTGTATGGCTAGCATAAGGGCCCCATACACCTTTAGATTTCTCTGTCAGATTTCCTTTAGATCTCCTTATGTTTTACCAAAACCATGTAATATGAGGGACTTTCTAAACCATCAAGTCTACCTGTGTTCACTCGCAGAGGACACGGCACTATATAGTTGTTGGTAGATCTAAAGGATATCTGACAGAGAGATCTAAAGGTGTATGGCCAGGTTAAAGCTCTTTGCCGGAACAAGGTCTATGGAACATTCCTTCGGGCTGATTTTATCTTCTTGTTCCAGGGTTCAGTCAGATCAAAATCACCAGAGTTTATTAAGTCTAATAATGTAACACATAGCCCTGGCTGCCTTGTAACACTTAGATTTCATTGTTCGTGTATCTGGTTTGACCATCATTCCCTATTGATAAATGCCTTGCTATACACTGCTTTGCCAAGTAAGGGCAGGCTTAACTCCAGGTGTGCCAAGACAGTGCTCCCAAAATGTGTTCCAGATGAATTCTAAAATAACACAATCTACAAGATGACATTTCCACTTCCAGAGGCTCCGCTGTAATTATTCCATAGCCCAGTCAATTTGTTTCGGGCTGGTTTTGATAAAGTAGTTGCAAGTGGCGTTTTGTGACTCAGCCGTTGGCCTGCGCGATGTATAACATTGTGTGGTTAGTGTTACAACACTCAGAAAACAAATACTTCACACCTGAGAAGTGAAGGGACTGTGTGAAATTGGTTTGAAAGCTTTACTTCTTTTCCTTTTAATATCCCTGTAATTGTGCAGCCAGATGTATCGGACGTGTCCCTTTAAGTCACGTTTATAGGAACCTTTATTTTAATATTGTGCTGGAAGCAATGTTTATTTTATTGCAAAGCCTTTGGGTACCAATTATATATGTTTTGTCTGTGTTTACAGGCAATACATATGGAAACCGCTTTTGTCACTTTTGCACAGGTTTTCTAGCTAATGTGACATCAACAATTAATTATACCAAACAATTAGAGAAACTGTTGTACATAAATTGAAATAAGATGTCTCCCGAAATGTGTATTCATGGGAAAAAAATACACACTATTTGAATTCTAAGGCAGGGTGTCAAACTCCGGGCCAGGGGCCAAATCTGTTTTTTTCCCCCAATTTTTTTTTAACAAAAAGAAATGGCACAGATGTGTTTTTTAATTGATATTTGATTTCATGCACGTTATAGTATTACGCTTTGCTTGTTGCAGATTTAATGTGCAAAACATACTCTTGTTTTTATTGTATCTGATGGGAAGAGAAAACTTCCTTCATTGTAGACCATTTTGTAAAAAATTATTAATGTTGGCAGTGACTTTGTCCAGGTTTTACATGTTGGCCCACAGTGTGTTTGAGTTTGACACCCCAGGTTTAAAGGTCACATGTGCGGCTCGATTTTGCACTTGGAATCAAACGCCGCCCACCTTTGAGTTATCAATCTCGCTTCATCAAACAGAACAGGGATTCTACATGTTGGTAAATCCCTGTTCGATCGCCAAAGTATTGGCCAGGAATCGATTCCCCAAGGTGGTGCGCAATTCTTGTGTCCCCCCTGTTGCGAGCGATCGCACAACAATCACCAGGGAATTGAGCCATGTATGGCTAGCTTAAAGGTAGCCATAGACACGTCGATTCGTTTGCATTTAGCTCCTTACTCGATCGAAACTAGCAATCGTGTAATCGATGATCCATCGCAAGGTGATTGAAGTGCACATCAGCTTGGTTAATAGATTTACTGTGGATCTCTTTCCAGAAACCGCAGTATCCCAAAAAAGGTTGATTCCTCGAATTCATTCGATCGGAAATGATGTCATGGTGGGTTTATCTGATGTGCTTGTGCCCTATAACTGTCTGTGCCCTTCACTACTCCAATCGAACAGGAATCGATCGAGGGTCACCACTAACAATATGTATATGATATAGATTTTTTTTGGTTGATCTACCAGGTGGGCAGGAATCGATTCCTGATCGATCAAGCATCGAGCATACACATAAAGGCCCCCACACATGTACCGAGTGGGAGCTGACAGATCAGCGATGGAGTGCAGCGTGATGACGTCGCTCACAGCATAGACCCTTTGTGTGCCGGCTATTAGTTTCAATGGGGACCCCGGTTTACGGACATGTCCTTTCTCTGGCCGCCGAGCTTTGGGGCGACAGGGTTCTGTCGCCCCATGTGGGCACCCCCGACGGCCGCAAGCGCACACGCACATCTGTCAGCGGAAAGAATGGCCACAGTTTAATGCCAAAGAGGAAAACATTAGCAATGTCTTATCTTGTCTTTATCTTAAGAAGCAATTGTTGTTTCCTATTCAAAAAGGCTGCTTCATGATCACTTCTTCTCTCTGCCCATCCTTAGTAGTCAAGACCACATACAGCGGAATATGTTTCTGCTTTTTGTCTCCGCTCTGTGTGTCAGCCCTGGGTTGCAGATGCAGAGAAATACATGCACCTCTGTATACAGCTGTATATAGGGGTGGGTCTTATTATGCTGCTTGTCTTGTCAACCGCAAACTGTGGTAGATAGATAGAGTCAGTACAGTACATATCAGCCTTTCAACCTACGTTTCAGTCTGTGTGGGCCTTCCATATTTACAGAGATCTTTCTTTAGTGGAAGATGACAGATGGCATGCGTGGCACCAAGCACCCTTCTGTAATACTACTGACAGCTAGAAATACATTCTGCTCAATAATTAAACACAGACACATTAAGGCTGAATTCAAATGTGCAGTTTTAGGGTGGCTAACAGTTGGCAGTGGTCACCTGTAATCACCACCCTGTCGCTGTGTGCAGCGGTTCCACATGTGTGGGCCTTCAGGAGGTTCCCATAGTATCCTTATGGATATGAAAACCCACCCAGCAACGCCTAATTTTGCATTCCCTGTGCAGTTTGTCTTTATAAATTGCCCTTGTGAATTAACCCTATGACGAATTTCTGTGTACCTAGTCACGAAGACAACCATGAGACCTTGTGCGCATTCTATAGTTGTATCTGTTCATTGAAGACAGCAGAGTCAAGTTTGTGACATTTATGGTTAGCCCTTACTGTCAAGTTTAGTCAAAAATATACCCAAGTCTGCTAATATGATAAAGGAACATGATACTAGTGATCAGGTCTTCCTTCCTCCTGCATAGGAAGCAATGGGCATTTTGTAGGTTGGTCCTTCACAACCCAATCACAACCTCATCCCAAGAAAATCAGAATTGACTGTATCAGTCAACTGTTATCTAGCGTCAAATTGAGATACTATGGGGGCCTTATTGTTAAATTGTTTTCTTTGCACCAACATCCCAAAATATGCAATGATATGATCTATTGCAGGAATGGGCAAACATTTTGACTTATGGGCCACAGTGGCTTCTTAAATAAAAAAATTTCCTGAACTAAAGAAAAATGCTCACTCATTCCAATGAGCAGAGATAATCCTTAAGACTGCCTGTTGTCGCCATGAGGATGCACCCACAATATCACACCACTGCATCATCCCCAAGGCAATGTTTGGACACCTCTAGGCATTGTGCACTCATTGCAGAGACCAAGCAGAGGGGAGCATCTTTTCAACAAGGTGACAAAGGGCCGGAAAAGAAAGCTAAACGGCCGGATCCAGCCCCAGGGCCTTAAGGTGGGTTTACACGTGTAGATTTTTTTGTTCGATCAATGAAGAATGAAAGATTTTTTGGTTGATTGAACAAAAATCTGGAATGGCCAATTTGTTCGATGAATAAAAATTTTCTATTAAATATTAGATACTGCATATTGTGTGTCCTATAATAGGGAAATATATTGGAGTAGTTAGCCATACCCACCCAACCCCCTGGTCAGATATGACTATATTTGTTGGAATATTTCCATTGCATCTCCAAAATATATACAAGATCTGTAGATGATCATACAACAGTGTAGAAATAACAAGTTTTTTTGTTTTCTTTAAGATTTTAAACAGAAACGGCTTGCTTTCATAAAATTCCAAATATTTTATCTGAGGACTGGTGGGGATTTCCATTAATGTAGGCATGACTAGGGTTTATAATTTATAGTTAAATAGAAGCTTAATCGAGCTTTCTATATCAGTATGTTCCCAGAACACTTATAGGAGGTGACGTATTAGTGAAGAATGCAGTTTAGGTTGCTGGGAATAAGTTGAACTTATACTGATAAATTGCATTTTATGGCTCAGAACACATATATGATGGTCATAAGTGAAAGGCTGTGATGTTGATTTTTGCAGCATGAATCCAGACTGTTTCACATTAAGTACAAGGACCCTATATTTTCTAGGGGTGGCTGGTTAATATCCACAAGACTGGGTGAGGCTTACACATTTGCTAGTCAGAGGTATGTCTCCAAAAACCCTCTAGCACAAAGGTGTTGAACGTATGGTGGTCGGCCAATTTTGCCTCCAACCGATGTGCATGTGCTCTCACTGCCGTCGGCAAAATCGGCCGCCGCTCAGGGGTGCCCACATGGAGTGATAGATCCCTGTCACCCCAAAGCTCGTTCAGCCAGAGAATGGACATGTCTGTAAATCTCTGGCCAATGCCGGTGCCCCCATTAAAACTAACGGCTGTCACAGAGCAGCAGGTGTGGACCCACTGTGCCACGTGTCCTACCTCCTCTAAGGGTG